>CAUYUJ010010624.1:0-92500 GCA_963575745.1 Prorocentrum cordatum
GAGAGGATGAGCAGCAGGATCAGGAGAAGCGAATTCCAGACACAGGAAGCCCAGACGGAGACCGAGCATTCCGCATGGACCTACTCCGCGTGGCGTTGGCCTGCGATCAGTGGGGGCCAAGTCCAAACAAAACAGGCCCCAACGGAGACCGAGCACTCCGCATGGACTTACCCCGTATGGATTCAGCCTCTCCCGACAGGAGCAGCAGCTGTGCGCACTAGGGTGAGTCGACTGCAGCCGCTCGAGCGAGGACGGCTGCCGTCTGCCACAGAAGAAAGGATTGGCTGGCGTGCGCGGCGGTGTTCGCATGGCGCGCCTCAGGTGTGCGAGCGGGCGGCCCCTCTGCGCGTGGGAGCTCTCCGTTTGTCGGGGCCTCCAGAGCGAGGGGGGAGCCACCCAGGGCCTGCGTGTGTCTCCAGCAGCAAGCGCCGTAGATGCGTCGATGCCGTCGCTCGGGCCAGGCCCGCCGGGCCCGTCGGCTCGATTGCGTTCACCCCTCGCGGTCGAGGTGTGTGTAGGAGGAGGAGGAGGAGGAGGAGGAGGAGGCGGAGCGTAGCTGAAGGAGTCCCACGTCCCAATCTACACATATCTGCACTGCCTTCCCGGCCTCTCTCCTTGCGAGAGTACGCAGCACGGGCCTTCACGATGGCATACTTCACCTGCCAGGGGGCCTGAGAGGGAGGCCTGCTCTTCGGCAGACAGCACCTTGATCGCGGCGTAGTTGCGAGGCATGTCGTAATCCACGAATTGGAAGAGGGTGAGGTGGAGCGGGGACGAGGCATCATCGGAGCGAGAGGAACGAGGGGGGAGAGGATTCGATTCCGACGGCGCCTGAGTTTGAGGCCCGCTTGCATACAAGGCCTGCTCTTCGGCAGTGATTACCCTGACCCTACTCGGGTCGCGGGGCATCTCATAATCAATGAAACGAAATTCGACGAGCTCGTCCTCTCGACCGAGTCCGAGCAAAGAGGGGGGATCATGAGGGATCGGAGAGAGAGGTGGGTGAGGCGACACCAGCCATGGGAGACCTATTGCTTCAGAGCCCCGAGCCTCACCCGATGGGCCGTCCTCCTCGAGGTCTCCGCGGGCCGCCTCGATGGACTCACGAAGGGTGGGACGACGAAGAAGTGCCAGCTGCTGTCGTCCACGAAGAGGGAGCCTCAGCGCGATCTGCGCAGCAGGGACGAGCTCCAGCGCCCTCTTGTACGTTGGTGGGGAGCTGTGCCGTGCCGCCATCAGCCGATAGTGGTGGTAGCAAGCGATGAGAGCGGCAGGAGTCGGCCCCCACAGCCCGAGTCGATGCCGAATCTCACCTGGGAGATCTTCTCGAAGAGTGAGGGCGCCGAAGTGCAGGCACCGATGGCACTCCATCAAACAATGTCGCATAGTATCTGGGCCGCCACAACCATAGATACACCATGCCTCACGTTGCATACGTCGGTGAGTGATCCAACCCCCTAGGTACGACCTCACACATATGAAGGCCCAAGATGCGGGCATTAGCTGCAATTGGTTGATGACCGATGGCCAGCACACATCCCGAATACCAAAGTGCTTCTGCACGCGGGCGGAGAGCAGCTCTAGAAGTCTGTCAGGGAAGACTGCACGCTGGAAGATGTCGGTGAAGGCCGCCTGCCACTTGGGTGCTCGGGAACGTGGCAGTCCTTGTCCCTCAGCTGGCTCCGGAACGCGACGGGCGAGGCTCCATGGGAGCGGGCAAGGATTGGGTTCAGCTCGGAAGAACTCGATCACCTCTGCGGGGACGGACGAGTCGCCGCCTTCCCATAGACTCAATGCCATTCGCCCTCCCTCTTTCAGCACTTGGGACGATGGGAAGCCCTTCGCTGCCTCTTCCAGGCGGCAAGCAAAAGGTGGTGCCATCCAGAAGCTCGGGGCCAAGACGTCACTGGTAGCCTGGGAGAACGTGCCATATTCCCAGAGGAGATCCCGATGTCGCTGCAGCTGCTCGCGCCATGTCGAACATGTGATCAGAGCTGCTCGAAGCCGTGCGGCAGCAGCAACGCAGAAGACAGAGCTGAACTTCGGGCCGTTCACTGTGCTTAGCGCGAAGCAGTCACCAGTCCGAAGCATACTAGCAGGTGTGCGCATGATGCGAGCCAGCAGAAAGCGCTGCTGTTGCCCAACCCTCCAGGGAAGAGGAACCAGCTGGGCCACGTACGACAGCGTGGGAGCAGCTCTCTGACGATAAAGAGCGGCAGCCGTGGAGAGAGCTGCACCCTGCGAAGAAATTGCCGTAGCACGAGTGGCATGCTTGAGAACAGGAGTCGACCATTGACTATCATCAGTGGCTCCAGGCCCAATCTGAAATCCAAGATATGTACACGCCGAAACAATCGCGAAATCTGCCCAGGCGGGGTCGCCCCCCACAAGTTGGTGTCGAAGTAGGGCTCCGTGCTCAGGCATAGACGGGTCACGAAGAGGAATCACATTGCATTTGGCAGGCTTAAGTCGTAGCTGAGCAAACCTCGAAGCATGTCGAAATACTCGAGCCAAACGTGGATACGCTCTGTTGTGGAAGAGGACTGCCCCAAGATCATCCGCACATGCACGAACCACCCCCAAGAGACGCCCACGTGCAACTAGACAGTGTTCTAAGTCCAGAAGGAACGGGTTGCTCGCAATCACATAGAGCGAACCACTCAACGGACAGCCCTGAAGCACCCCTGAGTTCATGTGGTATAGGTACGTCGGAGAGTCGCCGACGAAGTAGCATGGAGTGCAGTGGTAGAGGGAGCGAAGAGCGCGGACCAGAGGGGCAGGAATACGGAGTCGGGCGAGACATTGGAATAGCCACTCCTGGGATACCGACGGGAAGGCCTGGGCAAAGTCAAATGCGATCAACGACGGTGCCTGGGAGGACGCAGTAGACATAATACTGGCTGATCGAGCGTAGCGGTCCAAATCGACAATATTGTCCAGAAAATTTCGCCTCCGAATAAAGCCCCTTTGGGATGGAGCCCCGATCCTCTGCGTCACCCAGCTCATAGTCTGGTTCAGCACACTGCACACCACTTTATTCGAGGAGTTCTTGAGCCCGAGCGGGCGGGTATCACCAGGGGCCCGTACAACACCACCATCGTCGGGATCATGGGAAGGGGCCTTGGGGTCCTTAGGGAGGAAGACGGCCAGCAACGCAGTGAAATTGGAGGGCATGTAGTTCCCAAGAGCAATCCAGCGAAGAACTTCGAGAAGGACCCTCGACCCCGAACCACACCTCCAGGCCGCATAGTGAAGCCCATCAGGGCCAGGAGCGGACCAGTTCGACTGTTTCAGCGCACGTTCCACATCTCGAAGGATGGGTGGGCGAACCTCTGAGAAGTCCTCTGAGCTGCTGAATCGGTCTATGTATTTCTTGGCGACAGAGGGGACGGAGTGGGTCTTGGAGAACACGGGGCCCCAATAGGATGCCAATGCGTCCACCATCGGGGCTTGGGAGGGAGGTGCCTGTTCCGACGTCAGTGGGCCGCCCGCCAGCATCTCCGAAACCGAGACCATCTCATTCGCCTTGACCGATGCTAAGTACTTACGCCGACACAGCGGATTCCATAACTGTGCAGACCTAATGATAGCACGACGACGCCCAGCCAGACGAATCCTGACCGTGCTCGACGACGACTGGTTGATCTCTGACTCGAGAGCCTTCTTTCTGGATTCTGCTTCTTGCTGCTGCCACAAACTATGGAGATCATGGAAGCCACCAGGATCAATGAAAGATACGATCTCGCCATCCACACGTATGAGACTCTGCGTCCAGGGGTGCTGGAATAGGAGAACTCGGGCAAGACGGGCGTCGTTACGCCAGACACATCGCGCAACAGAACGAGAAATCATAGCCCGAGAAGTCAGTGATGATGGTGCAGCACGGCAGATGGCATTGCGTGCAAGAAGCCCAGCAGCTTGCCGGACAGCGGTAGCAGCAGCAAGCATGCGCGGCGGGTCGAAAGCGAGATCCTCAATGCCCACCTGGGATTCCATGTGGGAGACTAGCTGAGCGTAAATCTTGTCTTTGTACACCCAACGCGGGAGGGGCCTCTGTCGTTTCGTTCTGGAGTGATCCCGTGGGCGCCAGACGACCTCCAGGGGCGAGTGGTCAGAAATACCCCCGATGGGCCAACTCATGAGGTTCATCACGGACCGATACTAGCTGAGCAGTTTGACACAGGAGCCATGGCGGTGAGGCGACAAAGAGACGATCAATTTTGGACTCGCATGCAGTTGAGGCGTGCCAGTGGGTTGGCGCCTCCGAGGCGAGCTCCGTCATCTCCCTGAAGATCTTCAGCCAGCTCGAGTCGCCAGGACGGGACGCCCGAGTAGAGCCAACCCGCAGGGTGGAGTCTCCCCGCTGGGCACCATCAGCCTGCGACGAAGCAGGTGTGGCCTGCCTCCCCTGTGAAGCCCCCGTCGACGCGGCACTGGGGGAGGCTGCGGGTGGTTGGGAGGACGCAGGAGATGAAGCCGAAGAAGAGGACGGACTCGGAGAACATGGCCCAGAAGGTGGTGTGCAGGTGGCCGGTGTTGTCCTCGATGCAGCCGAACTCGGAGTGCATGCGGCCGTGGGGTGGTGACTTTGCAGGGCTGAATCCTGCCCCCCACGGCCTGACGAACATGGAGTACTGGTGTGATCCTCTCCCCGATGGTGCTCGATGGGCTTCGCAGGAATGTTGAAGTCGCCCGTGAGGATCACCGTGTACTTCAGCGGATCATCGCGCACTCGCCGAAGCTGAGATTTTATACATGCTTGGATCTCCTTCAGGCCAGCAGCGTCGATGGCAAAATTGTGCACGTTCCAGTGGTAGATGGTGAAGTCGACCACTGAATTATGGATAGTGACCAGAAGAACCCGACCAGCGACAAAGCACTTACCCTTGGCTCGAACGCGTGGGTCCTTGGGAACGAGTGTGGCGACGCCTCCAGTCCGCGGCATCTCAGACTCAGAAACGAAGCATGAATGCGAAGTACAGTGAATCCTCTGAAGAGCTTCCTCCATAGCATATTCACCACCGTGGATCTCCTGTATCGCCACTACTTTTCCAGCACCCAACAGTTTGCTCAGATAGCTGAGCTTCCTGCTCAAAATCGCTGGTCTGTAGTGTAACAGGGCCCCTGAATTCCAGGTCGTGAAAGCTAGAAACCCCACGCCGAACATCTCGTTACCCACTCCACCGTACTTCACGTGTGTCGAAGACCTGGCGAACCAGCTCATTGGCCTCCTCCCTGGACAAGCAATTGTCGGCAAGTGCAGAGAGGTTCCATTCCACTTTCGGCGTTCTGCTCGCAGGTAGTGGGAGCACTCGCACCAAGGGCTCCCACTTGGCCATGAGTTGACCATTATCCTTGTCGAGGAAAGTGCGGATGCCACGGTCGGCGAGACACCTCTGCAGCTTCTTGCATGCAATTTCTGTGGCAACCATCTTCTTGTTCTTGTCCGCGGAAATATGGATCGGTACTGACTCAGTGCCCGCGTCAACCTGGAATGCGCGCCATGACCCATTTGGCAGACGGAGCTGCTGCTGGGCCTGACTCCTTCTCGAAGAACGGGTAGCTTCCATGGGGCCTTGAAATGCGAGAGTGAAGGATTTGGCGACATCATCTCCGTGAAGTTCCACTCCATCCCCGAGAGGGACATTCGCTTCGGAGAGCCAAGGAGCCAATGCCGCCGCCACAGCGTTCTTGGCGACAGCCGATGATGCCCGCACCGTGAGGATGGTGAGATCCACATCCCTGTCCCACTCTGGATTCGGAACAACAGGAGGACGTGGCTTCGTCTTTGCGAGGTCCAGCTCTTTCTCCAAATGCGATAGACGATGAGCGAGGCCCGCCACGGTGCTGTCGAGAAGGTCTGAACGCGCACGCTGTGCATGGACCTCCCCATCAACACGTCGAAGCTGCTGATTGAAGCGCTCCTCATACTTTTCCATGAGCGGTACTGTGGCCGCGCTGAGCGCGGCAGGAAGCTGGGCCAGGATGGTCTCCATCGCCTTCTGTGTGAAGGCCTGCATGGCCTCCGCCTGAAAAGAGTCCGCAGATTGGGCAACACTGCTGCCTCCATCATGTGGCGTGGTTCCATTGGACATAGCTGCCGTAGCCCAGGGATCAGGCGCACGGCCTTCAGCGGGGGTGCCAGGAGTCGCCCACGGCCTCGAAGCTGGTGGAGTCGGCCATGGGGACGGAGAGGGCGAGGCCTTCGCACCCCCAGCTGGGACTTGCCCTTCGTCGGCTGGGATGGGGGTGGCGATGCCGAAATGCTGCGTACCACAAGAGCTGTCGACGATGACGGGAGAGGCGCCACGGCCAGCACTGCGGGACCGCCGAGAGCCCTCCGCCGATGCGTCACTGGCGGTGGGGAGGTATCGGTCCCGCGCCCGAATGCGATCACGTTCACGGATGTCAGGAGCACCGTGAGAATCCCGAAGATCACGCAGCCGCGCCGATGGAGAAGAGGCACGTGGAGTGGACGAGGCAGAACGCGATGAGGCCGTCGGCGCCCGTCGCTCCTCCTTTGCCTTGCGGGACTTCCGTTCATGACGACTGCCGCCCATGGGGACCTGCACGCACTAAGAGCGGCGAGACTCAGGACGGCAGCGCGGAGCTCCCCGCCCAGGTCCTGAGAGAGGGCGTCGGGCTGAACAGCCCTGGCACTGCCGCGGACTAGCGGTATCCACTTGTTCCCCTGCGGAACTCAACATCTTGAGCCAAAATGGCTACGGAGGAGGAGGAGGAGGAGGAGGAGGAGGAGGAGGAGGAGGATGCAGGACGAGAAGTTGTTTCTGCTCTGGTTGTACACGCTTCGCGTTGACCTGTTGAAGGGAGCGCCCCGAGGTGAGAGCACGCGATACAATTTCCTTATCAAACGCTGCCTTCGACTCGTCGCCCTCTGGGCTCACAGGCAGAACGGCTCGGGCCAACATCTGCAAACGATGCGCGCCACGGGCGAGTTGCGGGGCCGCTGGGGCCGCGCACGGCCCAGTTCTTAGAAGAGAAAAGGAAGCCCCTGAGTACAAGCACTGTTTGGGGAAAGAAGAACAACCAAACAGGGGCACCGAATTGTCCCCCAAACTGAAGAAGTTGGCGCCGAATCCACGAGGAAACGCCCGCAGCGAATGCTTTCTCAACGCTGGAAAACTGGGAACGCAGCGGAACAGAAACCCGCGCACGGTTCCGCAAGAGACTTGTCGGGAGGGCCTACGTGAGCCCGCTCCAAACCTGCGACTTGGCAAGGCATTTCACGCCAGCCACTTACTGGTACGATCAAGGCATTCCCGAAGTGTGGCTGATCAAGTTGTACCGAAACTTCGTACCCAAGGTTCGTCGCTGGTTGCTTGAAGTTCAGGGGGAGGTCGAAACACTGACTTGGGGGTGATCTCGGCCACCTCCCCGGAACGGGCTCATGGTCCTGAGTCGTTTTGACGGCCACGGTGCCCGCCCCTGCAGCCATCCATACCGTCACGATCAGTTCCCGACGCGAAGGGGTCCTGGGGAGGTCGAAGCCCTGGTGGGTCGCCTGGCCGCGCAAGGCGCCTGCAGGCACTCGCCAGTCTCCACCGCCCAGAGCCGGCACGTCCTGTCGCTGGAGGCCGTGATGATCTTGGCGCCGTTGGGGCTGAACTGCACCTCTCCCAAGCTGGTCGGGGCCGACACTCCCACTCCTGATCCCATTCTGGATCCCTGCCCTGCTCTCCCACCTCCTCCTGAACGTCCCTGCTCCTCCTCCTCCTCTTCCTCCTCTGTCCTCCTCCTCCTCCTCCTCCTCCTCCTCCTCCTCCTCCTCCTCCTCCTCCTCCTCTTCCTCTTCTTGCTCCTCCGTCCGCCTCCTCATCTCCCCCCTCCTCCTCCACCTCCTCCTCTTCCTCCTCCTCCCCTCCTCCTCCTCCTCTTGCTCTTCCGTCCTCCTCCTCCTCCTCCTCCTCCTCCTCCTCCTCCTCCTCCTCCTCACATGTTTCAGATTGCTACGTTCTCCTCCTCCTCCTCGTCTTCATCCTCCTCCTCCTCCTCCTCCTCCTCCTCCTCATCATCATCATCATCATCATCATCATCATCATCATCTGCCTCCTCCTCCTCCTCCTCCTCCTCCTCCTCCTCCGCTGTTCTCATCCTCGTCCGTCCTCCTGGCCCCGCCATCATATCTCCGTTCAGGCCCCTGGAAGCTGTTTCGATGCCTGAGCTGCATGCCACGGGGAGGCGCGCGGAGGCTCCAATTGAACCCCCCACCACCATCCAAAACCCCTGAGGCCCTCTTTGTTGGATGCGCCACCCATGCGACTTGGCGGGAAGCGCCACGCCGCGACGCGCCATGGGAAAGAGATGGAGAGAGATGGAGAGAAACAGCGAGAGGGTGAGAGTGAGAGGGGGAGAAAAAGAAAGAGAGAGAGAGAGAAGGAAACACACAAGAGAGAGAGAGAGAGCGCAAAATGAAAGAGGGGTAGTTATCGTTTCAGATGTTCCGGTCAAGGCAATCCCGAAAGCTGCCCAGGAGCGCCCTCGACGAGGCCGGTGGCCGTGCGCGGCACTGAGCGCCACTCGGGTGCCGAGAGCACTCCTGAAAACTCGTTCGCAAAATCGGTAACGCGATGCGCACATGGAACGGAGCATGATTCACAGACAAAGACAGCAGTGATGCTGGAGGTTGGGGGGTGATGCGGAGGCGGAGGTGAGCGACGAAGTGAGCATCTGCATGCAGGCACGATCGGTTCCCTGTCTGCTCCGTGAGCCGACCACAGAAGGGCACCCTGTATAGACTGCCGAAGAATCTCGAAGGGGATTGGGGGAGGACGTGACGGTATAGGTCACTGCGAGGGCGGGCGTGTGAGAGAGAGAGGGAGAGAAATAGAAAGAGAGAGAGAGAGAGAGACCTTCCAAATTAAAACGGGCGCGGCAGGCGTCAGGGCTGCGTCGCTGTTTGCGTCCTGCTCCCGACGCCCTCTTAAGTCGACCCCCCATGCACCTCCTGCCTGTGTGCTGCCAAGACGGCGCTGCCCTGCAGCCCCACCCAGCTGTCAAAGACTCTCGGAGGTGCGGGGGGGGGGGGGGGGGAAGGGGGAGAGTAGAGATCTTCGAGGAGGGTAGGCTGCATAATCGCGGCTACCTCAGTTCCACGAGGCCATCATCTGGCCCATCCTGCGGGCCCCCATGGAGAGCTTCACGCCTGCGGGGCCCACGGGGTCTCGAGAAGCCCATGTGTGGAGGCGCCCCCCTTCACGCGTCGGAAAAGAAAGGACATACCAACACCTGCTACTCCTGAGACGCAAGAAACAAAGGAAGAACCACTGCCGCACTGCTGCTCGAGAAGACTGAAAAGGACAGCTCAAGGGCGTTGACTAACGTCTGGATGCTTCGCGCTTCCCTTGCATAGCTCAACTTCAGCATCCAATATGTCATCATCACTTCCAAATGGCGGTGGTTGGCAGGCGGGACCCATACATGGATACACATGCCGAGGACCAGGCCAAGGACGACGGAGATGGCCACATACCTGAAGAACGTATGCCCAGATACCCCATCTTCCTCACACCCCGTGAGCTGGTCCGAGCACGTGCCCCCCTGCCACAGTCTGTCGCGGCATTCGACTTTATGCAAACGGCCCATCTTGCCCAAGACGACACCCATGAGTGATGCGACTGGGATTTGCTTGCGCGGCATGTGGCTGAATAGCTTGCTGTTCTCGTTCGCCGTGGCAATCTTGTCGCGCTGGAGCGCCCTGACCATGATACCATCAAGGGTGACGCGCCCCCCGTTGGCGGCAACGTGGTCTTCGTGCCGAGCGCCGTCTGGAGCCGGTGCAGCCACAGCACGCGCGAGCGTCTTCTCGGCGCTGATGGCGGGGCTCGGGCTGCGAGCCCGCGGCGTTGCAGGGCACTCGCGCTGAAAAAACTGCTTGAGCTCGTCCGTCTGCGGCATCAAAGCGCTGCGCAAGGCCGCCGCAACGTACTCACCCTGCTTGCGGAGCTCCATCTCCTTCTGACGATGCTGGAGGTCGTGCCTGCACGACTCGAACTCCTTATCGACCAAGGCCAAGGCCTTCTTCATGTCGTCGATCACCCTCGGGGAAAGGCTGCTGCCTCGGCCCCTAGGGGTCCTCTCGCACGACCCGCCACGGGACCCGCTGCCCTTGGACGTCCTCTCGCGGGATCGCGGGCGCTCCAAGCTGCCGCCCCTCCCGCGGCCCTTCTTGCCCCATGAGCTCGAGCGGCGGTCGCGATCTCGACATTGTAGCGATCACGGTCGCGATCCCTATCGCGATCACGGTCACGATCGTGCGTGTCGCACTTGTCACGGTCGTACCTGTCGTACTCGTCGCTTCCACGGTCGCAGTTCCAAGAGCCCCCATGCCAACCGCGGCTGCCACTGCTGCTCATGGCCAGGCGCTCGGCGCAGCGTGAGCGGCGGCGCCAAACTCGGAGCCCTGCCGAACCCTTTCAGCAGACGCACTCCACGGAGCAGCGTGGGCAGCAGCGATGGCGAATTCCAGGGGGCATCCCAGGAAGACGATTTCCAGTGCGAACTCGAGGGACCAGGCCGTGGTTGCACCGATCGACAAGGATAGGAACTGGACCGTCGCGTACCCGAAGGAACACAAGGAAACCATCATGCCAAACTTCCTCGGCGGGACCCCAGGCCACTGGATGATGTTCGTCTTGGCCAGCGCCTCGTCCAGACCAAGTAACCGCAGCCGATTGGGGTTCTTGGGGGCCACGCGGATTTAGACCATGACAGCTTGAAGCCACCCAAATGCAAGGCTCCTCGGGGCCCTCCTATGACGACGCGGGGCTGAACTTGATGGGGTGCACCTGGCAGAGGTACTTGCACGTGCATAGCCTGTAGTGGGCACTCATGCCTATAATGTCGTCTACATACCTCCTTTGCCCCACTGGCAGCGCAGCCTGGCCCAGTGGGAGGTGGACCCAAGCGGTGCCCACCCGTGGCAGGTTCCGCCGAACCCTACCCTCATGCCGGCACATCAGAACAGACAGCGTAACCCGCGAGAGAACTCCTCCGACGGGAAGGCTGTTCTTCGCATACTGGCGCCGCCGACCGAGACCAAGGAGACCCGCGCACATGCCAGGAATAGTCTACCCCCAAGGCTCTCACGATCTCGCATGCAACTTTCGACCACGCCTTGGAGACCGTACCTGAATCGCACTGCTCTCACGCCTGATCATCGTCAACCACCACAAGAGACACGGCACACACACAGCCTCCCACACCGCGCGCACGATGAGGCCACCCGGATGGGAGAGACCTCCGAGCTCACGCCTGACCGATGGAGGAGGTCGCGAGCAGCTCGCCCAATGATCTGGAAGCCTCTGGACCCAGCCAGGAGCCTCAGAACAATTGATGACGCGGCGCATGCAACTACGACGTGGCTTCCGTCCCGTCCTTCGTCTCCCGTCGGGGAGAAGCCTTTCCCATCACGGTCGGGGAAACGCACGGCGGCCGAGCCTCCGCCGACGCTGGCGGGAGGAGCCGAGGCGCGCACAGCTGCGGAGGCGAGGCTGCCACAACGCGCCCGCTCATCCAGATAGCGACGTCACGGGGGAGTTCTCCAAGCGCAGCATCCAATCGGGATCGGCCAGAGCAAGCTGATGAAGGTATCTGGTCAGGTCACCGCCATCACGTGCCCACACTGTCTCGCGCTCCCCGTCGTCCGCCATGACGGCCCACTCATCGTTGCCCTCTGAGGCGTCCTGCATGACCGTCTCCATCCGATCCCACTCTGGAGGAAACCGGGCGGGGCGATCCAGGGCCGCGCCACCCAGTGCCGAAGGCGCCGTAGTCCTCGTCGAAGGACCCAGGAGTGAAGCCGCGCTCGCTGAGCCCATTCCCTCAACTGCCGCCGCGGCCTCACGCAGCGCCTGGCGGGGCAAGGCCATCGTGGCAGTCTCCGGGGACCTGCCAGACGAGTGAGGCGCCACGGGGCCGTCGGTGACTCGTCGGGCACACAACGTGGGGCACTGGCCTCGTACGTCTCAAAGAAGCGGCTCGCCGAGACGTGGTCCTTCCAGCAGCGTTGCTTTGTGCAGGTCGCTCTCGCAGGCTGCGCGTGGACCTCTCGCGTGGGAGCGCGCCGCATTGATCTCCCTGCATACTACTGCGACGAAGAAACCTACTGTCGATATCGTCTGTCTTGAAACTCCTCTGGCAAGGGACGGAGAGGAGGTCGGGCGCGCGGAAATCGCAGACGTCATCGACGTCTGCGACTTCCGCGCGCGCGCCGATGGCATCGCATCAGGTTGATTTGAAATATGTGCATACTCGGAGTCATGTCGAGGATGGAAAGCAACTTGATGCGATGCCATCCACTGCCAATGGAAAGACCTCAACAATCGGTCAGAAAGCGTCGACGCCCGACACACGTTAACCCCCACCGCACTACGCGGCATGCATCGAAACAACGTTGCGTCCTCCTACTTGCCTGCCAAGTAAGCCAGTAAGAGGCCAATCCGCCGTGCTTGAAACAGCCACGACGGGCCTACTTCATCTGCAAGAAGGAAAGGCTCGGTCCGCTGGAGGCGGTATAGGATATAGGGTCGCAAAAGGGCGCTGCCGCATGGCCTCAAACGTGGACGGCTGGGCCGCCTCCGAGGCGGATGTCTGACCATCTGGAAACAGGGACCTCCGCGCGGGGGCCGTTGTCCTCGAGCGGTGGCCCCGTCGCCACGAGGGGGGTCGCCTGCGGGCGGCCCGTCTTGTCCGTGGTATCGCGTGCAGGATGCCCGTCCCGCGCCGTCGGCTAGTCGCCTCCGACTCGAGCGAGTCCGCCACGTTGCATGATGGCGCGTACCTGCGAACGGCCCTGGTCTCATAGCGGCAGCTCGCCCGACCCGATGGAGCCATGACGATGGGCATGAAGTGCAGAGACCCAACCAACCCATTTGCCCAGCGAGCGAGAAGGGGGCCGCCGTCCTGACTCACGCCCGCGGTGGAGCATGGCCCTGACGTGCTCCGCGACGCGCCCGAAGAGGCCTGGAAAAAGTCCATCGCGCAACACACCGTTCCCAGTGTAGAGGCCCGAGTGGCTCCCCATGGCGTGCACCACCGCCTTCACGGAGCCCGCGGGTGGCCCCAGGAAGCACGAGAGAAGGGATGGTGAGCGGATCCTCCTATGTCTGGACAGCGATGCGAAGTCCAGCGCCACGATGCGTTCCCACCGCCGGCTCGAACGCGGGACCACTCGGTGACGTCGCGCCCGTAGAAGACGGAGAAGCACTGTGGTGAACAAGCCGAACCCGATAACACTCCACAGAAAAACTCCTCGTAGGGGTCGGAAGTGCACCGGTGGGCGACCAGCTACATACCCAACCAGGACTGCCAAGACGCTCGAGATCCTGTCAATCGCATGGTGGTGGTTTCGTTGTGCCCACATCCACGCACGCAAACGATTTGCAGCGCCACGCTGCGTCACCATCGCGCTCTTAGCCAAGATATGTTCAAAAAGGGCATGCACCAAACTGTGGTCCTGGGGTCGGTGTACGGCAAGAGGCCAGCAGACCATGGGCCTCTCGACCCCTTCCTCGGTCTCTACAAGGCCGACGACCAGCGAAGGCTGCGTGCTTGAACTACAGCTCGGGGTCCTGAGGGCGTACTCTGCGGACGTCTGGTGGGCGCGGATCTCCTCCTCCTCCTCCTCCTTCTCCTCCTCATCATCCTCCTCCTCTTCCTGGCACGTCTGCTTTAACCGTAATGCCCACGACGGCTGGGGCTCCACAAACTAACCGACTCGGAAACGTAAATCGGCGTCGGAAAACAGGTCCTCCACTAGCGTCGGCCCGTCCAAGAGTCTCCACGCCATGGGTTTACCCGCCTAGGCGGAGAAGCCGGCGTCGGTGAAGAGAGTGAGGGACCTGCGTAGTCGGAGTGTCAGAGTTCCCTGCATATTGCACGAGCGTGTGAAGGGCCACCTGCCCTCCGAGGACAAGCGCCTGATCCTTGGTCACCCGTTGCCACCCGCACGGGCCGTGTCAGACCAAGATGTCAGATCGTTTCCAAGATTCGCGTCAAGCCAATCCCTCAAGCTGCCCAGGAGCGCACTCGACGAGGGCGGTGGCCGTGCGCGGTACTACGAACTGCGAACGCCACTTGAGTACCGAGCGCACTCCAGAAAACTCGAGCACAACAACGGGAACGCGCCACGCACAGAGAACGGAACAAGATGGGCAGAGAAAGATGGTAATCATGCTGGATGCTGCGAGGTTCTGAGGCGGAGGCGGAGATGAGGGACGAGGCCAGAGGCGAGCACCTGCATGCAGAGAGAAAGAGAGAGAGAGAGGGAGAGAAAGAAATAACGAGAGAGAACAAAAAGAGAGAGCAAGGACAGGAATCGAGCGAGCTGTGGGGCTGTCGCTACCAGGCCTCCAAAAACCAACGAAAGGCGACACGCGCGTCCCGGAAAGCGCTGGACGAGGCGCAGCTGACAGCAACCATGCTGGGAGCCCCTGGGGCTTTCTGGGCCTCGCGCGGGGTGCTCTGGAAAGGCCACCTGGACCTCCCTGGCAAGGCTGGGGGGGGGCCCTGGACCGGGGCCACCTCTGGCAGCCTCCGCCCCGCCGTCTCCAGGCGCTCCCGCACCCCGGGCCTTCGAGATCTCGCCCTCGTGGCCGATCAGGATCGCTATGCAGGAGCCCGTCATCACGTCGTACACCCTGGTGGGCCCGCCGACAGCAGGGGCGCGGCGGAGGGCGAGCACGCTGACTGAGGGCCGACTCGGGAAGTCTTGCGCAACGACTGGGGACACACGATGGCGATGACGGAGCTGTGGCGAGGACGAGAAGAGGAGGACGAGAACGCTGGCTCGGAGAAGGAGGGACGGGAGGAGACAGGGGAGGAGGGGGAGCAGATGAAGCAAAAACCCCTCCTCCTGTCACCCATCTCGCCCTCCTGCCCACCCTCGTCGTCGCCATCGCTGTCGCAATCGCCGTCGCCGTCGTCGCCGCCGCCGCCGCCATCGTCGTTGTCCGCGGGGCCGGGCACGAGAATCCCGGGGAGCGCGATGCGGGCCTGCTCTGGCCAGGCCCGGACCCAGCGTCCGTTCAGTGTCTACCTCTCCCCAGAAGGAGGAGGGCTGCGCCCCAAGAATATCGAAAGAGCCTGCGAGCACAATGATGTGGCGAGCGCTGGGAGCGCGAGGCACAGAAGAGGGGCGTCTAGGATAAGCGCAAGGCTGTGCCACATGGCAAAGGGGAGACGCACTGTCAGAGGCTCACAGGCATACGCACTATGCCAGCGGACATAAACGTGCCGGGATCGCCAGACTGTAGAGTCAAGTCTAAGACCGTGTTGTCATGAGACATCGGGAGGAGGAAGGGTATAAGAGGCGGGTGGCATGTCCAATAGCAACGCTTGTGGCTATTGCAGATCCGTATTCGGTCGTACACAGCTCATTCACATCTCGGTGCAGAGTGGGTAAAACGTACACTTTACCTTCATGTTGACAGATACTTTGTCCACTGTTAGGATGTTTTTGAAGCTGACCTGATCTTGCTCTTCTTCGTGAAAACTGTTCCGATGCTCGGACATGGTTGCCTCTTGTTGTGAGATTACCGTAGGTGCAGTATACCTGGACACGCTTGGCTTGCTGGATAATGAGGGTGATGACCCAGTAGTCGATTCGCAATGCGTCTCGAGCTGCTCCTATGTTGATGACACTTGCGCGTCCCCTGTGCAGGACCCATTTGGCCCGGGCATGGATGCAATCGAGAAGTCGCTGCGGGGGGCGATTCATAGGAAGGCGAAACGACGTGGCGTTGAGAGGTGCAATTGCGCGCGCATCCGCGCGTGCGTGAGATGGTAGACGTCCGTGCTTGGAATGACGTGGTAGTCGTCGGTCTCGTGCGCAGCGCCTGCATCCCAAATGCTGCATGACCCCTCCTCCCCTCACTTGGAACGGGTTCCCAGCGCGGGTCGTCCCGCACATGATGCGGTGAAAATGAAGCTGCCATGGCGAACCTCAAGGAGGACGCGTCATCGAGTTGAAACTCAACCCGTGGAGGCAGCCTGGCATGGCATAGAGCCCGTGGAATGGGTCAGGCTGGAGGTGCCGCGCAGACTGTGTCGTTGTGTCCTCGTCGATGTCGCTGCCGTCGTCACTGGTGGGGTGCGGCTCTGGACTGAAGAGGTGGCAGCATAATCGTCCTCTGTTTCAGCTGCACTTCGCATGTCGCTGTTATCGTCGCGATCATACAAATCATCGCGACCGCAGTGGGCCATCGTGTTCTCGCGCAAGCCTGAGCGCAAGGAGAGAAACATAAGACCGTCCATTCGGTCATAGTTGCGCGCGGCTGGTGCGCATGCACCCAGGGAGCGATCAAAGCGCATCTGTGCCACGAGGATGGTGATGCTGAGTTTGGCACAGTGGCAGCCCAGTTGGTGATGGCACGAATCGGTCATATGACATCTGCGACAGTGCCATACGCCTGAAGGAAATCGTAACAAGCCTAGTGCGCTGATGACGTGGCCCTGGTGAGCACTTCTCCTGGGAATCGGAAGTGAAGGGGTGAGATCGAAGTGGAACGGAGAGCCCCCCTACCAGGAAATCGGTTTCGGTTTCGTGTTCGTGCGTGCCGTGCGCGCGGGCGAGGCGAAGCTGCGTGGGCGGGCGAGAAGAAAATCTCCTCCGGCTGAGGCGCGGCCGGACCAAATGTTTCCTTTCCGGGGGCCGGTGGCCCGCGGTGTCCCGCCGGTGTCCCGCCTCTGGCTGAGGCGCGGACGGACCAAATGTTTCCTCTCCGGGGGCCGGTGGCCCGCGCTGTCCCGCCAGTGTCCCGCCAGTGTCGCGATGATGATGATGATGATGATGATGATGATGATGATGATGATGATGATGATGATTATGATGATGATGATGATGATGATGATGATTATGATGATGTCGATGATGTTGATGATAATGATGGTGATGATGATGGTGATGGTGGTGATGATGATGGTGTCCCGATGATGATGATGATGTTGACGATGTGGATGATGGTGATGATGATGCTGACGATGATGATGGTGTCCAAAGGATGATTATATTGATGATGATGTTGCTGAAGATAACGATGGTGTCCCGATAACGATGATGATGTTGATGATCCTGATGATGTTGATGATGCTGATGATACGGTGATGAGATGATGATGATGCTGATGATGGTGAAGATGATGATGATGATGGTGTCCCGATGATGATGAGGAGGTTGATGATGATGCTGTTGATGATGATGGTGATGATGGTGTCCCGATGGTGATGGTGATGTTGATGATAATGATGATGACGATGATGGTGTCCCGATGGTGATGATAATGATGATGATGTTGATGAGGAGGGTGATGATGAGGTGATGATGATGATGATTTTGATGGTGTCCAGATGATGATGATGCTGATGGCGTCCCGATGGTGATGATGGTGATGATGATGCTGACGATGATGATGGTGTCCGAATGATGATCATGTTGATGATGATGTTGCTGAAGATGATGATGGTGTCCCGATGATGATGATGTTGATGCTGATGTTCATGATGATGAAATGATGATGATGGTGATGGTGTTCTGACGGTGATGATGGTGTCGCGATGATGGTGATGTTGATGATGATGGTGACGATGGTGGTGTCCAAATGATGATGACGATGGTGATGCTGATGATGTCGATGATGATGGCGATGAGCTGATGATGATGATGGTGTCCCGATGATGATGATGATGTTGATGATGTTGATGACGTTGATGACGATGATGTTGATGGCGTTGATTGTGAGATCGATTGTGATATCGATCGTGAGATCGATAGTGAGACCGAATGTGAGATCGATTGTGCGATCGATTGTGAGATCGATAGTAAGATCGATTGTGAGATCGATAGTCAGATCGATTGTGAGATCGATCGGATGAAATAGATCGAGTGAGATCGATCGAGCGAGACCGATAGTCAGATCGATAGTGAGATTGATAGTGAGACCGATCGAGTGAAACGTTGGTTCCTCCCCCCCCTCCGAACCTCCTTATCACCCGAACGGTGGTCGTATAGGTAGATGAACTGCGTATGGGGATGGTGTCGTAGTGCCGCGCGCGCGGAATCTTAGATCCGACGGGCGGCACGCCACTTCCAGCAGGAGACTGGAGCGTGGCTGTTGTGTAAAGCCGGGCAAAGCGGGAAAAGCACGGAGCGACGGGATTGGCGGACGTTTGGGTACAGCTCGCGGCTGGCCGTCGGCATGCAATGCTGCGACTGTACTTACAATTCGCGGCTGACCGTCGGCAGCTAACCCTCTCATCCATGGTTCTGTAAACTCGGGATCGATGTGTTACTTCGGGAACCGGGATAAGCACAGCTTTGATTTCTTGATGGGCTAGTGCTACGGGAGCGCCTTGCATGATGTCAGGTGTTCTGCAAGAGCTACGCACATGTGAGTGCCACGGGACGTTGTGATGGCACAGCTTTCCGCAACGGTAGGGCAACGATGCGTCACCCGTTCCGCCTCTCTCCGTCTCGGCCTGGCTGAAGTCGAGGGCAACTGCGAAATGGCGGACTTCGGCGAGACATGAGCGCGGGCTCGCAGTCGCGGAGTGGGCGGCACGGGTGGCAGATCCTGGAGCTGGCCGATAAAGATCGTCCTTCGTTCGGGATGTGGTTCAGGAGGGCGCGGGCTTTGACGATGGCATGAAGGACGTGCTCGATCTTGAATTCGCGGTCGGGCCGCGAATTCAGCAGGTCGCGGCATCTGGCACGGGCGAATCGGGCGGTGGGTCCAATCCATCGCGTCGCAGCACCTGGCTTGAAGTCACTGGCTGGCAATGTTTTCACCCTGCTTCACGTCGCGCCTCGGGCCAGGACTACAGGAACCGCTGCAAGTGACGCGGACAATGCAGATGGGAAGAAGACGTGCCGCGTCCGCAAAACGAACGGCGAGCAGCCCCAGGGCCTTCGCCGCGTGACGCGCCCGCCGAGAGCTCCCCCTTGCTCGGCGCGCATCTTAGACGCGGGGACCCACGGTCCAACTAAGTTGGTGCTGGTGATGTATTGCTCGGGCCGTACGCGCCCAGCATCATCGGCGCATGCCGCAAGTTGGGAGAGCGCCTTGGCATGGCTCCTTGCGAACATACGGGGAGTGCCTTGGGACAGACTGCCTGGTTGGCCAGAGGATGCCTCGGTCCTGGGCAGGCCCGTCGGGCTCGAAGCTCGGGGGCGGGCTCGTGATGGGGGGATAGGCCGAAGGTGTAGAGGACTGGGCCGCCTTGGAGGAAACAGAGCTCGGGTGAGAATACTGGACATTGACGGGCGCACTGGGCCGGCGCATTGAGGGATTCCCATCGTCGGAAAACGAACAGGAGCACTGACGTTGAACTGCCTTCGCGGTCCCGTCGTTGGGGACTTCAGCGTAAGTTGGGATCCAGGGTGAATTGGAGATGGGGAGGAGCGGCAGGAGGGTATACTGTCACTTGCAGCTTTTAGCCCGCGGGCGCGCCGTCTTTGAGGGCTGGGCGCGCGGGTCATAGTTACAAATGTGTGTTGGAACAGCATGTCTTGGCGTCGGTGTTGTCGAAATCTACTCGTTTTGGTAGCTGTGGCCTCCAAAGTATGGTCGGGATCCGCGTCCGTATACGCAGGGCGTTCCGCTTCGGTGCTGTTCCTTGAGTTGTCTGGCTGGTTTTCGCTTGGGAGGGTTTGAGTGGACATCCTCCTGCCTGCGGGCTGCCACGATGTTGTGGTGGGCGGCGCGGGATCGCTCAAGTAGAGATGGCAATCCCAAGTGCCATAGCATGACCTGCCAAGACGTTCGTAGTCGCTCCAGAGGCGTAAGAGGCGCCCCTTGGATCAGCTTGACATGCATGGCATCATGCCCTGGATGCGGTCTGAAAGTTCTGCTGGAAACTCCAATGGATGCTGTTTTCTCGCCGGTCAGATTCGCGGTTTGGCATCCTTAGGCTGCGCCTCGTGTTCTTGGCACTCCGCCGTGCTGTTTGGACAGAAGATCGTCGCCCCGCGGACGCGGCGGGTCGTAAAGAGGCTGCTGCCCCAGATCGTGAACTGCAGCGGCCAAATGCGGCCGCCTCCCGTGAAGTCACTGTGAAGATCATAGATTCCAGCGGGGAGCTGTGTTGAAGGCTGAGGGAGCGCCTTGAGCCAGAACAGATGGAGGGGAGGAGGGAGGAGGGAGGAGGCAGCAGGGAGGAGGGTGGAACTCGAGAGAGGGAGAGAGAGGAGCGAAGGAGAGGGAGGACAGTGGGAGGAAAAGCAGTAGATCTAGGAGCAAGAAACTGAGGAGAAACACCCGAAGAAAAGGTGGAGAGGAGAGATGGGGGATGAGTGGGATGAGGAGCACAAGACAGGGAGAAGAGGGGGAAGAAGAGGCAGAGAACGAGGAGAACGGAAAGGAGGATAACCATGAGGGAGCGGGGGAACGAGGAGAAACAAGGAGCCCTTCCCTGTCCCGAGTCCCTCCTTGCGGTGCTGTCCGCGGACGCGGTGACCTGCCCGCGCGCCCACCCCTCTACCCCCTCACCCGCCCCTTGGCGCGATCAGTCTGCGCGGCCGTGGCGCCGCCCACAACACTCCCCCTCTCCCTGGCCAAGGGGGGGGGGGGCGGGCAAGGCAGGGCAGGGAGAGATCATCCCGCCCTCACCCTCGTCCCCCATCCTTCTTCCGTGGGAGCAGATCCATCCGCGCAGCGCCACCAGACGTGTGGACAGGGCGGCCTAGGCACGTCGCCTGAGATTTCCTCCCGGCCTGTGACGGCCGAGCTTGTCATCACCGGCGCCGACGCAGATTGACGGCGGTTGCCTTGCCAGTGAACCAGGCGAGGCCCCAACTGAGAGCATTTATACGCCCCGAAGCAAGGCAGAACAACACAATGCAGAAGCACGTGAAACGTGCCAACGCAAAGCAACATAACAATGTGAAGAACGGTTGCTCTTCAGTATCAAGTGTCTGGTCTGAACCATACAGAAGGTCAATCGCCTTGAGCATGGGTGACCATGGAACGGGACGACACTTGCCCGAAACGGCCTGAGTATGCAAAACGTGTCAACATTAGCGTGGGAAGCCCTTTGCGTGTACAGTATGGTTTTCCATCCCCGCCAAGTGTCTCATTCGGCTTCTTGTGATACTGGTCACGCTCGGAATCTCGAAAAGCAGAGGAATACTGACAAAATTGGCGCGCTGCCGCCGCTATTAAGCACGCCCACCACAACGGAAGTGTAGCGTGGTGAGCTGGCCAGCGCCAGAGCAAAAAGGGCCGGCCCAGACGAGTAAGCCAGGGCATTATCGGGGAAGTGGCTTCACGGTTGGTCCACCCGCGGAAACGTTGCGCGATCTCGGTGAGGGCACCTGTGCTGCCGCAGCCCCACTGGTCAGCATCTTTGTGCCCCGACAGTGCCAGGGCAAGAAAGGTTAGCGACGCAAAGGGAGAGCAGCCTGCAAAGAAAGATGCTCATCGGATCGGAGAAGGAGGGCTCTCAAGAGACGCAGGAGGAGTGGAAGGGCTGGGACATGTGCTAAACTGCACGGCAAAAGGGGCGTAGCAGCGGCCCTGGGTGGCCCGCTGCGGCCAGCGTTGCCAGTCAGCTGCTGCACCGTGGTAGCTACAGTTGCAGTCACCTGGCAACAGGGGGACCGCAGTGGTCTGGGGACGCCGGGCCTACCCAGCCATCGGCATGGTCAAAACCCTGACGCCCTTAGTTGGTTGCCGACAGCCGGGCCATCGAGGGTAAGCTCTGAGGGGGTCTGGGACTAAGTTTTCTTGGCCCTCCTGATCTGCGGACGTCCGCTGTGAGCCTCGCGGGGGCATCTGGCGCCTGGGGGAAGGGGAAGCGTCCGGCTTGCTGGACAGGAATTTGCCCGCGTCGACTCCCGACCTCTTCCCGTAGTGGAAATCAGAATCTCTCTCTCTCTCTCTCCTTCTCTCTCTCTCTGTACCAGCGAGTCGAAGCGCTCCTCGGGGAGGCAGTCATGTGAATATAGGAACTCGGCCATGCTACCGTCAGGATTGCCAACTGGGCCCAAGAACATCGTGTTGCTTGGAGTCGGGCCCCGTCTGGGGACCCAGGAGGTGAGGACCCCAAGATGGCTGGTCACGCGGAGCCGGGAACGTGGCTGGGTTGCCGTGCGCAGGCTGGCGGGCGGCCTCGACCTCGCTGCAGAGGGCGCGCGCTTGGCGCGCCCGCAGCGCATTCGGCGCGCCGCTCTGGCTCCCGTGCGGGCCGAGGGTGGTACGCGTTGGGTGCAGCAGTGATGAGCGGCGGCCACTGGGCTGGACCTCGGCTGGCTGCGCTCCTGCGCCTAGAGCCGAGCGCAGCATGACCAGGCGTCCCGATGCGGCCGGTCGGTCAAGCGCAAGGGCTCGTCCCACCGCGACCACGGCTGATACTCTGGGGCTGCAGTCCCGCAGGGCACCCGCCGCAGGCGGGGAGGCAGGGAGCGCCCTGAATTCACGTTCCGTGCGGGCACAGAAGGTATGACCCATTCAGTGGGGGGCGGCCCTGGAGCTGCAGGAGGCCCTCCGATTGGGTCCCTGCCAGAGGCTAGACGCCGGGACCGCTGCGTCGCCACGCAGGACTTGCGAGCACTGTCTCAGTTCGTCGTTCGGCGACTTTGCGGACGTCGGGCTCCTCTCGGTAGCGACTGGCCCAGTCGCGCTAGTTCTGCTCCTGCACAGTGCTCAGGCAGCGGGCGTGCTTGACCACGCTGCGTGGGTCCTCGCAGGTGGCGCGTGCTGAGCTGAAAGACACCCACTTTTCCTCCAGCGGCGAAGCGGCGGCACCGTCGCTAAGCGCAAGGCCGGGACACGACTCGGCACGTTCACACCTGGCGTAGAAGGTGAGTGGACAAAGACACGCACGCACGCACGCACGCACTGAGACACATTTTTTGGCGTCAAGGCCTCGCGCGCGGCAACGGGGCGTAGAGGCACGCAGACACACATGCACGCACGCACGCACATATGCAGGCACACACTCACACACACACTTTCCTCCAGCAGCCGGGTGATACCCCCACAGCGAGTACTAAGTCGGGGCACGCTAAATTCAATACCCACGCACGCACAGGTTTCCTCCACCGCGACGGTGCATCACCGATCGGTCGAACGCAGACGGGGCGCGTCCGCGTCAACAATCGCACACATGACGATCACGCTCGAGTCAAGGCCGTGTCGTCCTGGATCAGGGCGGGCCGAGACGAGCAGCGAGACGCAGGGGGAGGGGCAGACGTGCAAGCGTCAAGCGCCCGAGAAACTGGCACAAGGGAGGCCGCAGCGCGCAAGCCGAAATGCAACTCCGAGAAGTACAAGAGAGGCAGCGAGGAGAGAGACGAAGGGCACGACGAGGAACGACAAGGGGAGATGGCCCGAGCCCCGCAAGAAACACACACACACACGCACAGTAGGCCAGTAGCTCTGCCGCGTGGCCCGCAGGCGCGCGCTGGCACCGCAACGAGCCAAGGAACAGTCTCACCGCCCCGCTGGCCCCGCGGAGGCTCAGGAGAGGGGTCGGTGAAGGCCGAACCGCCCACAGCGACGGGCACGTCGGGCAGGAGCCAGACCTCGCTCAGAGGGGCCCCGGGTCACGTGGTGAACGCTCGCCCCGATCAGCTCGGGCGGCGGGGCTCCGAAGCGAGGTCGCTCTGAAGGTGCCTTCGGTGCCGCAGCCACGAGAGGCCAGCCGTCGGCTTCGCGCCTCCGGACGAGGGAGATGCTGTTGCTCGGCGGGCGGAGCTGCCGGAGCACCCTCCACAACGACGCTGGGGATCGTCCAGGCACCCCTCTCGCTGCTTGCACCGCGGTGCCACTACCTTCGCGGCGGCGCACGCGATCGTGGCGGCGTACACCTATCAGTGTCACGATCACGGGAAAGGGCCTTTACGTTCAAAAGAACTAAACATTCTGCGCACGCTTCGGCGCATGGTCTACCAAGCTGATGCCCCCGCACAAGGGCGAGAGGAACAAGGTCGAGGCATTGACCAGCTCCCTGCCTGCTAAGGCAACGCACGGAAGGCGGCATCGACTGGACCTGCATCGGCTCTGCCCGCGCGAAAGTCTCAGACAGCGTGCTCGCGCGCTCTCATTGCAGTGGCTGCCAGTAGCACTTGCCCATGTTGTTTCTCCCCACGGAGCGCAATCCCCAGAGCAACATCTCACGCATTAGCGGACAATGCGACGCGAATCGCACCAGCACGAGAAGCAAGACACCGAGTCTGGAGAGAGGAGCAGGCGAGGCAGAGATGGAGGGGGAGGAGGAGGAGAAAGAGGAGGCGGCGAAGGAAAAGGACGAAAAAGAGGGCGCGGCGAAACGAGGCAGGGGAGGGAGGGAAGAGGAAGAGGAGGGAGAGAGCGCAGCAGGGGAGGAAGGAATAGGAGGAGAACCAGGGCAAGCCCAAAACCCGTCAACGATGCTGCCGTAAACCTTCCCTCCAAGGTCCCTCTTCATAGGTCCCTGCATGTCGTTAGCTTCATCGTGGGAAATGCCAAATTGAAAAACAAGTGTCTGATACTCTTCAACCGTTTCAAATCACCCGTCCTGGGACTGCAACGATGCGCATCAACGTGACCGTTGTTTCATGGCAATCCTAACCATTCCTGGGATTTCAACACCGCGAATCAACGTGACTGCTGCGCCCTGACAATCCGAAGTCGTGCCAGAACCTTTTCATGGGATTTCAACCCCACGCTTCCTTGAAACTGTTGCAGCCGTATGAAGCCGATACGCGCGGTTTTCAGGCGAGGGCCAGGTCTGAAGAGGAACCGGCCTCCATCCTGGAAGCTGTTGCAAAAGTACAATACGCATGTGCGCGGCACTAAGGCGAGAGCCCCATTTTCAGAAGAAACCGCCCCCCATCCTTGAAGTTACTGCAACATCTTAAGACCAATGTGCGCGGTGCTGAATGGAGAGCCACATGCTGAAAAGGAGCCGACCTCAACTCTTGAAGCTGAAACTGTCGTAATTCTGCAAGACGAATGTGCGCGGCGCTAAAATCAGAGCAACGCGTTGACAAAAAACGCGTTCCATCCTTGAATGCGCTGCAATATTGGAACACGAATGTTCATGGCGCTACAGCGAAAGCCGCATCTCTAAAAAAACACCCTCAATCCGGGAAGCTGGCACAATACCTCGAGACGAATGCGCGCAACGCTAAGGCGGGAACAACACTTTTAAGAGGAACCGCCCTCCATCCTTGAAGGTGCTGCAACATTATAGCGCGAATGTGCGCGGCGCTACGGCGAGAGACGCATCTTCAAAAACGAAGCCAGCTCCATCTTTGAAGCGGCTGCAATATCTTAAGGCGAATGTGCGCGGCCCTAAGTCGAGAGCTACAGTCTGGAGAAAAGTCGCCCTCCATCCTTGAACCTGTTGCAAACTGTGTTAAAACGATGGAATGCAGCGCTAAAGCGAGAGCCGCACCTTGAAGAGGACCCGCCCTCCATCCCTGAAGCTGGTGCAACTTGACAAAGAGAATGCGCGCGGCGCTAAAGCGAGAGCCACGTTCTGAAAACCAGCCACCCTCCATCTATGAATCTCTAGAACAATTCAAGCTTCAAAGCCAGAAAAATGGTAGCGGAGTCTCAGGCAAAACGCCCGGCCCGCCCCACTGACACGTCTGGGGGTACGACAATGAGGACTTGCCTATAAGGAGAAAGGATGGAAAAAGGAGGAAGAAGAAGAGGAGGCGACGAGACGAGGCACCAAACTGGAACCGCGCACTGCGCAGCCTGACAAAGGCGGGCCAGTGCGCGCAATCGCGCGCTGGGAGATCGGGCAGGCATGTAGATCTACGTACTGAGCGAACGCGGATACAGCAAGCGTACTTTGTTATGCAGTGTTGAGGACCGCTTCATGAACCATTCGTTCCGGATCACGCGAGCGCAGCGCTGTCACGCCACAGCGTGATCCCACACTTGGGTAGCACGCGGTCCTCCCGATGAAAACTGGGAACGGGGCTCCGGAACTCGAAAGCAAGTCACCCTCTCGTTCTGGCGACTCCTGGCCAATCACAGGTCCCACAGAAAATCACAAGATAGCCCACGAGGGCACCAACTGTCTAGGCGGTCGCAGAGAAGTGTGAAACAGCTCCAGGATCTGTCGACATCAAGGAAAACCAATCGGATAATGTTGATGTGCTCCCTTAGCCCCTCAGCGAAGTGTCGATTGAGCAATGAGGTCGCGCGCATACAAAGCGACTCCACGCTCTCAAAGTGATCTTCGTCTCGCGGGCGAAGGACGGCGGGCGTGCGCAGACTATCCCAGATGCCTTCAGGGCCTGGAAATCGCTCGATCTCGTCGGTCCCCCACTCGGTTGTGCTCAAGGCCCGCTTCTCGACGGGGAACCTGTCCATGCAAGGCAGGCTGGTCATGGCGCCCGCGGCCCCGGAGCCCTCGCAAGCGCTCGCGAGCGCCGCGCTGAATGCCGTAAGCTGGAACAAATGCAGATGAACGCGCGAAGCCATGATAATCTCGTCTACGTAGGCGATGGGCAGCCAGCCGTGCAAAAGGGGCCCCCGCTGGTTCCGAAACGGAATGCGTAAGTCCGACATCCTGCCATACGACGTCGGCCATAGACAAAACTCGCCCAGATTCTCAGAAGCAGCGCAGCCTGCTACAACCGGCGTCGATGGTGCAGTGCTCGGGGCCACGGGGAACCACGCAATTAATATTAACCATGGGTAGCACAACGAAACGACAGAGCAGAAATACTTCGCGAGGTACCTGATGAGGGCGGAAGAACTTAAGAAAATTTGCACTCGCTTGCATCCGCGCTTCACGCCCTGCAGCCAGCCGCCCTCGGCGCCAGTGGCGGCGCGCGCTCGGGCCACGGATCCGCGAGCGCCGAGGGGCTGCGCGCCCCGCAGGGCGGCCCGCGCACGGGGCCAGGCTCGTGGCCGCCGTGATCAAGGGGCGCTGCGGCGAGTGAAATCATCGATGCTCGGAAGAATCATCCCCGGGCCCCGCGGTGGCCAGCTTGATCCAGATGGGTCTTCATGCCGCAAGAAGCTTGCTATAAGCAAGCCAGGGTCACATCCTTCGTCGACTCTGACCTCCGCACGGTGCCCCAGGGCTCTGCCGCCCCATCGGGAGTTGACGCCGATCATGGGGCACCAGTTGGCAGGCCAGCTTCTGACGCGGTGCGCATCGTGCACGATCATGTCGACGCCCAGTTCGACGCCGAGGGCCGGCGGCCGGCCACCGCGCCCTTGCGCAGCAGAGCAGAAGCGCGAGGGCAGCCTTGCCACGCGGGTCTTTCTGCGGCTCCGTCGCCCCACGGACGCCCGAAAAAGGGCGCGCGGATGCCCTCGCGCGAGCTTGGCCAATCCCCCTCGCGCCGTCCAGCCCCTGCTCGGGAAGCCGCAGACCTCAATGACACATTTTTGGTGGGCGGGATGGAGAAGCGAAGAGCTCTCCTCATAGTGCGGTGCTCCTTTGCAGCTCGCCGGGCCATCGTCCGACGCTCGTTGGCCGCCTCCAATCCTCTTGGCTCGACCGGGGCCTGGGCGGACCGCGCGTCGCGCTTCGTCTTCGCGTCGCCGCCGGCCTGCTACGAAGTCCACCCCCGAGTGCTTGACCGCCCGGCCCCTCCCGAGGCGCGAGGTGCCGCTTCCTGGCGCCCGAGCGCGGAGGCACGCACTTCGGGTTGTCCGCCGTGCTGTTTCGCCCCGGCGCCGGCGATCTCTCCGTGGACGCGGGCCCAGGTCGGGCCGCGGAAGCAAATCGGCACCAGGGAGGCGGGGGAGGAGGAGGGCGGCCGCGGAGGGCGGACTGCGGGCAGGCGAGGCGCTCAGGTCGTCTGCCGCAGGCTGCGAACGAAATGGCCGCCAGGCCCGGCAGGCATCGGCAGCCTCCAGCGTGAGCTCCTCGCTCTGTTGCCCAGGATAGCGCCCGCGGGATCCGCGGCCAACTGGCTCGCCATGGAGGGCGCCCTCGGGGCCGCAGGCGGCCCGTGCCCGCCGCGGGCGCGGCGCTCTCCTGGCCGATGTCGATGGCGCTGTTTTTTCGGCCCGCAAGGGGTAGAATGTTTAGCGCGTTTATCCTGCCTACTCTCTCGCCGCTATCCGCCGCCTCATCGCCTCCAGTCCTGGAAGCAAAGCGATGCCTGGAAGACCCTCAGCTGGGCGTTGAAACCATGCAGCGCGCTGCGGGCGCTGCTGGGTCTGCAACGAGCTGTCACGTTCCATCTCGCGGAAGATGTGGAGCACAACGCCAGGGGCAGCACGATTGGACTGGGGATGGAGGCCGCGGAGCGTTCTTCCGAGACGGCATTCGCTGGCAGAAGAGATCACACATCCTCGACGTTGCTTTTCGAGCTGTCGGCTGAGGCGCTCAGCGCGGCAGGCGCCACATCTCCGACAGAAAACGAAACTCGGACCTGGCGAGAGACGCACGTGGGCCAAGTCGCGCCCAAGAGACGGGCGCGCGAGGAAAGAACACGTCTGCCTCCTTCCAGGGCGCCCCGACATATCAAGAGCAGCAGCACTAGCACCTGTGCGATCAGCGCCACTGTCGTGACATATAAACGAGCCAGGTGCACCGGGGACGGCCGCCCGCGCATGCCATCCACGCGCGCCTGTGCTTCTGGGGCAGGGAGCCTTCTTCCGGTCAAGGAACTGCGAAAACGGGAGCAGGGGCAGAACCGACCCCAGCACTCGGGCCACAGCTCGAGCCTTGCCAATCATGGCATTGAGGTCGCCCCAGGAGTCTTGAGGTTCCTGCGCGTGCAAAGACTGACCCTCTTTCGCGAATCGATCCGCTAGAAAAGTAGCCCGTCCGATTCTCCGCTCGTCGGGCAGAATCTCATCTATCATTTCCATGCAACGGCGGGCTGGGGCATGGGTCGCAGGGCCGATGTTTTTCGAGCCCTGGATTCCCCGAGGCCCCTCCGAAGCCCGGCATGCTTGTTTCTAGACGAAACCTGGGGGGGGAGCTGACTGGTCGCGGTACCGAACGGGGCCCAAATAATCCGAGAACATGTCTTTCTTGTGCGTCAGCTGCCCAACAAAGAAGCTGATTGATACCGTTCCCACGTGCTCGGCTGCTTGGGGGGCCCGCGGCCAGCTCGGCCAAACCGGCCCCCGAAACCTCGCCGCGACCTCCTCCGAGCCAGGCTCGAGGAACACTCCAGCGAAAGATGCGCGTGCAAGCTCGCGCATCGGTGGCCTGGCGCACGACCCATCGACGACGACGTCTCTCGCTCCGCCGATACACGTGCAGTCAGTCAAGACATTGCCTCGTGCATCTAGAAACTCTGGGTGTATCGTGTCTGTGGGAGGTTGGAAAATGGAGGAGGGGTGGGGGATGATGAGACGAGTCCAAAACACATTGTTGGGACCAGCCTGCAAAGCTTCCTGTGCCAGAACTGGGGTCGCTGCCTCACCTCGGGCCCCCTCAACCTCGGGGCTAGGGCGCGCCCCGAGCCTGTGACGCGCGCAACCAGGGCCCCCACGCAGCGGGCAGAGACCTTCATCTATGCGCAACATATCAGATGCGAACACAGCTCTACAACAAAAACAACTGGCTGCAGCATACTTTTGCCTAGGCGTGCACTTCCTAGACCTGCGCACAATGCTACGTGCAATGTCTGAACGCGCGCGCATGCTCCAAGTTATCGAGACTACGCGGCATGTCTTGCCCATGCCCGCGCAGCGCTGCATCGCGAAGCAAGCCCTTAACATGTTGGGCGCCGTACGCACGAACAATATCTCCACCCCCTCGTCATCCCCCCAGATAGCGATGATCTTAGTGGACCAGCCGACACGTTGGAGAGGAAGGGGCATTCGAGATATGAGTCCTCTGGTGCGCCTCCATCTGCGGCGTGGCTCCATTGTCTCCTCCGCAACCTGAAACGTCTGATGGGGCTCGCGAGCGATGAAGAGAGCGCGCTCCGGTGCAACCGGCGCCTGCCACGCTGCCACAGCCCAGGCAACTGCAGGAGCGACACTGACGTCAGCCATAGGGTCGCCATGGAGCACAATCTTCGACAACAGCGATCGACTTCTATGCGATGGAGAGCAAAACCTGAGTAGCGTAGCTCGAGCTCGCTGCAACTCGCAGTCAGGCATGCCGAGCACAGAACTGCCGCGCGCAAGAGCTGGCTTCAGACCAACCTGATGAATTACTGCCTTTCGGTGCCTGCTGCGAGAAAGCCACTCGCGAAAGCGAAGAACACGAGAGTGTAGAAGTCGAAACTGCCGAAATCGTTCGCGACGTTTACGACGGGCCCCTTTAATCATCCGAACCCGGGCAGGCGCAAAATCGACTCCGAGATTCGCGGACGAGTGCGCTATGGCACCGGCTGGGAGTCCTCGATGCTGGAGCTGATGAGCTATGGCTTTAGCTAGTGCTGGTGAGCTCGCGATCGTGATAGCTTTCATTTCCGATATGTCCGCTCTAAGCTGATGTCAAAACGCATGGTAGAATTCTTGAGCTGCAGCAGGAAACTGCCTATGCAATGGAGCCTTCTCTCCAGAAGCCACGATCGCGTCGTCGTCGCATGGAATGAGGAAAGCGAGCCGCGAAGCCGTCGAAGACACCGACGGCGTTGACCTTATACGAACGCATCGTTGCACATATCTCCAGCAGGCATGCCGCTCTCGGCAAATCGTGCGACTGGATGGAAGGCAGGCCCCAACCTGATCAGCCCCGGAGAGCGCCACAGATTGAACATTGTTTTTACTATCGCCCCAGGGATGCCCCACTGAAAAGCTCGGTCGCGTAGAAATACCAGACGACATGATCCTTTGCATTCTCTGCCGTCCCACGGGGCTCCCAGGGCCGCCTTGCCACCGGCAGTGGCAATCTCTCCATGGGCCGACTGGGCCCGTGCACGGGACTCGGCGCTCTTCCCTGACCCGCAAGCCCAGTGGGCCCCCACCCGTGGCTGCGACGAAGGAATCCAGCAAGTGCCGGCGGAACCTTTCCCAAACGCGAACAAAGCTAGCCAGCAGAAGAACTGCGCGATGCCCCCCCGCTGGTTTCCCGACGCGTGGGAAGACCAGCCATGGAACATGTCGAAGAAAGAGTCCTAATCGTTAAGCTGCTTCAAATAACGCACTGAGAGTGTCCAGTGCAGCATCGCCCAGAAGAGATACGCGCCGCGGATGGAAGCCATCGGGCGTGGAAAACGCAAAATGGCAAAATGCACGAGATGCACTCCGTAGCTCATCAGCAGTGGCCCGGGGAAGGCGCTCACGATTATCAGGTACCTCAGCGAGGGGAGGTGAGAATGACGTATTCTACTGCTGCTGCAAAGCCCCCACCTCCGAGTAGAGCGCCGCCTCGGGGCTGCTGTAAAAGATGCCAGGAGCTTTCTCTACCGCGGTTGGACACCAAACCTTCCGCAAACGAGTTATCTCGCGCAGTCAATTGGCCGAGGTTTAAAGCGCATTGCCACGCCCTTCCTTCCTAGACTGCTGACGTAGAGCTGCGCAGACTCTTTGGTGGCTGCTTCAAATTTAGTCGATAACTGCTCGCCAAACTGCGCTGCAATATTCAACCAATCATGGGGGTGCACTTCGGGGTGGTCGTGGATATAATCTACGCGCCCACCTTAGCTACTAGACTGGGTCCGAGGGACCAAAAGCATTGTTTTTTTGCTGGTTGGAGTGAACGTAAGGTTTAAGGTGAGAGAGAGCGGGTTTCCATAGGGAACAACATTGGGGCGGCTGGAGCCGCTCTCCCCCAAGGAGGGGCGCATCCCCTTGACGGGAGGCCGACCGACCGAGGGGCGATGCATCCCTCTGGCCGATCCCCCCCCCTTGTAACAGAGGGGAAATGCCTCCCTCATGCGCGACCAACCACGGAGGGGAGATGCATCCCTCATGCGCGAAGTGTCGCGCTCGAGGCTTCGTCGCTTCGCTTACCCTCTTGGCCCCCCCCCAGCTTGCTGAATGCAAACCCAGGGCGGGAGGGTGGGAAAAATCAAATCGCAAGGTGAGCGCGGCCACCGCGGCCCGTCGCCCCCCCTTCCTCGCAGCCCCTCGGCGCGGGCAGCGAAGGGGGGGGGCGCCCCCCCCCTCTCTTCGCCCCTGCGCCCCGAGCTGCATGCGCGGGCGACGTTTCCAAGGTGTCCGCGCGCGTACATTATGAAGCACTCACCCATGCCTGCCCGGGCCTAAAGTGCACCCATAATCTACGCGCCCACCTTAGCTACTAGACTGGGTCCGAGGGACCAAAAGCATTGTTTTTTTTGCTGGTTGGAGTGAACGTAAGGTTTAAGGTGAGAGAGAGCGGGTTTCCATAGGGAACAACATTGGGGCGGCTGGAGCCGCTCTCCCCCAAGGAGGGATGCATCCCCTTGACGGGAGGCCGACCGACCGAGGGGCGATGCATCCCTCTGGCCGATCCCCCCAACGCTGCTCACCCCCACGCCCCGCTCGCTCACCCAACGCTGTTCACTTACCGAGCAACACAATGTATAACGGCGCGTCGCAGCCACACGTGGGGGCTACCCGCGGGCGAAGCGCCATGCGCTCTCCAAGCTGCCCGTCCAAATACGACTGTCCACGCCGATTCGCTTTGCTGGAAATCGATGTCGCCTCACAAACGCGTCACTTCCTAGCTGCCTCGAAATCCCGTCCGACCAATTGGTCCCCGAAGGCGTGAATTCCCACCACGTGGTGATCGAACGGCGGCTCGCCAAGAAATTAGTGAAAGCAATCGACCGATCCAGCGCGGCCGGCACCGCGCAGCCCTTGACGTACGAATGCAGAGAGCTGGTATTGTCTATGAAATACAGCACGCGGCGGTTTGCCAGCCGCTTAGCGTGGCGCTGGTAGATGATGGGCGGCATCGCGCCCTCACACAGCGCGATGGGCTGGCCGCCCTGCCTCAAGCGCTCCTCACAGTAGCCCCACATGCCCAGCAGAGCCCCGTCAAAAACGCAGAAGCCAGCTTGCCGATAGCCGTCGGCGCAATCTAACAACACGTACCCCCCTGTCGGCCACGCGTCATTGTCAGCGCGCGCGTCAGAAGCAATGAGAATCAAAGGCTCGCTTCTCGGCGCGATCTCGGCCACGCGGCTCGGCATGTCTTGCAGAATTATATAAAAGAAATCGAGGGCGCGCACCAGGCAGTTGCTCAGGGTCCAAGGCGGCTGATCTGTGTACTGCCGTTGCCTCAGAGCCCCCATGCCTGCTTTGCCCACGCCGTGCCACGCCGCTCTGGCGATGAAGTTGAGGAGGCCTCTCAACTTGCTGGCGTCTCCGGGCGTGAGCCTGCCCTCGCTGCGCCTCGCCGCAATGAACGTCTTCGCCTTTTCGACGAGAGTGTCGCGCGCCCTGAAAGATATGACATTCGAGTCCAGCGAAGGGCCGAAGGTGTGCACGACGCCCAGAAAATCGCCGGACGGGCTCATCCTCCTCGTCTTCGAGGGAGCCACAGGCGTGCCCAACTCCGCGCAAAGGCACTGTGCGGCCTCCTGACCAGCGCCCCCAGCTGATTCAAAATCAGTAATATTCGCGTCGTCCACATACATGGCAAGCAAAAGCGACAACACGCGGCGCTGCACTGCCTGCAGGAATCCTCCCCATCGCGCGAACTGCATGACTGACGCGGAGAAACCGAAAAGCAACGCCCACGCCACCTGGAACCTCCATTCTCCCGTGACAGGATCGCGGACCGCCACGACGTTCAAGCGCAAGTGATCTGGGTGCACTGGGACTGAGCGATAGGCCGACGGCAAATCTTCGCCCCCCGACACGAGCCTCTCGCGGGCCACGTCGGCACCAGCGTCCGCACACGCTTGCCGGACCACCCTCGCATCGATGACAGGCTGGAATGGCGTACACATTCTTTGCCGCTCACAAAATGCCGTCGCTTCGTTCTGCCTACCCCGACGCCCGTCGTCGATTCTCCTCCTTTTTCCAGAAGGCTGAATATGGCAAAACGCAGGAATCGGCGCCCACTGCCCCGCGCCGAACTCCGCATCAATGTCCGACTTGCTTCGCAGCGGTGCCGCCCAGCCTTTCTTGCACTCTTCCTCGCAGCTATCCCAGAGAAATTGGCCCTCCTCACTCGCGCGCTGGCGATCCAGTTCCGCCAGCAAGACTTTGGACTCTCCAAGCAGCGAGTGCACGGGCATGGGAGCTTCATACTCGGATGGTTCAAAAGCACCCGTATTCTCCATTACGCCAGTGATGCCAAAGCCGGTGACAAAGCGCAACGCCAGCTTTTGGTCTGGCCACCGCGCGAGCACCACCAGCACGGCAATGAGTCCGGCGTGAATATGCCCCGCCACGGCGCGCACAGTCGGACTCTGCCACTTCAAGAGCTCCGCCGTGAGGGGCTTGCACCGGCGACTAAGCTCTTGCAGCGCGTGCATGCTGCGCAACCGAAACTCCCTCAAGTCGCGCAGCTCTGCGGCGGTGGACTCCGCCGCAAATTTCAAGTCATGCGGAGCAGCAACGTCCTCATCGAACGGTAACTTCCCCCGCTTCGCGAAATCAACCGCGGCGCGGAAATGCTCTTCCTCATCCCGGCTGTGGCCCAGGAGAGGCGGCAACGCGTGCTTGGCCGAGAGCGCCCCGGCCTGTCGCCCCGCCGCGGCTTCCAGCATGGCAGACGTGCCCTGGCCTGCCGTGCTGCCAACTGGTCCAGCGATGCTGCGCTCGTCTAGCCACTTTGCGAAATCCACGAACGGCGACTGATTGACTAGATCTTCCAATGACGGAAAAACAAAACTGCTCAGCCATTCCCTGGGGAACATGCTGACGACGCACTGCCGCAATTGGCGCTGCGACCACATCACGGGGAAGTGCCTCGATACCCGCGGCGCCTGCGCAAACGAAGACGCGCCGTCGCTCGGCGCCCCGCGCTGATGCGCTCGCGCCTGCGGTGCCGACACATCGGACTCCTGCTCGCCCGATGACTGCGCTGATTGCGCCTGGCCGAGAACGCGCGCTTGCTGCGCGCGGAAACCTGGCTGGGCGCTGGGTGCGCCCGCCTGCGCTGGCGCAAAGAAGCCGTGCTCCGCTGGACAGGCAACGTGCCCCCCTGCCTCGGCGCTGTCCTCCGCCCTGGCGGGGCCCCTTCAATACTGCGACAACGCGCCCTGCTCCGGGATCGGCGCCTTGCGGCACACGGCGGCGCAGTGATTCCTCATGCCGCAGACGCGGCCGCTCTTGCTCACGATCATGGAGCATGCGTGCTCCAGATTCTTCGGGCAGGGCTCCGGGCACGACCCCCGATTGAAATTCTTGCACAGCTCCTTTCCGTTCTTGAGGTGGGTCGCCAAACCGGTGCTCGATCCCTTCTGCGCGCCCTTGGGGTTGCGCTGCCCGCGCCCTGCACCCGCGCCTCCCTGCTGCGCCGCAGGTGGCGGCGGGGCGCCCCGCGGGGCTCCGCGCGCGAAGTCCGCGGCAGGCCGCGCGTCGGGGGCTGGTGCGAAGCCGCGTGCGGGGATCTCCCACATGTGCTCCCTCCTTTCGAAGACATCCTTGATGATCTTTCCCAGCGACATGGACGTGCGGCGATGCCTGCACGCCGGTGGAACGTTCGCGACACTAGCCCCTCGCAGCTCGCGGATCGCGGCGCGCCTGTCAACCCACTGCTGTCGCTCCTCCTCATCCCGCTGTTGCAGCCACTGGAGGGCCTGACTCGGGGGAAGGATGGTGGCACACTGTGCGAGCCTCCTGTGGTAGGCGAGCACGACATCCAGCGGCACCTGACGCGCGACGGACCGCCGGTTGCCGCGCGCGATGCACCGCGTTCGCGCCTCGACGTAATCCGTGCTGTCGCGATCCATTGCCTCTGGTTCCGCTGGCTGCGGATCCAACTGGACGACGCCTGCACGCGCCGCGCGCGCTGGAAACGCCAGCGTCGCGATGCACAGCGCGCTGTTGCGCCTGCACGCGCGTACGCCAGCATCAGTGTGTGATGCAAATTGACATACGTTGCCACGTCTCTGCGCGGTTCCGTGTCGAATTCGTTCGCTTGCTCCCCTGTGACGAGGACTAGCCCCTCCGCAATGCGCTGCCGCTTCCTCGTCATGGTCAGCTGATGCGTCAACGTCTTCACGCGGAAAACCGAATGCACCTGCGGACGCGCGCGCGAACGACCGCGCGGAGACGCGCGCAGCGCGCACAACGCCAACGCGTGCCTGCAGCAAACGCCGCGACAGCTCCTTTGAGATTCTGCTCACCAAGTGATCGCACGGCTCAGTCTTGACCCCGAACCCCAGGCGATACCTCGCGTAAAACTTGGCGCGGATGTCTTTCAGGTCACTGTTGGGCAGGAGCGCATCGAGGTCATCATCCTCGACGCCACGCTTCTTCCGCGTGTCGGAGATCGTTTCGGCCTGCCTCGCCGCGGTCCAGGCCTGGCGCAGCCGCGACGCTTGAATCCCTGGGAAAGAAAGGCCCTCGATCTTTTCGATTACCTTGGTTTCGACTTCCTGCTCCGACGTGAAGAAGTGTGTGAAATCAGCCATGCTCTCGAGGCCCGCGACTGACACCAAGTGGGTGGCCACCTTGGGGTCCAACCGGAACGCGTTGCACAAAAGCGTAAACAGCTGTTCCGCGGCCTCGCGGCCTCCCGACACAGACGGCAGCTGCAACGCCTGCCCGCCGATCGAAAGCGCCATCGCGCACGTGAGGACAAGTCGCAACGCCTCGCGCCCTCAAGATCGCTGGCACGTCTGCTCGCGCGCTGAAAGCAACGGCTTGCGCATGGCGTGCGCTGGCGTTATTGCGCGCTGCAACATGCGCTCACAAACTGCTGATGCAGCAAAATGCGCGGACATGGCCACGCCGCACCGCTTGTGCGCTCATACTGCGCTTGCGCGGCCCCAGCGCAGGCTGCTGATGCAGCACCCGCGCACGCACGACAACTCTACGATTTCCGCTCGCGTGGGTCGCGCTGGTGCAATATACGCGCGAAAAGCGACCGCGCGGACATGGCCGCGCTGCAATGCTAGTGCGTACGGCCCTGCGCCCGCGCGGCTATCGCAAGCACGGCATCCCGGGCCGCCAGTACCGACGGCTGGCACGCCGCATGTTCCAGCTCATGGGCTGCTCGGGCCAGGAACGCCGCGCGATTCTGGCACCTGCGGCATACCAGATCACCGTCGGTCAATCTTCCGACCCACGTGGGGGAAGCCAACGTGACGTCGCACGCGTTCGTCAGCTGCTTCCCGTTGACTAAGACAGAAGTCTTCTCCGCCTTTCGTCGCTTGCGTGATCTGATATGCGGAGAGCCGCTGACTTCAATGGCGACGTGATGACGCTCATTCGTGACAATCCAGCCTAGCTCGGCGGGAATGCCGATCGTTGCCCCGTCGCAAACCTTGGGCAAAGCGCACAAGCGACGCGCGCGCTCGCCATGCAACGGCGCTGGCGAGAAGACCGCTGCTGATGCGGGGTTCAGTCTGGCTGGCTGCGACGGTGGCGCTGGGTGCGCCTGCACAGCGACCGAACGCTTTGCTCGCATGACGCGGCTTCGGGCGCTATTTGCGCCGGCCTGCGGGGCGCCCGCTACCGTGTCTCCCACGGCCGATGATGGCGCGGAGTGCGCCTGAACGAAACGGCGGCGCTGCACATGCGCACATTACGCTCCCCCCCGGCGCTGCGTGCGCCTGCACCGCTGTTGTTGCTGCAGCGGGCTGCACATACGCCCGCGACGGTGACGCTGCCTGCGCCTGCGCGGTAAAGAAGCGCTCCGCGCACGACGACCCCTGGCGCTGCGTGCGCCCGCCTGCGCTGATGCTGCTGCAACAACGTCGCCCCCAAGGGCTGACGTTGGCGCTGCATGCGCTCGCACTGCTGCTGCAGCTGCCTGCACATACGCCCGCGACGGTGACGCTGCCTGCGCCTGCGCGGCAAAGAAACGCTGGGCGCGAATTACAAAGCCCCTGGCGCCGCATGCGCCCGCCTGCGCTGCTGCTGCAACAACATCGCCCCCAAGGGGTGACGTTGGCGCTGCCTGCGCCTGCGCTGCTGCTGCCGCAGGGGCAGCTCCAACCGCTGGCGCCGCTGCTCCCGCAAGCTCCCCGGCACTCGGCTGTGCTGCCGGCTTTGCCCGCTCGACGGGCAACGCTGCGGATGACTGGCTGTCTCTTTCCTCATCGCTGCCGATCTCGCCTTCCTCTAGCGCGCGTTTACCAGCGATCCCGCGCAGGCGCTGCGCCCGCCGCGGCCGCTGCGGCGGCTGGGCAGCGCGGCGGCCCCGGCTGCGGAACTGTCGCCTCAGCGCTGCGCTCTGCTCCCCGTAATTGGACGCGGTGAACGCGCCAAACCGCCGGCGCGCCAGCTCTTTCTTTACCGCCGGCGGCAGAAACTTCGCGGGCTCGGGCGCGCCCTGTGCCGCCAGCAGCTGCATCGCGCGGCGCCGCGCGCCCGCTGCGACCTCCTGCGCGGCTGGCGTATCCCACCAAGCTTTGACCCCTTCGAATCGCAGGGGGGCTGGCAAGCTGGCCACGGCCTCGTGAAACACTTCGTGCATGTACAGACGGACGAAACCCTGCTGCTCACGTCTGGTTCCAGCGTATCGCAACGGCATCATGTTCGGGGCGCCGGTGCTTCCGCCACCATCGCGGGGCGTCCAGCCCCCGCCAACAACGCGCTCTGTCCACGGAAGCTGCACGCTTTCCGCCAACGTCGGCATGAAACGCCTCAGGCTGTACGACGTGATCAGTTTCCTCTCGAGCGGTGAATTCAGACAAAGGCCGATCTCAGACTGCAGAAACTTTGAGAAGTGCGCGAGACGCCAGAGCTGCCCCGTATCCTCGTGCGCCGCGAGGCCCCTTGGCAGGGGGGCGCCTTCGCCGGCAGCCCCTGCGCGCTTATGCCACGCGTCCCAGAGCACATCCGCTGCGCAACGCGGCTCCGCGGTCCGCACCAGGCACCAATCGAAACATCCGCCGCGCTTTCCGCGGTAACATCTGAACCAGGCCAGCGCTCTCGTCCTTTCAATCGGGTACGACCGTGACAAATGCTGGAATCTCAGCCACCCGTGGCACAGCGCGATCGCTGCAGCGGCGGGAACCTCGAGCCAACCGCGCTGCGCTGCCTGTGCGGCAAGTATCTGATGCAGGAACGATACCATGCACGGCTCGAGCACGGTCGCTTGCCGCAACTCTCCCCCCGCTTTGCTCGCGGGCCGCGCGTCTGGCTTCATCGCGTCTTCGAGCGCGAACGGCGCACCGAGATACTTCTGCAGCCACTTCAACCGATTCCACACGCGCACCCCGGAGGCTTGTTCACCGCACATATGACATATGAACTCGTCCACCATCAGTGTGCTGCCAGCAGCCTCCGCGGAGAGGGGCTCGAGCTGCCGTGCTCGGGCCCACGCCTCCCATCTCGCCCAGACGCGCAGCGCGTCCCGGACCCCCGCGCTCGCGAAGCGCGCCAGCCTCTTCGCCGCCGCGGACCCGGGTCCGCACAAGCGCTGCGCCTGGCCCTCGGGGAGCCCCCGCGCCAAGCCGTGCGCTGGGCCCCAGGACGCGGACAGCTGCACCGCTGCCCCGGCCGCGCTGGCGCGCTGCGCGGCGTCCGCCTCCTCTGTGCCGGAGGCGCTCGCCGCCGCGCGCTGCACGCCGCGCCCCCCTCTTGGCGGGCGCAAGCCAGGGAGGACCATCGCCAGCGCGCGTGGCGGAGCGTCCGCCTTGCGCGCGGGCGGCGCTGACTGCGCCTCGCGGGCCACCCTGTGCCACGCTGCCACTCGCGGATGCCCCGCGAGCTGCCGAGCTCGCCGCCACGCCTCCTCCTGTCCCGAGGCCGCGGCTGCCTCCACCGTGGTAAAGAAAAATGCCAGGTCGTCGACGTCCTCGATGCCTACCTCCCTGACGAAACACCAGAAGCGAGCGCGCGCGTCGACCGGCAACGTACTCCCTATGGCGGCCAATCCACATTCGCCTGCCATCGCCACCGCCAAGCAAATGGATGCGAAGCGCAAAAGACAGCAGAGAAACCCGAGAAAAATCAAATCGCAAGGTGAGCGCGGCCACCGCGGCCCGTCGCCCCCCCTTCCTCGCAGCCCCTCGGCGCGGGCAGCGAAGGGGGGGGGCGCCCCCCCCCTCTCTTCGCCCCTGCGCCCCGAGCTGCATGCGCGGGCGACGTTTCCAAGGTGTCCGCGCGCGTACATTATGAAGCACTCACCCATGCCTGCCCGGGCCTAAAGTGCACCCATGCTTGCGCAGCGCGGTGACCTGCGAGTCGAGTCGAACACCCAGACCTTCGCCAGGGTATTTCTCCACAAGACACGTTTGCTGAAGTGAAGTCGCCGCAGGGTGATCGTGAAGCTTCACAGTCTGCTTCACCGTCAACTCAATTTCATGCCACACAGGATAGAGCCACTGCCAACCGCGCGATATAAGCACTGGGTCCTGCGCGTGGTCTTTGCGCCCAAGAACTGGAACCCACCGCCGAGCAAGATAACTATGCCGGGTGAATTTCTTGATCGGGAAGCCGGGGGCGCCCGCGATCTCCATCTCAGCGCCCTCTAAAAACGCAGTCCAGGCCTGACTAAGCTCTGCCCCAGCCTTGCCAACTGAGTCAAACTCTGCTGAAAATGCTGCCTCATCTGCCATCTGCCGAGCTGCCGCAAAGCTGCGCGGTTCAGGTCGAGGGCCGAAAAGGAGAAAGCACAGGGAACCAAGGATGAGCCCGATCGGCCAATTGCCGCAAGTTGACTGCGTCAGCTCGAAGGTGCAGTCCTACAGGCGTGTGAGGCCCCCCGTGCCACTGCGAGAAAACGAACCTTCTCAACTACCCTGGCGATCTCATGAGACGCCAAAAAGAAATCAAAAGTGCTAGCCGAAGCGGACATGATGCATGTGTGCCGTACAGGAGCAATCGTGACGAGACCAGCTTTGCGCATGAACCCACTCTGCTCAAGCAGGCGCGGGCGCCGCGAGGCCTCGGTGCCGGTCGCAGCACGACCCAGCAACGGGCGAGAAACGGGGCGGGCACGGGCGGGTCAAATCCCGAGCGCGGGGCGCGCGCCCCAGGCACGCACAAACCTGTGCACATCGCCTGCGGCGCGCCGCGGCGCGCGCGAGCCAAGCGGCGGCGCGGCGACTGCTCGCGCCTGCGTCCGCCGCGTGCGCCTGGGGCCAGCGAATGTGTGCGATGGAGCCAGGGGCCGAACTCGTTCCATACACACAAATTCGCTGAGCACCCCGCTCACCCGTAGCTGGGTTGCGTCTGCAACCACAGCGTTGGGCGCGCGCCGAAGCCTGCGCCGCGCCGAGAGGGCGCGGGCGCCACGAGGCCTCGGTGCTGGTCGCAGCACGACCCAATTCAACGATACGACCAGCGCCGTGCGCCGCTCACCCGTTGCGCACGCGGAGCGCGGCGCTCGGGCGCGCGCCGGGATGTCGCAGCCACACTAGGTGTCTGAGCAGCTGTCAGAGCTGTCCGAGCAGTCGGACGCGGCGTTGCGCGCGGCCGCTACCCTCTCACTTTCGACCCGGACGCGGTCGATGTAAGCCAGGTAGGCGTTCGACGCCCAGCCTCCACGTTCCTTCGTTACTGCGGTCGGTGCACCCGCGCGATCGATGTCATCGGCGTGCCCCCTTGTGCGCGCGAGAGGGGCGGAGGGATGTGCGCGCCGAGCCGCGCGGGCGGTCGCGGGTCGCGACCTTCGTATGTCGGGGGCGCCGAATAGGTTGGCACTGTCCACGCCTATCCTGGACAATAGGGACCGAAGGATACGCCGGGCATCCGACCCTGAGAACTGCGCGAACGGCTGGGTGCCTACTGCTGTGCCGCGCAGCAACGGAGGCAGCGCGTGCACGGCGCGCGTCGCGGCGTGCGCGCGGCACCAACACCTCCGGCGGAGTATCGACGCGCACGGCTTGTTCTTCCGCCTTGGCAACCAGAGGAGTGTCTCGTCTGCCGATATGGCCAACTCCGCCTAGCGCGTTCGGCGCGCGCGCGGGTGCCCCAGCGCGCGCGCTTCCAGACGGCGCGGCCCGTCGCGCGGCCGCGCGACAGAGTGTTGCCGCGCCACCGGATGGGTAAACACTCGGATGGTAGGCGAAGCAGGAAGATGTACGTAATTAGAAACATGGTGGATGCCACCTGCGCGACCGCTGGGTTGACTGGCGAATGCCGCGCGGCGGCCCCGCCTGTTCTTCTTCGCTGCGACCATGTAGGCCAAGTAATTGCGCAATCATAGCGTCACGAACGAAGCGCGGTTCGCGTGGCGTGTGTCCGCCGCGCCGCACAATGGCTGCCTTGGCCTTCCTGGGCGCGCGACGCGCGGCCTCGCGCGCGCGGTGGCGCGGGGGGCCGACACCAGAGCAGCCGTCTGTTGCCGAGGGCGCTCGTGTCCAGGCGCAGCACTTCGCACGCTGTCTGCACGCGCCCGCAATAATTCCGGAACGTGCCCGCGCAAGAGAAAGTGCCCGACCAGCACAACAGATCGTCCTGGGCGCACGCCGCAGATTGTAGGAGTCTGCGGGCCGCGCAGGAGGGGTTGCGCGGATTGGTCGCGCCTCGCTGGGCGGCAGCGCGAGATGCCGGTCACGTCCGAGTACTTCTATCGCGAAATTGAGCCATCACCGCACACCGCTCTTCAAAGATTGGCGGGTGGATGGTATAGTGCTGACCAGGACCTCCAATCGGGCCCGTTCCGCCCATTCGCGCCGCTCCCCCTGCGAGGGCATGGAGCAAGCAAGCCACTGCGCGTTGCGACGCGGTCCCCCTGGCACGGGTGGCGAGGGCGGTCCTGGTCGCGCCATCGCCCTTTCGAATGCAGGCGCTATCGCTGTCAGGCGCTCTGGACAACGGCTCCGCGCATTCCCGCTACGCGCGGAAGAGGGTCCGGCGGTGCACAGGCGATCGAGCTCCGACAGGAGGGGTGCTGGCAGGACATGCAGGTCCGCGATGCACCTCAGCTGCGCCCCGACGAGATCCTGGTGGGTCTCGAACGTCTCGAACCCTTGCTCCGCCAGTACGCTGGCCGCACGCGCGATATCGGAGGCACCCCCTGCGCGCCGGCGGGCGCGCGCGCGCGCGCGCCGCGGGCGCGCCAGCCGAGCAACCTTTTATTCCGCACTGGTGTGAATCGCGGGCGAGGCGAACCGATGCGACACTTCCTGTGCGGCGAAGACGCCGACCCGCGCCCGCGCGCGCCGCTCGCCTAGAAAACGCTTCACGTCTCTTGATATGCCGGTCACCGCGTCGCGCCCAGGGGGCGGCCTCGGGGGCGGTCGGGCCTGCGCGGCCACCCGCACGAGTCGACGGCGCTCTTCGCTCGTGCCAGCCCGATCGCACCAGCCGGCGGTTTCGCCGCCGCGCCCCTGCAGCTGCATGAGAGAACAGCAGCCGTGCCGAACGCATAGAGCCGCGGCCTCGGCCGCCGCCGCATCGCTGAAACGCCCTGGGAAGCTACGGCGAAAGTCGCGGGCGAGCTCCATCTTGCGCAATGCCGGCTAGCGTGGCAGCCGGTTCCGCTTGCGCGCGCGCGCCCCGCGGTGCGCGCACGCGGGGCAGTCTTACTAACGCGCAGCACTCGCGGGCGGTGGCCCACAGCGGAAGGCCTCCGCGAGTTGTGCACGGACCCTCTTTCCCCCCAGACGCGAGAGCAAATCCCGCTCCTCGCGGCTGGGAAGGTCGGCCAGGTTCCTTGCCGACTCCACGCGCTCTATCCACGCGTGGACCTGCCGCGGTGGCGTGGCCGCGCGCGCGTGTCTGGCGGCGCGCGGTTGCCGCGCTGCCTGGAGCGCCACTACCGCCGACCAGAATTGGTGCACGAGAAAATTGTGGTCGCGTGACTTTGCGGCGCCCTTCCTGAAAGTGCACTCAGCGACGCTGTTGTCTGAGAAGAAGACCACGCGGCGGCCGGCGAGCGCGCGTGCCCACGTGGACAGAGCCACGCACTGCGCCAGCATCTCGAGCGCCGCGATCTGCTGATCATTGCGGGCGCGTAATCCGCTGCACCAATCGCGTAACGCCCGACGCGCGCGCGCGCCGCGGACCGTCGCGCTGAGACCTGAGAAATTCTTCTGGCGGGGCCATGTCGGCCCACTCGAACGTGTCTTCTGTGAGTAAAATTGCGGCGAGTCGCGCCGGGCTGCCGCGGGCGTCCGCCAGCACGAGCACCGGCGGGCGCGCGTCGCGGCATCGCCAGGGCCGCGCGCGGGCGATGTCCCGTGCCAGTACGTCTCGCCACCAGCGCAGCGCGTCGCTCGCGTGTCCCGCGAGGCGGGGCAGGGAACCGTATGCCTGGTCGAAGAGCGGTCGCACCATCGAGCGCCCGGCGCGCTCGAACACGTGGCAGCATGCCCACGACAGGCGACCCGCCATCTTCGACGCCTCGCCGGCCGTGAGCGCGCCTGACCTCAAGGCGCCGTCGATGACGGCAATCCACTGCTTTACTTTATCGTCGTCGGGCTTGACGTGGAAGCCCGATGCCGACGACCGGACGCGCAGCCCCAGGATCACGATCGACGGGCCCCACGCCATTTTTCGGTCCTGCATGGCGCTGGGCCCGAGGAGAGCGCGCACCAGCCTCGCAAAGCACTTGTCGGCGTGCTCCGCGAGGCCCTTCCTCTCAACCGAGAAGAAGTCGTCAACGTAGCGCGACGCCGGGAGCCACAGCAGCTTGCGCGCCGCGGCCGCCAGGAAGGCGCCCGCGCGCTCCCATCCGCGCACGCAGGCCAGGCCCCCGAAAGGCAGCGTGATGTGCTGGGCGGCCATGACACGCCCGCGCAGGCGGTAGGTTACCCATGCGACCGCGCGGTGCCTAGGCAGGACCGGCACGCGCCTGAAGGCGGAGTCCACGTCCGCTTTCCAAAATTCGAGCTCAATCGAAATCTGCGCGCGCGCACGGGATTGACGCGCCGCTGCAGGCTGGATTGCGCGCGGCGCACCTCCTCGTGAAAGGCACTTGCCAGTGCAACCAACTGGTCTATCGTGTCGTGGCGCCATTTTTCCTCCACGCTGGTAGCGCCGTTGACCCTCGCGCGAGAACAGTCGTCGACGCATCGCACCTGCGCTGCGGCGCGCGGACGCGGCCGACGCCAGGCCGCGCGGCGCGCAAGCCTTTGGGGAGCTGTCTGGCTTGTTCCCCTGCACTACTGAGAAGCGAGGTGCCAAAATCTTTTCGTGCAGTGCCAAATCGTCGACCGACACTGGCGACGTCATCCGCCCGAGTGCGGCGTCCGCCACTGCCCCAGCATGCAATTCGGCAGCGTGAGCGTCGTCGCGGAGACTAGCAATGATCGCCGCATTCTGCGCTTCCGGGCGGCCCATTAGATCGCTGACGGGCTCGCGCTCTTCGCGGGCCACGCGACGCTCGGCGACGCCGGAGGCTGGCAGCGCGCCCACGAACGGCGCCCCTTCGCGGAATAGGCGCTCAACGTCGTCGGCCCAACCGATCTCGGTCGCGATGGCGCCTAGGGTCGGGCCGTCGACCTCGGAGACTGCGGCTCTGGCCGCCGCGCCCACGCCGTCCAGCCAGGCCCGCTCGGCCCCCGAACGTCTCGACTCGCGGCAGCGCGCCTCTATGGCTGCAATCGCGGCCTCCCTTGCGCTGAAGATCTGCCGCGCGGCGCGCGCGGGGTGGCGCGCGCGAGTTGCGACTGTCGCGCCTGCTGGCAACTGCGCGACTTTGCCCAGTCGACACAGGCGCGGAGATCGTCGTGCAGGGGCGCGGCGTCTTGGAACCACGCCGTGCCCTTCGACGCGGCATTAATGACAAAGTCGATATTTGCCTTGTCTCCCCCCTGCGACGCTGCGGCGCTGGCGCGCGGAAGGCGCGGGGCATCGCGGCCGCGCTCTCCGCCTCGGCGCTGGACGCCAATTCTTCAAAACGCGGGAGCCACGAGCCCGCCGCGGCACTGCTTGCAGCGTTCCGCCCGTCAGGTGCTGGCGCGCTCCGGTCTTCCGACGGGCGCATTGCCCCAGAGGCCGTCACTGGCGCCCGCGCCTGCCGGCCGACGGCCCCCAAGGGTTCGGGGCGCCCGCGCGCGACGGAAGCGCGCCGCGCCTGTGATGCAGAGAGAGACCTGCCATGTGGCAAATTCGGCGCGGGTATGCCCGCGCTCTCGCGCTCCGCCAAGCCTGGGCGCGCTTTCCGCGCGCGAGCGCGCGCTGCCGGCCGCGCGACGGTGCTCGCGCCTCAATCCTCGCGGTTGCGCTTCGGCGTGCGCGGCTGCTCTGTGCCCCGCGCTGCGTCGTGCTTGCCTTTGCCTTTCGCGTGGGCCCGCGATTCCCAAGACTTGCCCCAGCTCTTGGGCCCCCAGGACTTGCCCCAACCCTTGTCGCTCTCGGCATGCTGGGACTTGCCCTTGCCTTTCCCCTTGGACTCCGCATGGGGGGCGCCCTTGCTGCTGCCCTTCTGCTGCCGATCGGAGAGGTTGGGATGCCCGCGAGCCGTGTACTCGCGCTCGGCGCGTATGTACAGGCTCTGCTCTTGCTGCAGCGCGTCGCGGTTGACGTTAAAGGAGCTGGAGCCACTGGCGCGATCGGCCCACTCCCGCCTGGCCAGCTCGTCATAGATGACCGCCAGGGCCGTGGACTTGTGCACCCCGCGCGCCTGCCCGCAACGCGCGCGGGCGGCGGCCGGCCTCGGCCGCGAGACCAGGGAAGGGAGTTCGCCTGCAGTGCGATCTGCATGACGACGTCCTTGTGCGCCATCGCGGCGGCCAGTTCAATCTGGCCCGTGAAGCTCGCGGCCAGGGCCCACCGGTCGAATGCGACCGACCAGGGCATGAGCGACAGCCCTCGCGAGGCGGCGGCTCCGCCCAGAATGCGCGCGCCGAAAGAGCGCGCCTTCTTTGTTCGCGTCCGCGCCGTCCTGACCGCCGCGCTTCTCCACCGCCCAGTGTGGCAGCCGCTTCTTCAAATCGCTGTACGTGAACGGTCTCGCGATCCCCTTCGCTTGGGCCGCTTTGACCTGCGCCGCTGCGAAGCGCCGCGTGCGAACGCTGAGCGATGCACCGCGCGGGCGTGGGCGCCTGGCTGTCGAGCCAGTCGCACGACGCCCGCGACGGCCAGCAAGCAGACGGCAAGTCGCTGAGGCGGATGTCGCCCAGCTTCGCGCCGATGTCGACGTGCGCGGCCGCAGTCGGCTTGCGCGCGAGTGCGTCCACTAGCGCAGCGACAGGGTCATTCGACCCCCGAGCCGCCCCGTCGTCGCCGCGGGCGGCGGCCATGCGCCCCGCCTCGGCCCTGGCGGCGTTCTCTGCGGCACGCTTGACGGCGCGGTCGAGGAAGGCTACCTTCCCACCGTTGAGGCCGCCATTGTCGAACGAACTCTCATGAATGTTGAGCCCGACTAGGTCTTGTTCAACCTGGCACGCGCTGTGCGCGACAGACGGACCGAGAAAGCGCGTGGCGCTCGCCGTGACAGAATTCGCGTGAAGTGCTGCAATGACGTCGCGGAGGTATTCCTCGTCGCGCTTTGCGTGCGCGTCGACGCCAGACAGAAAAGCTTGCAAATCCGCCATGGGTGCGAGCGGGCGCCGCCTGTTAACGCGCATGACGCGCTCGCGTGCACTCTGTCCGCGCTCGGCTGCAGCTCGCGCACCGAAGCCGACCGCGTACACGCGGGCCTCGTTTGGCCACCTAAATGACGCACGCTAAGCGTGCACGGAGGGGGCGTAGACGTCGAATCGCGTCGGAGCAGCCCCCGCTCGGAAGTGCGCTCGCGCGCCACACGTGCGGCGTAGACGTCGAATTGCGTCTTAATCTGACCTCGTTCGGTCGGTCGCTCGCTATCCTCGTTCGGATGCGACGTAGACGTCGAATTGCGTCTAATCGGACCTACTTCGGTCGTTCGCTCGCTATCCGCGTTCGGATGCGGCGTAGACGTCGAATTGCGTCTTAGTTTGACCTCGTTCGGTCGTTCGCTCGCTATCTTCGTTCGGATGCGGCGTAGGCGTCGGATTGCGTCTGATCGGACCTTGTTCGGTCGTTCGCTCGCTATCCTCGTCGGCTGCGGCGTAGACGTCGAATTGCGTCTTAATATGACCTCTTTCGGTCGTTCGCTCCCACGTTTGGATGCGGCGTAGACGTCGAATTGCGTCTAATCGGACCTAGTTCGGTCGTGCGCTTGCTAACGTCGGACGGCTGCGGCGTAGACGTCGAATTGCGTCTAATTTGACCACGTTCGGTTGTTTGCGCGCGGCCCACGCTCGGATGCGGCGTTGGCGTCGAATCGCGCCTGCAACGACCTCGTTAGGCCGAAACGCAGACTGGGCCTAAATTAGGACCCGTTGTCACTAGCAGAATAACGGGAAGTCGTCCTGGCATCTTTTCGAGTCCGGCAAAACGACGAGGGAATCGGTACCTCGGGGGGGAGAGGAGAGGGAGGAAGGAACCTGACAACGGCGGAGGCGCCGCGCGCGGAAGGAAGGGGGAAGGAACCTGCACGAGGGGCAGGAGGGCAGCGCGGCGAAGACCGGCGCGCGCGCGCGCGCGGAAGCAGCAAGCAGGGGCAGGAGGCGGCGCAAGGCGAAGCGGCACGCAACGAGCAGGCAGGCGGCGGCATGCAGCACCGCAGGGCAACGCGGCACGCAGCGAGCAGGCGAGCGGCGGCAAGCGGCAGCGACGAGCAGGCGGCGGCGCGCGGGGCGACGGCCAACGCGCGCGGTCGCGCGCGCCCCGCGCTCAAATCCCGAGCGCGGGGCGCGCGCCCCAGGCGCGCACAAACCTGTGGTACCTGCGCGCGGCCGCGGCGGGCAGCGGCCGCGCGCGGGGGCGCGCGGGCCTGCCCGCATCGCCTGCGGCGCGCCGCGGCGCGCGCGAGCCAAGCGGCGGCGCGGCGACTGCTCGCGCCTGCGTCCGCCGCGTGCGCCTGGGGCCAGCGAATGTGCGCGATGGAACCAGGGGCCGAACTCGCTCCATACATTAAAGCGCATTGCCACACCATTCCTTCCTAGACTGCTGACGTAGAGCTGCGCAGACTCTTTGGTGGCTGCTTCAAATTTAGTCGATAACTGCTCGCCAAACTGCGCTGAAATATGCCACCAATCACGGGGGTGCACTTCGGGGTGGTCGTGGATATGCTTGCGCAGCGCGGTGACCTGCGAGTCGAGTCGAACACCCAGACCTTCGCCAGGGTATCTCTCCACAAGGCACGCTTGCTGAAGTGAAGTCGCCGCAGGGTGATTGTGAAGCTCCACAGTCTGCTTCGCCGTCAACTCAATTTCATGCCACACAGGATAGAGCCACTGCCAACCGCGCGATATAAGCACTGGGACCTGCGCGTGGTCTTTGCGCCTAAGAACTGGAACCCGCCGCCGAGCAAGATAACTATGCCGGGTGAGTTTCTTGATCGGGAAGCCGGGGGCGCCCGCGATCTCCATCTCAGCGCCCTCTAAAAACGCAGTCCAGGCCTAACTAAGCTCTGCCCCAGCCTTGCCAACTGAGTCAAACTCTGCTGAAAATGCTGCCTCATCTGCCATCTGCCGAGCTGCCGCAAAGCTGCGCGGTTCAGGTCGAGGGCCGAAAAGGAGAAAGCACAGGGAACCAAGTATGAGCCCAATCGGCCAATTGCCGCAACTTGACTGCGTCAGCTCGAAGGTGCAGTCCTACAGGCGTGTGAGGCCCCCCGTGACACTGCGAGAAAGCACAAACCTTTTCAAAAACCCTGGCGATCTCATGAGACGCCAAAAAGAAATCAAAATAACTAGCCGAAGCGGACATGATGCATGTGTGCCGTTCAGGAGCAATCGTGACGAGACCAGCTTTGCGCATGAACCCACTCTGCTCAAGCACCTTGGGCTCCACTTTCCAGTCCGCTGCCGCCAGGAAGGAACCTGCAGATCGGTTGATCGAAGCACCAAGAACTGACAACAAACGCATACTATCTGAGTCCAATCCGACACTATCATGAAGTGATGCAAAATACACCACCGATTCAGGCCAAACTGGGAGATCAACAGCTGCTGAAATAAGTCGGCCTTTCACGAGCTCGCCTCCTGTGGGCTCCCGACGAAATCCAAACTGTTGTCGAACAAAGATGGCGATTCCAACAGAATGAGAGCCACGTGCACAACATCGAGACGGACTGCAGAGAGAGCGGGAACCCAGAGCACGAGCAGCGCGCTGAAGATCAGGTACTGCATCAGGACCTGTGCCTATCTCCTGAGCACAAGACACCACTGGATCAAAACATCGCAAACGTCCAGGCAGAGTGGCACGGCAATTCCCATTGAAAGCCTCAAAGAACTCTCGGCCAGAATCCGCAGCAGAAGACGACTTGGAACCCTTGCGCTGTGGACTGTGGAGCGACATGGCCCATATCAGAGACAAAGAGGCCACTCAAGTAGGGCAGGTCCGGAAGACGGTGTGCGCGGACGCTTGGCTCCCAAAGCATCCAACTACTGCTCGAACGTGCGCTTATCATTCGTATGCTTGAAGAGAGCTCCGATATCTTCAGAAGAGATTCCATCAAACTGCGGCGCCTGCGGCATGGCAGCATCCTGTCCTGCTGCATCGCCCTGTCCTTGGCCTCCCCCATCTCCTCCAGCTCCTACCCCAGAAGAAGTAGACGAGGAGGGGCAGCCTTTTTTATAGACCTCCTGGAACTTGGCAGAGCTGGCCAAGAGCTGCTTAACGTCAGCGTTCGACTCGTCATCCAGGACCTCTGGACGAAGCTCAAACTTGATCTCCGTCGCCTGAGGAGCCGCACCTGCTGGCATCGTGCGGCGCAGCTCCTCCTCCAAGGCCGCCACCTCCCGCTGGACGGCGGCCTCCTTCTCCTGCAGCTTGAGAAGTGACTGTTGAGCCGCCTCGATGAGCTTTTTCTGGGCGAGCACGGCCTCAGCAGCCTTGGACTGCTTGCGTTGGGCCGTCTGTAGCCTGAAAGCCACATTGGTGTGCTGCTGCAAGACTGGCTTGGCTTCGCGCTGAGCCTTGCGTGCATCACGAAGTTCAGTTTCAAAACATTGCTTGGCTGGATCGTCGGAACCGACGTCGCGAAGCTGCTTGAGAGCCTTCTGAAGGGACTCGACGCGGGTGCCTCGCTGCTCCTGCTCATCACCAGGAGTGCCAGAACCACCATCATCAGCTGTCGGAGGCTGGGAGCCTGCGGCATTGCCATTCTTCGGGTCCTTGAGAGACTTGAGCTTCTGATCAAACTTTTTTTCGAGGGCCGCCGTGATGGTGGCGACCAGGTCGGGCGTGGACGGGCCATTGGCCCACACTCCCTTCGGCGGCCTCGGAACAGATGGGGTTGGCCGCTGTCCCCACTCCTTGCCGGCTTTGCGCGCTGCTTGAACCACACGGCCAGGAGCAGCAGCACCGCAAAGGCACTTGATACGACAAGCCCAATTCCCAGTTCGTGAACACTGCGAGCAGGGCCATAAGGTTGTCGTGGGCCGGGCCCCGCAGTGGAGGAAGGTCATGTCCTGCTCGCATAGCTCGTGCACCGAGGGAGCCCGCCACACGTGCGGAGATGCCGCCTGGAGGAGGGAGGGACATGGAGAGGGCAGGGTGGAGAAGGCAGCGAGGGGTGAGGGGAGAAAGAAGGAGGAGGGAAGGCATGGAGCAGCAAGGATGAGGAAGTCGGGGGGGGAGACGATGGAGGAGGCGAGGGAAGAAGAGGTAAAAGGAGAATGAAGACGAAGGGCCGAAGAATCCGGTAGGATGAATGACAGGTGCTGATGGGCCAAATCAACAACATCCGCTACCAGCCCGTCTGAGGAACTCCAATGTATCCTTCTCCTGCTTTTTCTCAACCCCCCTTCTGCCTCATCTTTCTCCGTTCATCTCCCAGCGAGCTGGAGCGAAATGAATTCCATGCCCCGCCCACCAAGCGATTGCCAGTCATGTTAAAGCAAACGTCCAACACCTCGTGGGGGAGAGAGGCTAGTCGAGGGAAACCCAGCAGTGCAAACGGAACGACTGCACAAAGATATATAGAGAGAGATAAGAAGAATGCTCTCGACAACTTCTGTGGCTGGGTGCCTGCAGGAAGGAGTGACTGACGCGTGACTGAACCATATACGTGAAGTCACTTTGCGGCAGATTACCTGTTCGTGTCTGAACCGTACAATAGAGAAGTCGCAGAAGCAACACGGTGGTACTGTAGTCGTTACGCGTCGAATCTTCAAGTTCAACATGCTTCTCGCCGTCCCTCATGATCGTCCTGTTCAATGTATGACACATACTTAGTCCTGTCCCCCGTCATCATACGATGGTCCTGGTGCACCTGACCATACTTATGATTTCTAGGGGTTTGCATTCACCCTCATGCACTTCGATTCCGTCGCACGCACACACACACACACTCGTGCTAGAAGAAGCGGGCACTATCTCAGCCCACGGTGGAGACAGCCAGAAGCGACGGGTAAGACCGCACGCGCGTCGGTCACGCAACGGCTGCGATAGTATTCACCCTGGGTGGCAACATAACAAATTGATTGTTGCTGCGCGGTACCCAGACGTCGCAGACGTGACTATTGCATCGGGGAATATTGAAACATAATTGCATCAGCAGGGACCACCACATGCAGCGGGGGGCGGGAGATAAACGAGAGGCGCCCCGATGCGTACCGTTAGCGAGACTAAAACAAACAGCTCGTAGAACTGAGGATCGCCACGCTCGCTGTAGCCGCGGTCGACGCAGTGAGTGGAACCGTGTGGGTGCATATCAAAATCCGGGGGTTGACAATGCCAGTTTCCTTCGTCGAAATAAATAGCCTTCCACTGTGTAGGTGCAACGCACACACACAGACACGCACACACCGACACACACACACACGCACTTTCTGGCGGTCGCGGCCTCGCGCGCGGCGTCAAGGCGGAGAAAGGTCGGAGCCGGTGCGTTCGCGGCTGGGCGATCTCACACACACACACAGACACAAACACACACGCACACGCATGCGCACACGCATACCCACACACACACGCGCACACACGCACGCACGCACGCAGGCAAGCACGCACGCACACACGCGCATGCGCACGCACTTTTTGCCGGTCCCAGCCTCGCGCGCGGCGTCGGGCCAGAGAAACGCATACACACACACGCACACACAGACGCACACGCACGCACGCGCACGCGCACACGCACGCGCACGTGCACGCGCAAGCGCACGCGCACACACACAAACATACACACACACACACACACACGCGCACCCACACACACACACACACACGCACGCACGCACGCACGCGCCACGCGCACGTGCCCGCGTACGCGCACGCACGAGCGCACACACACGCGGACGCGCAGGCGCCACGCGCACGCGCACGCACGCGCACACGCTTACACACACGCACCCGCACCCGCACACGCACCACGCGCAGGCACACGCGCATGCGCACGCACACTGTACCTGCACACGAACGAATACATATACACATATACACACAAGCACTTGGTCAGCAGCACGCACACACACACACGCACGCACACACACACACACACACACGCGCGCACGCACACACACGCACACACACACACACGCGCGCATGCACGCACGCGCATGCGCACGCACACACGCACGCGCACGCACGCGCACACACACACACACACACACACACACACACACACACACACACACACACACGCGCACGCGCCACGCGCACGTGTACGCACACGCACACGCGCACGCGCACGCGCACGTACATGCACACGCAAACACACACGCCCACGCACACGCACATGCACACGCACCACGCACACGCAAACGCAAACACACACGCTTACACACAAACGCACACACACACACACACGCACCACGCACACGCACCAGGCACACGCAAACGCACACGCACACGCACCACGCACCACGCACACGCACATGCACCCGCACACGCATACACCACTGAACACGCATCATGCACCAAGCACCGCGGAACACGCACCACCCACCACGCACCATGCACCACGCACACGCACACGCACATGCACACGCACCGCGCGCACGCACACGCACAGGCACAGGCACACGCACCACGCACACACGCACACGCAAACGCACACGCACACACACACACACCACGCACACGCACCAGGCACACGCACACGCAAACGCACACGCACCACGCGCACGCACACGCACCCGCACACGCACACACCACGCACCACGCACCATGCACCACGCAATACGAACCACGCAAAATGAGCCACGCACCACTCACCACGCATCCCGCATCACGCACCACGCACCACCCACCACGCATCACTCATCAAGCACCACGCTCCACGCACCACGCATCACGCACCACTCGCACGCGCACGCGCAAGCACATGCACGCCCAAATTCACACGCACAGGCACAGGCACAAGCACACGTACCACGCACACGCACACGCAAACGCACACGCACACACAGACACACACACACACACACACACCACGCACACGCACCATGCACACGCAAACGCACACGCACAAGCACCACAGACGCGAACGCGCACACGCACCCGCACACGCACACACCACGTCCCACGCACCACGCACCACGGACCACGCACCACGCGCCACGCACAATGCACCACGCAATACGCACCACGCACAGAGAGCCACGCACTAATCACCGCGCATCACGCATCACGCACCACACACCACGCACCATGCACCACGCGCACGCACACGCACATGCAAACGCACCACGCGCACGCACACGCACAGGCACAGGCACAGGCACACGCACCACGCACCACGCACACGCAAACGCACACGCACACACACACACACCACGCACACGCACCAGGCACACGCACACTCAAACGCACACGCACCACGCGCGCGCACACGCACACGAACCCGCACACGCACACACCACGCACCACGCACCACGTACCATGCGCCACGCGCACGCGCACGCACATGCACATGCACACGCAAACACACACGCACACACACACACACACACACACACACGTACACACGCACAGGCACATGCACACGCACCACGCACAAGCAAACGTAAACGCACACGCACAATGCACCACGCACACGCACCAGGCACACGCAAACGCATACGCACACGCACCACGAACGCGCACACGCACACGCACCACGCACACGCATACACCACGCACCACGCACCACTCACCGCGGACCACGCACCACGTACCACGCACCATGCACCACGCAATACGCACCACGAACCACTCACAACGCATCACGCATCACGCACCACGCACCACGCACCACGCACCACGCGCACGCGCACGCGCACGCGCTTACGCTCACGCACACGCGCACGCACATGCCACCACCCACACAACCACACAGCCACGCAGCCACACGGTCACTGTTTTGGCATTAGCGGCCTGGCGCGCAAGGACAAGGCGGAGAAAGTGCAACAGTCAGCACAGCGCTCGCGACGGCGGGGCACTCAAAATTCGCTCAGGATACAAGCCTGCGGGCATCGGCCATCTGTGTATATATAGTAGGGATGGAACCCATACACACATACACACCACAACACACATACACACACTGTTTTGGAATCGTGGCCAGGCGCGCGGCGGCGCGGCGTAGGGCAAGTCGAGCGGAAAAGCGGCGCGCGGCCCGGGCCAAGTCAAGCAGCATCACTCACACACACACACACACACACACACGCACACACACACACACACACACACACACACACACACACACGCACGTAGCGTTGTTCCTCTAACGCGCGGAAGAGAGGTGCGGAGTGAGAGACAGGTAACGCTCGTAGGCGGATGAGCTCAAAAAATTGGACGGTTCAGAAAAGGGAAGCAAAGGAGGAGCAAGGGGCCACCGCAAGAACTGCGCCAACTGCCAGGTGCGAGTGCGAGGAGGCTGACGGCGGACTAAGCTGAGGGCAAGGCGAAACGGACGCAACCCGCAAGATGAGGCCAGCTGAGAGAAATTACTCCGACGGTAGGACCCCGCATGAGAATATGTTTAGCTTACCCTTTGCCCTTTCCTCCTCCCCCTGGCGGACACCCTCTCCTCTCGCCCTCTGCACTGCCCTCTATTCCTCCTTCTATTTCTCTTCCTCCTTCTCCTCCTCCTCCTCCTTCTCCTCCTCCTCCTCCTCCTCCGCCTGAGATTTCCTCGCAATTCACTCACAGACGAGGCTCCCGCTTGAGACTTCCTTCACATTCAAGCCTCAGGAGCCCAAAAGTGACGACAGTTATACGTTTCAGGAAGACCCGCTCGGATTCCAACATGAAGTGCGGGCCCCATAGGGAGGGGGCTCCCGCCGGAGACTTCCTCGCAATTCACTCACAGACGAGGCTCCCGCTCGATATTTCTCCCATATTCAAGCCTCAGGAGCCCAAAAGTGACGACAGTTACACGTTTCAGGATGACCCGCCTCGGATTGGTAACATGATTTGCGGGCCCCATAGGGAGGGGGCTCCCGCCTGAGACTTCCTCGCAATTCACTCACAGACGAGGCTCCCGCCTGATACTTCTTCCGTAATCAAACCTCAAGAGCCAAAACTGACGACAGTTACAAGTTTCAGGATGACCCACTCGGATTCGTAACATGATCTGCGGGCCCCATAGAGAGGGGGCTCCCGCCTGAAACTTCTTCGCAGTTCACTCACAAACGAGGCGCCCGCGCGATACTTCTTTCATATTCAAGCCTCAGGAGCCCAAAAGTGACGATAGTTACACGTTTCGGGATGACCCGCTCGGATTCGTAACATAATCTGCGCGCCCCATAGGGAGGGGGCTCCCGCCGGAGACTTCCTTGCAATTCACTCACAGACGAAGCTCCCGCCTGATACTTCCTCCATATTCAGGCCTCAAGAGCCCGAAAGTGACGACAGTTACAAATTTCGGATGACCCGCTCGGATTACCAACGTGAACTGCGGGCCCCACAGGGAGGGGGCTCCCGCCTGAGACTTCCTTGCAATTCACTCACAGACGAGGCTCCCGCCTGATACTTCCTCCATATTCAAGTCTCAGGAGCCCAAAAATGACGACAGTTATACGTTTCAGGAAGACCCGCTCGGATTACCAACATATAGCGCGGGCCCCATAGGGAGGGGGCTCCCGCCGGAGACTTCCTCGCAATTCACTCACAGACGAGGCTCCCGCCTGATACTTCCTCCAGACTCAGGCCTCAGGAGCCCAAAAGTGCGGACAGTTACAAATTTCGGATGACCCGCTCGGATTACCAACATGAAGTGCGGGCCCTATAGGGAGGGGGCTCCCGCCTGAGACTTCCTCGCAATTCACTCACCGACGGGGCTCCCGCCTGATACTTCCTCCATATTCAGGCCTCAGGAGCCCAAAAGTGACGACAGTTACAAATTTCGGATGACCCGCTCGGATTACCAACATGAAGTGCGGGCCCTATAGGGAGGGGGCTTCCGCCTGAGACTTCCTCGCAATTCACTCACCGACGAGGCTCCCGCCTGATACTTCCTCCATATTCAATCTAGGGAGTGGTTGATGACGAAGGGATGAGTCAGTGAGTGCTGATGATGAATGAGTGATGAGTGAGTGATGATGATGCTGATGATGATGACCAGTGAGTGGGTGATCGAGAGATGATGATGATGGTGACGATGATGTTGCGAGAGGCGGCGGTCCTACCGTCGGAGGACCACTGCCTCCGAAGCCTACTGAGGATGAGTGAATAATTGAGTGAGTGGGTGGGTGATAGAGTGGTGATGATGGACGATGATGATGAGGATGATTAGATTAGATTAGAACCCATTGGAGGCGGCCCCGTCTCTCCCACGTGCCCGAACGCCTCTAGGATCGGGCTAAACCCGAGCTTAAGTATGCGATGTGCGACCGCGCATCTCGCGGCACACTACTACGTTCAGTAGTTACCGCGATGCCCCCAAGAGAAGTCGAAGCACGGCTGACTGGTCAGCCTGGCTAAAGCGCTCAGAAAACCTAGAGCCCTGTCGGGCTCTACCCTGGTCCCTAGACGCGCCTCCAGAAACAGCACGCGCTCCAGGGTCCGCGGGGGGCCTCCGAGGCCGCACGGGTCTCGGGGTCTCCACAGGGCGTGGCGGCACCACCTGGAGCCGAGGAGCGGGGGTGGAGCAGGTGAGAGGGGGCTCGTCAGGCCGAGAGGAAGGGGTGGGAGTCTCCAGAGTCCTACTGGCTGTCTGTCGGACACGGGGGTGGAGGGTCGGAGGAATTTGCGAGGAGGAGGGAGGAGTCACCTGGGCCTCACGTGCAGCCTCACAAAGCCTTCTCACCACGGCATCCTGGCGTCGTCGTTTCTCCTCTGGCCCCTCGCGCCGTGGTTCTGCGCCTGGTGACTGTGTTCGGCCTAGTCCATCATGCCTCCTTCGAGCTCGTGCAGGCCCGTGTGGATCAGCCTCTCTAAGTGGCCCACCGGGGCCATCCCCGGTTTGTAGTCTGCCCCTGCCTGGAACAGGGCCCCCAGAACGGGGTCAGGTTCACTCGACTCCCGAACGACAGCACCAGCTTCACCTTGCCCTCCTCGTAGCAGTCCGAGAGCTTCGCTATCGGCACTACTTCGCCCATCTCGTGAACGGTCAGCTTCGCCAGCTCTTCCTTCAGAGTGCTGAGTTGTTGCTGGTTCGCGCGGCCCACCGCGCTTCCCTCTGCCAGCAGTCCCTCGAACACTCCCGCGAAGCATGCCACTGAGATCGCACCCATATGCTTGATCTTCACTTGGCCCTGCCCCTTGTCGTTGCCTGCGCGGATCTCCTCGGCGGCGCGAATCCACGCTCGCACTCGCCCCCGCGCCTTGACCGCTGGCTGCAGCCCTGGCGACGTGAGGAACGTCTTCAGCTCGATCGACTCGATCTGCCTCTGGCGGTGCGCCAGGTTCAGCAGCAAGCGCATCATCGCGGGGAAGAACTTCTGCATGGTCGACACCTCTATCTCGTCTCCGTCGAGCTCGCTGAGGTCCACCAGCTTCGTGCCCTTCCTCGGCGCCTTCTCGTTGCCGCCGCCCTTGCCTGCAGCATTGGCCGCCTTGGCGGTCTGGGGGCCGCTCTCGCGCCCTCTCTTGGCCGTCTTCCTCGGCCGTCCTTCGGCGCCGCCCTCGGCTATCTCGGGCAGCCCCTGCATCCACGACATGCGGCCGAGGTTGAGGAAGATGAGTAGTGCGAATGTGGCGCTGCAGGGCTTGAAAATCATCGAAGTCTTGGCCACATTCTGTTTCTGGGCACTCAAACAGCAGCGGAGCGATGACAGCATGATTGAACACCGAGAAGTCAGCAATGCACCGCCCATGTCTATAGGCAGCAGCGATGTGATTGATAGCAGTGCGGCGACAAGCGAACGATGACAAACACGAAGGACACTGGTTCGTCACTGTCAATCTCGTGAAGAAGTTCAGTTTTCCGTGCCCCCCTCCGCCCGCGTGTGTCTGATGCGCACGAAGCGCCGCCATTGTGCGAAACCTACGGTTGCATTCCAGACCCTCTCCGTCGATCAGCGAACACAGAAAACCGCCCTCGAAACACTCCTGATCCTCGTGCGGCCTCGTGGGAGTAATTGTGGGGCGCTCAAGCCAGACCTTGCGGGGCTTCGCTACATCGAACTTGAGAAACTGCTGTTTCAGTTCTGCGTCCAAGAAAACCTTCATGTGATCGCCCCCCACCGTCTCCAGGAAATCCAGGCCCCCTCGGAGTCCCCCAAGAAGAAACAGGTCGCTCTTGCACTGCAGGGCCCAGGGGTTCGCGCGATCCTTTGGGGCGATGGGCGGGGCACACGGCGGCGCCCACGCAAAAGTCTGGATCTCTGGGTTCTCGAAAGTGACTTTCCCGAAAACAGCAGCGAGCTCCTGAACATGCCGTTGGGGATTGCGGACGAGAGCTTGAAAGTGGCGGAGCCGTCGGATACCAAGTTCCACGCTGGGGGGGACTATCGCGATGCGCTTCCACACGGCTTCCGCACACACCGTCGTCACCTTCCACCTGGCCTCCGCAGCTTCGCCTCCCTCCTCCACCTCACCCTCGTTCAGCCTGCGATAGACCGCTACCCCATTGCACAGCGCAGCAGCATAGCGCGTGGCCACCGAGTCAAGACGCTTGACCTGCTCCTCTGTCAAAACCCGAGCTTCAAGTCCCGCCAGCGCCGCTCCTATAAGACGAGCCCGAAACACCAGACGCCTCCGATTAAAATTCTGACAGGTCTTCCAGAACGTCCCCATTCCTCGCCAGCCCACTCGGATCGCCGCGCATCTAGCTCGGATCTCCTCGTCGTTCCTCCCCGAAGACTGCGCGTGAGCTCCCAGGAACACCGAAGTCGCCTGGACCTCCCCCGAGATGGCGACCACGTGGTAGCGCAAGGCCCTTGCAGACCTCTGAGCCCCTCGTCCCACGAAACACGGGCTAACAGCTTTTTTTTCTCACGGCTCTGGGCGAGGCCAACCCGTCCCAGTGCAGCATCAAGATACTGATCTGAAACTTCCACTCGACGAGCTGCACTGCGCGCATCTGGGACAATATGAGTACATGTGAGGTCATCAGCATACTTCCTCACTCCCAGATCGCACACTTCCTGAGTGACTGCGCACCCTGCTATCAGCTCGTGGACCGACGTCGTAGGAAAAAGATCTCTCCTCCACTCAGCCGCCGGCGCCTCAAAGGCCAACCTAAACTTCGTGGCCGCGTCTGCGTCACCCATGAAACAACCCACTCGATTCTGAAATGCACCCGTGCCATCGCAAGCATCGACCACGCACGCTGTGTTCCGATGTCGTGTTACCATAATCTCCACATCCTCAGGCTGGCACAGCTGCTGGACCGTGTCGTCGAGGTGGTGGTGCGTGACGCTGGCGAATGCGTTCGTCATGTCGTGCTTGGTCGTGATGTGGCTCAGGCCTGCTGCACCGAGTCGCCATTGCAACACATTGCCCACGGTCAACGCACCCACTCGTGACCGCCCTCTCACATTGCCATGATCCTCTGGTGGTGGAGCCAGTCCAGTCCTAGGCTGTCTCGCCCCCACCCATGCCTTGCCGAAACTGCAGAGCCCGTGTAGTAGACGTGTCCCCCTCGTCCGTGGTTTGTGATTCAGCTTGCTTACCTGATACGTTTGCGAGAGGTTCCACCAGGCGTTGAGTCGATTATGTTGTCGTACTCCCGCTAGTTGTGCCAGAAGACACTCCTGTAGGTAAGCACCCGCCACAGCTGGTTGGTCGTTGGTGGTGCGTCGGGGCGCGCGGCAGGTGAGAAGAGCGCTCCAGACCTCCATCGGTAGTGACCACGGTGGTGCTGCTCGTCGGCGTCGACCGTGGTATAACTTCGCAATTGCTCCATCCAGATCACGGTTGGCCTGCTCCCAATGCTTCATTTCGGGGTAGAATGGATAGTCGTGGGCGGACGCTGCACCAATAAACTCCCCCGCCGTAGTAGCAATGGCCTCCATCCCACCCCCCCGCCCACTCAGTGCCAAGTCCTCCGTCCACGTTTGGAGGTCGGGCCTGGCATCAGGTAGTATGTAGTGATTCCGCTTCCGTGGTCCCAGTCCATTGCCCGCCATCTGAAAACTGATCCTCCAGGCCAGATCTTCCCGGTTACCTCGTAGTGCCTCCTCCAGTTCGCGATTCAGCTCACTCTGTCGTTCCCTCTTGATGGTCATCCTTGCTTGCTTGCACCGTCGCGTACACTGTCGCAGTCGTCGGATGCTGTCCAGGTCGCCGTCGAGCTTGTCACGTGCTCTGGTGCGAGCCCTCAGCGCAGCCTCCCTTTCTCTCGCCATCTCTACGTACCACTGCGGCCGATGTCGTCGTGTAGTGCTGTACCGTGCTTGGGCCACCGCGCGGATCGTCGCCACCACCTTCTCCCAGGCTGTCTCGAGCGTGTGAGCGCGCATCCAGGCGTCCACCTCCAGGTACCCGTCTTCGTGTAATTGCTGCGCGAGTGCCCCCTCCACCTCCTCGCGGAACTGGAGTGCCTCCTCCTCGTCATTCATCGCACGTCCCAGTGAGAGGTAGTCCCAGTGTGCGCCGTGGTTGGCAGGCGCACTGTACGTGAGCTAATAGTCCAGCTCCGCAACAATAATCATGTGATCCAGCACCGCCACACTAGGGATCGCACGTACCCGTCTTGTGAGGGAGTGCGCGCCAGCACAGCGCTTCACACGGCACATCCAAGGAGCGGAGATCACCATGTGATCTATATAGCTGCAGCTGCGGTGACCGTAGTACGTCGGGCCACATGGATACCAGCTCGTAATCGCTGCCAGGTTGTGCTGCTCCATCCAGTCGCGGTAGTGGGTGCCCGCCTGGTGCTCTATGCTGCGTCCGTAGGGTCCCAAACACTCACTGTCCAATGCCTGCTGTATGCCGTCAACACTCCGTATACCCAAGCCATCATTTAGATCCGTCGCCGCAATCATCGTGGATCGATTCGGGGTCCCCGCAGCAATCTGTTGTAACTGTTCGACCAGCTTCCTGACCGTCGCCTCATACTTCGGAATACTCTTGGCGTCTGTACACCTCGGGGGGAAATAGCTGACCACAAAAGTGAAACCGGGTTGGCTTGATATCACTCGTACCGCACCCAGTCGTCCTTGCAGCCCGTGGGGGACTGCCCAGAAGTGTACCAGCTGTGCCCGTCGAAATCGTCTCCTATTCAGCCATATCTCCACTCCGCAAGATTTGTTGACCATCGCTCCTCGTGGGCCCTGCCATCCAAACTTGATCATAATGAACTGTTCGTGGAGGGAAACGTCGTGGTACGTGGGTGCATCGCGCTGTTTCTTCACCGTAGTACCTGCAAGCAGCACCACATCAGCGAAGCGTAGCTGTTGTGCCACCTCGAGTCTCCTGTCATAGTCGCTCAGAGAGAGGGCTCCATTGCGCAATCTTCATACGGGTGGTCGCACATCGCAGCACCGATGTGAGGCAGAAAATGAGGGTTGCGGAACTGGCCCTCATGCCCTGGGACCTCGGACCAGGGCTTGATGAGGATGATGATGATGATGAGTAGTGACGACGGTGATGGTGGTTGATGGTGATGGTGAAGGTAATGATGATGAGTGTGTGCGTATGATGACGATGATGGTGGTTGATGGTGATGATGATGGTGATGATGGTGAGTGTGTGTGTGAGAGAGAGAGAGAGGAAAGGGGGTGTGTGAGAACATGCGCGGCGTGCGCAGAGGAAAAAAAAAACATCTTGGATGTGGGGAAAAACACGAGGTGCAACGAGAAGCGTGAGAAAAGAGCAGGTGGCTGGGATGCCGGGCGACACGGCCGCGCCCCGTCCTGCCCTGTAGGCCCACTGGCAAGCCAGGCCAGGTTAGCGAGAAGCGCAGGGTCACCCGCCGATGGGGCATGGCAGAGACAGAAACAAAGCGAGCGAAGAGAGAGGCAGAGAAAGAGAGATGGCTAGGATGTCCTCCGACACCAGTCGTGCCCGTCGGGAAAGACACCCCCGGACTGCCCCTGGGCAAAGGGAAACGCGGGCCTGAACGGCCGAGCGTCCGAACGCAAACACGCAGACAAACGCCCTTCAAAAACACACACATACACACACGCACGCAAACACACACACACACACACACACACACACACACACACACACGCGCGCGCACGCACACACATACACACACATTTGGCGTCGCGGCCCCGCGCGCGGCGACGGGGCGTAAAAAGTTGAGTACAGGCAGCGGAGCGCGTCTACGCCTGGCCGAGCTCGACACACGCACACACAAACACACACACACACACGCATACACACATACACTCATACAGACATACGCACGCACACAGCGCAGTTCGAACGCCACTGGTTGTAAAACATTGCCCGCTGCTAGCGACTCGGTCGCCAGAACACGCAGGCAAACGAACAAATAGACGCACGCCTGCCCACTGCAGCGGCCAAACACAGGGTGGTCCTCCACTGACGGGATGCGTCGGGTTGGACTGCAATCGAAGGCGTGTCGGCCGTGCCCAGTCGCACTTTTGGCGGCCTCGGCCTCGCGCGCCGCGACGAGGCGGAGCACGTAGAGCCGTCGGCACCGAACTGGCGTGCGCGGCCTGGCCCTCGGACGCGGGACCGCATTGGATCGACCACATACATCCACGCAGATATGAAGGGCCCCCAGGACACACACATAAATACACACAGATAAAACGATTCCCCATATTTTCGCATATTTTCTCGTTTTTTTTTGTCTTCCCCACCACTTCCCATATTTTCTTATATTTTCCTGGGAGTCGACGATTAATTGTGTCTGTGTGTTTTTTTCCCTCCTGAAGATAGGATGGGGAGTACGAGAATTGAGACAGCGTCCGCAGACGGAGACGGCAGCCACACACAAACACACACACACACACAAACACATGTTCTAGAAAGGGCCTGAGTGACGCGCGTGCGAATCCGAACTGGGTGCAACGACGGAGAGGAATAAGGGGTTTATGGGCTGAGGAAGCGTGTGCGCTCTCACGGAGGCACCGAAGTCCAAGACAAGCAAACACACACACACACACAGAAACAAACACATCACACACGCACGCACACTCACACGCGCACACATGCACGCACGCACGCACGCACACACACACACACACATCGTCGTCCTCTTCCTCGTGTTTCACACACTCCATCTGCCACTCCGCCTTGCTCCTTCTTCTGATGCTCCAGCTTACCACAATTGTCTCCTCATCTTCCTAATCCTCGGGCAACTTAGTCCCTTCATCTTTGACCTCCGCGTCCCACTTCGCCTCACAATCCGCCATCCTCCATTCCGTCCTCTTCAGCCTCATGATGTTGGTCCTCATCCTGCTGCTGCTGCTGCTCCTCATCCCTGCCCTCCTCCGCTCTCTCCTCCTTCGCATCCTTGTCTGAATGTTCCTCATCATCTTCTCTCCCCCCCATTGCTTGTGTCCGCCCACCTGCCCCTACCAGTATTCCTGTTCTTCCTTCTCCTCCTCGCCCCTCCTGAAACTCCCCCTCCCCTGATCCTCTTCGTCCTCCTCGTCCTCCTCTGGACTCTTCCTCCACCACATCGTTCTCGCCCCCTCCTCCTCCGCATCCCCCTCATCATCATCTCCCCCATCCTTCTTGCGCAGGGAGGGGACGAGATCCCGAACACCGACGCCCAACGTGAGGAAAGGAAACCCACATAGGTGGGCACAGTGCTGAAGACCACCAGCCGCGCGCCCGGCACAGGAATACCATTTGATCCATGTGCTACACGTGGACGTTTTTTCTGTTGTTCTCTCTCTCTCTCTCTCTCTCTCTTTCAACGCATGCTCCTCATCGTGCTGATCTTCCTCATCCTCCTCATCTTCCTCCACTGCATCCTCTTCCTCCTCGTCCTACTCCAATTCCTCATCCTTCTCCTCCTCAACTCCCTCCTTCTCCTCCTCCTCCTCCTCCTCCGGCTCCTCCACCTCGACTTCCCACGCCTCGTGTGCGCAGCGATGCTGCAACTCGCAACGGGGTTCGTCCGCTACGGGCCTCACCGCGTCGACGGAACCTACAGGCAGCGGCGCCGCGGCGCTGCTTGCCAAGACGGGGCTCTGGGCTCGCCTCGCCCGAGTCGCCCTTCACAACGAGAACAACGATGACAACGACCACATCGATAACAGCTATAACAAATACAACGATCGCAGCAGTAACAACGATAACATTAATATAACAACGATTGCAACGATCAACGATAACGGTTAGACCAACGGGCCCGCCTCGTCCGAGTGGCCGTTCAGGGTCTCGAGGCACTGGCCGGAATTTACCTCCCACAGCTTGCATGAGCGGTCGATGCTGCCTCGAAGGCGCACCCGGGAGGCGCGGGCCGAGAGGGGCCGGAGGGAGGGGTGGCGAGAGACCCAGAGGCGAGGGAGGAGGAGGAGAAAAAGGGCGAGGAAGAGGAGGGGGAGGAACTCGGGGTCAAGAAGAGAGTCTAGGGACGGATTCTAATAGTGAGGGCCAGCCCCGCGAGAGACAACCGTGCCACCCCAGGACGAGAGTCGAAGCCAACGCATGACATTGCAGGTGCTCTCCTCGAAACATCAAGGGAACGAGGGAGGCCCTCGACCGGTGGAAGGCAAGGGAGAGGAGGAGCAACAGGCTGCGACTGGTAATGCACCATCTGAGCCGCGACCATCACCAACACCACCGCGCGCCTCCCAGGGCGGAAACGTCAGCGGCGACTCTGGCTTGTCCAAGGCCATATGGCCACCTCGTTCTGCTCCTCCATGGCCACGGCCTCCACCTCCTCATCATGATCATCCTCATCCTTCTCATCAAATTCATTTGCCATGGCCGTCATTTCCTCCTGCTCCTCCGCCGCGTCGGCGGAAAAGTCGATGGCCGCTGCCGCGCGTTGGCCCTGTCTGTGTGGTGCAAGCGATGTGGCCACCCAGCACGAGGTCGGCCCACGAGGCGCCCAGGGGCGCCCACGGGCAGGCACCAGGCGAAACCTCGGCTGACCCACCCAACGCACGAGGCGCCCACGAGGTTCTCTTCGGCGGTCACCAGGGGGAACCTCGGCACACCCATCCAGAGCACGAGGCTCCCATGCGGCGCCCACGGAGGGGCACCAGACGAAACCTCGGCTGACTCATCCAATTCCTGAAGAAATATTAGTGAGTACAAGCAGCGGTTGAGGGACATGTGCGCTGACATATGATTCAATGTTAGCCACCGTGGGCCCCATGCAGTAAGTCATTGCGTTGGAACGGTGGGAGCTATATTTTGAACGTTGAGAACTGCAACCTATATTATAAGACTGGTTTTGCGGCGTGCTCCAGGCGGTCTAAGTTACGTGGTGACAGATGTGGTGCACGCTATGTTGTGTAATGATTGCGGTGTGCGTTGGCCAGTGCAAGCTGCGATGTGCAACATCTTTGATGATATGCCAGTTTTGCGGAAGCACGCACACGTGTATATATATATATAGATACATACACATTTGTATGCATTTACACGAATAAAAATTACTGCATATGAACAACGTCATGTATGAAATGTAAACTGCGTTGTGTAAGATATGTGGTGTGGGCCATGTGGTGTGAGCTCTGCGTCGCCAGCAACATACCCGGAACACATTACAACAATATCATCAAAACGATCATCGTGAATGATTTGCAGACGGCAGCGCCCGAATAACATCATTCCGTGAGGTTCGCCATTCAATGTTGGCAGTGTGCGCGGGCGTGCACCGTGGGCCAGGTCATTGACGCGCCGCATTTTGGTTTCACGTCCAGTGGCAACATTGGGAGGCGGAGACCACTTAATGCCCGGGTGCTCTTTCAAGCTAATCCTTCACAAGGCCGCTAGCGTGGGTGGTTCCACGTTCTGCTTTGCGGCTTCGTTCCCACCAATCGGATGGCTAACATGCAACGCGCAATGCAGACGATACGCTTTTCCGAAACATTGACAGGCTGATGCCACTTGGTGCGACGGCTTTCGCCTGGTTTGGTTCAAGATAGTTTCGGCTTCCATCCCTGTGCCACTTTTGTTATAAACTTTGTTCACGGGGATGGGTAACTCTACCTAAATATTGGGTTTCCGCGCGGATTCCTCTCGTCTTTTAGCGTGCCGCCCTGTGGGTATTGTGGGACGTGTGAAACTTGTGCCCCTGTGGGACTTGTGCGACTTGTGGGACCTGCGAGACATGCGGGACCTGGGCGACTTGCGGGATCGGTTGGTTTTGCGGAACCTGTGCGACCTATGCGACATGCGAGACTTGTGGGAGCTGAGGGGCCTGTAAGACCTGTGAAACATGTGCCAAACGTCGGCCTTGTTAGGACCTGCGAGAGACCCGCGGGCTTCGCGGGACCTGTAGGGCTTGTGGGACCCGTGGGGCCTGTGCGACCTGCGGCACCTTGGGAGTTGTGGGACCTGTGGGACCTGCGAAACTGTAAACCTGTGGTACCTGCGAGACCTGCAGGGCCTGTGAGACTTGTGCGACCTGTGATGCTTGGGGGAACCGTGGGACCGACGAGACCTGTTAGACCTGCGAGGCGGTGTCCTACGAACCGCGCTGACGATCCGGCGCGGGGGCGGGGGGGGGCAGGTTCTATTATGCGAATTCACACGCGACACGGGGCGCAGTTTAGGTTGCCCGGCAGCCCCACTTGATGATGGGGCGGGCGCGGGCTTAGTGCGTAAGTTCATACACGGAGCGCACTTCGCGTAAAGCGGCGTGCAAAGGCGCGCCCACTCTACGATTTGTCCAGCGTTTTGTCCGCGAGAAATAAGACGCGGATGCCATCTAAAGTTTTTCTTAAAAAATGTTAGCATGAGAAATAATCCCCGACTGAAGCATTCAAACAATTCCACATTGCGATCGATGCTTCCCGTCGAAATTTCTTACACACGAAACGCGGGAGAACCAGATCGTAATGTGGGCACGCTGGGGCACGCCACTTTGCGCGAAGTGCGCCCCGCGTGTGATTTTACGCGCTGAACCTGCCACCGCCCGATCGTTGAGCGGAGTCCCTGGGCAAGAAGCGCCCCCCCGTATATGAATTTACACCGTGAACCCGAACCCGCCCGCGTCCCATCGGTAAATAGCTTCGCCGGACATCGAAAAGTTGCCGCCATGGGCAGATCTTCAGAGTGAGCCCGCGCCCGGCCAATAGGGAGTTGCGTCCGACAACGAAGGGCGGGCCCTGGGCCCCAGGCCCAGAACGCAGCCGTCATTGCCAGAAACGGCGGGCGACGACGACCACGGCGACGTCGACGACGACGTCGATGACGACCGCGACGACGGCGACGACGTCGACGACGACCACGACGACGACGGTGACAACCACGTCGACCACGACGAAGACGACGCGCGTTCTCGCAACATCGCCGGCCACCGCTCAGCTCTCGCTCCTCCGCCGAAGCATCATCAGCACCCTCGCTCTCCTCTTCCTTCTAATCCTCCTGCCCCCCCCCCCTCGTTTCCCCCGTCTTTCGCATCTTCGCGTTCTTTTCCCTCGCGTTCCCACCCTGGAACCCCAGGGGCGCCGCGACAGACCGCGGCAGCCGCCCAGGTACCATTTGATGCATCAGGGGCCGGGCGCTTCCCATTCCATCTGCCCGAGCGGCAGAGGTTGCCGACGCTGTAAGGCCATTGCCGCCGGAACGATTGGAGCACGCCCAAACAGGTTCGACATCCACGCAGTCGGAAGAAAAGTAATAACACAAATCAACAAAACGATCATCGCGAATGATTTGCAGACGGCAACGCCCGAAGAGGATCATTCAGCGAAATTCGCCATTCAATGTCGGCAGCGCGCGCGGGCGTGCACCATGGGCCAGGCCATTGACGCGCCGCATTTTGGCTTGCGCGTCCAGTGGCAGCCAGCATTGGGAAGCGGGCGCCACTTAATGCCCCGTTGCTCTTCCAAATCAATCCTCCGCGGGGCCGCTGGCGCGGGTGGTTCCACGTTCTGCCTTGTGGTTTCGCCCCCACTAATCGCCAATCGGATGGCTAGAATGCAGCGCGCAATGCGTGCGAGACGGATGGACATGCGGTCAGAATCACATATGATCTACATGCCCGAAAAGGGGGCCGATAACGCCGGGGGGGGGTAGAGTCTTTTCTTTGTTAGGAAAAAGAATTCATGTTTGCCCATGTCGGGCGGGCGCGGTATTGAAGGCAACGCCGACAACGGTAGACGCGATCACGACAGCGACGATGCTGGCGACGATGGTCGCACCGACGAAGGCGCGGCCAGCGCGGGCGCCGATGTTGGTCGCGCCGGCGACGAGGACGGCATCCTCGCGTCGGTGATGAAGGTTTTGGAAAAGTTCGACATGCGCGCGTGGCCGACGCGCGAGATTGGCCCGCATAGAATTATTCGACACGGATCGTGCCACCCCCAGCACGCGCGCGAGGGCGCGCGAATGATGTCGGCCTGTGGCGCCAGAGGCCCGCTTGGCAGAATTCAATGAAAATGTTGAAACACCAATGGTCTCCATAAGAATTCGCAAGAACGGGCGCGAATTTGTTTGTTTGAAAACTGATGTTAGGAAACCTTGTGCGTTTGACTATTGTTTTGACATTCGGCTTTGAACTCGCTGCGGAAGCGGAAGTTGTTGAAGGATTTCGACACGTGCGCGCGACGACGCGCGCGCGTGCACTTCGTCTGATTTTTTGTTGCCAGGGTTCTTGGCAACTGATCGTTTCGACGAGCGCGCGCCATATTTTGGCGCGCGAGATGGCGGAGGGGGTCGGGACAGAGCTAGGCTGGGATGGTGTGAGTTCATATTCAGGATGGGCGATGGGGCAGAATCACGCGCAAATTGCAGCGCCAAAAGGTGGACCGATAAAGCCAGGGGGGGGGCCTAATTTTTCAAAGGAATGAAATTTGACTGCCCCGCGCCGCGTTTGACCACCTCCACTGCTCGCGCAATCGTCCCACCCGCCCACCCGCAACTTGGTTTGCAAGACCCACGCGGTGGCGATTGCGACGAGTGCCCGACGTTGGCTGGTCCACGTCTGCGGCCGCGCTGACCCAAGCCCGCGCGCGCAGCGGCCACCCTGTTTGGCGCGACAGACGCGGCCGCGGCAGCGCTGACCGCCGGGCGCGTCCCAGCGGACACTTCAGTGCGAGCCGGCGACTTGGGCGGGCGTGGTATCATGGCAACGTCGACAACAGTAGACACGATAATGCTATTAGCGATGCTGGTGACGATGCTGAGAGCGACGACGGCGCGGCCAGTGCGGGCGCCACGGCTGATCGCGCCGACGATGATGACGGCGCCCTCGCGTCGGCGATAAGAGTCCCGGGAAGAGATCGACAGGCGCGCGCGGCCGACGCGCGACAGTGACCCACGCAGTACTCTTTGACACGGATCGCGCCCCCCACCCCCCCCCCACCCCACCCCCAGCACGCGCGCAAGAGCGCGCTAATGACGTCGGCATCCGGCGCCAGACGCCCATTCGGCAAAATCCCATAAACACGTTGAGAAACCTACGGTTCCCCTTAAGAGCTCGCAAGAACGCGAACGCACGCTGTTTTGAAAATTGCGTTTGCGAAACCATGTGTTAATATATGCCTATATATATATGTTTGACTTGTTACGAAGCCGACGATGTTTCGCGGATTTCGGCACGCGCGCGCGACCAAACGCGCGCGCGTACTTCGCCCCGCTTGTGGGCAAAGATTCTCGCGACGGCACGCGCGCAAAGACGCTCGAACGATTTCGACGCGCGCGCGAAACCCGCCCGGCCGCTACGAAAATGTCGAAAAGCCAAAACGGTTCCCAGAAGAATTCGCAAGACAACGCGCGAAAGCTGTCTTCAAATAACCGCGTTGCGAAGCCCTGTTTCCCTATGTCTTTCGGACACTCGATTTCGAAAGCACGCGCGCGCGACGACGCGCGCGCGTGCACTTTGCCCCTCTTTTGCAAAGAATTCTTGAAAACGAAGATTCGTTATGAACAAGCGCGCAATTTCTGTCGCGGCAGATGGCGGGGGGAGGGGGGGGGGGCGATGCCGTCTAGGCCGGGCGGCGTGATTCCATCGCTGGGATGGGCGGGGGCAACATCATACGCAAATTGAAACGCGAAAAGGGGGGGCGATAATCCGATGGGGGGGGGGGAGTAGAGTCCATTCCTCTTATAGACAGGAGAATGGGATCGCCCGCTCAACTGCCCGCGCAAACACCCCGCCCGCCCACCCGCAACTTGGATTGCAAACCCCGCGCGGCGGCAATTGCGACGAGCGAGCGCTTAGCGCTGGCTGGTGCATCTTCGCTGCCGCGACAGCCCGCGCGCGCGCAGCGGCCGGCTTGTTTGGCGCGACCGACGCGGCCGCGGCGGCGCTGACCGCCGGGCGCGCCCCAGCGGACACTTCGGCGCGAGTCGTCGACAGCGGTGGGCGCGGCGATGATAGTAGCGACGCTGGCGACGACGCTAACAGCGACGACGGCGCGGCCAGTGACGGTTCGGAGGCTGGTCGCGCCGACGACGACGACGGCGCCCTCGCGTCGGCGACGAAGGTTCTGGAAAAGAGTTCGACGCGCGCGCGCGGCCGACGCGCGAGAGCGACCCGCGTGGAATTATTCGACGCGGGTCGCGCCCCCCCCCCCGCGCGGCGCAAGGGCGTCCGAGTGATGTCGGCATGCGGCGCCAAAAGCAAGTTTGGCATAATTCCATGAACACATTGAGAAACCTGCGGTTTATTCATGAATTCGCAAGAGCGCGAACGCGCGATTTTGCGAATGTTGATGTTGCGAAACCATGCGCTGTGATTTGAGGCTTGGACACATGGCTGTGAAAATGTTACGGGACCTTACGTTTTAATGTTCTTAAGATTTTGGCACGCGCGCGCAACCACGCGCGTGCGTGCACCTCGTCTCATTTGTTGCGAAGCGTTCTCGCGACGCCAAGCGCGCAAAAGGCGCTCGAACGACATCGACATGCGCGCGAAACCTGTTTGGCAGCGCTGAATGGAAATGTTGAAAACAATTGTCTTAAGAACTCGCAGGCGCAAATGTATGTTCAAGATCAGTGTTGCGAAACCTTTTGTTTTTGTATATGTCTCGGACACCCGAATTCGAAAGCCTTACGAAAACAAAGGTTCTTGAATCATTTCGGCACGCGCGCGAGGCGAAGCGCGCTTGCCCTTCGTGCAGTTTGTTGTCTTTTCTTCTTGTGCAAAGGATTCTTGGCAACTCATGGTTGTTGATCAACATATGTAATTTAGCAATGACGAATCTGCTCCCGTTAAGGAGCGAGGGTCTAGAAGGTGCAATAATACGTGGTGCAAGCTAGATGGCGCAATCGCCCTCCATGCCCTCCAGGGACAAAACGCCAGACAGGAAAACATATGAAAACGGAGACAGCCCAGGTATGTTTGTAGGTTTGGGTAAGGAAACCATGTGGCAACACAGAGATCCCATACATCTATGTGTATGCTTATACGAAAGCTTACATTAACATATCTATCAGCGTTGACTCCAAATTGACAGGCGGACAGGAGGAGGACGAGAGAAGGATGGGAGGAGGACGAAGGGAGGACGGGAGCAGGAAGGAAGGAAGACGGGAGGAGCAAAACCAAGCAAGCGCAAGCAAACAAGCGGAAGCAAGCAAGCGCAAGCAAGCAAGCGGAAGCAAACAAACGCAAGCAAGCAAGCGCAAGCAAGCAAGAGCCAGCGATCAAGTGGAAGCCAGCAAGGGCAAGCAAGAGCAAGCAACCGAGAGCAAATAATGGGGGGGGGTGCAAATGGAAAGGGGGGAGGGGCGCGCCATTGGAAAAAAGGGGCGGGGCCCCAAAGACCAATGACTGAGAATGAGCTAGAACTCCTACAGGGCAAGTCGATTTGGAGAACCTATGTGTGTATATATACATGTATGCATGCATGCATACATACTACCTACATACATACATACGGACATGCATATGTACATACACACATATGTTCGAAAAGGGGTTGGCCGAGAGACCCTGTACACACATACGTGCCACGTGGTTCACAAGTGTCTGGCAACGGGCGCCCCTGTCCCTACTGTTCTTTCCCCTCCTACACGCCCCCCCTTGGACAATGCGCCAGGCAGGAAACATGATGAAACCACATATACCATGTGAAGGTATGTAAAGGTATATATGTATGCAAGTGTGGTTAGCAACACGCTGTGACAGCACATGCATTCCATACATGTATGTATATACTATATATACCTGTAGTTATGAGTATGTGTGTGCGCGTGCGTGTGTGTTTGAAGGCGTCGGTCAAGAAACCCAGTAACACACATACGTTTCGTAAGTTTGGCACCGTTTTTGGCGACGGGCGCCCCTGCTCCTCCTGCTGCCATAACCTGTTCGCAGAGCGTCCGTATCCAGAAAATCTGTAACATATAGGAACGACCAACACCTTCACGGGGTGCCCCCTACCAACACCTTCGCATGCATGAGGAACCTTTACAGGGTGCCCCTGCCAAAACCTCCTAAACTACCTGGCGTGGTTGTGCTTTCGCTCGGTTTCCACACCAGGCCTTCAAACAGATCGTGTGTGTTTACACCCGGCTTCCTTCAAAAAGAAAAACATTGCATTGTTGTTCAAACGGAAATCATTTTTGCAAGGCCGCCCACGGCGCGCTCGCTAGACCGTTCCACATGGGAGCCTTGCGATGCCTACGCCACTCTTCCTTCTCCTCCATCATCCTTGCATGCCCTGGCCCTTACTCATGGTGTTCATCCTCTCCCTCCTGCTGTCCTCCTCCTCCTCCTCCTCATATTCCTCTCCTCTTCCTTCTGTTCCTCCTCCTCTGCTCTTTTCTCATTGGAGCCGTATCAAAATATGATTGAAGTTCAATTGGGGATCTTTGGATATGGGATCTGATCCGTCTCTACTGGTATCCCATGAGAGTCCGATTCGAATCCATCATGAATACGTAGCACCCCGCACATGCGGATAAGAGTGAAGGTGGTGGTGGGGACGTCGGCAGTTTGCGAGACTTTGGAGAAGCCCGCCGCAGGCGCCAAAGTTTCACACATTTCACAACGAGCCCGCCGCAGGCGATGATTTTTTAGTTAAACCAATGTGGGTAGGTCGCGAGTGAGTCGCCAATGGGTCGCGGGTGGGTCGCAGGTGGGTCGCGGGTGTAGAGGGCAGAAAATTTTCCTTTCTAAAAGATTAATAGATTCTCCCCCCCCCTCCCCCCCCCGGACTTTTCGCTTCCCCCTGGGACAATACGACTTCATCATATATATATATATATATATATATATATATATATATATGTACACATACATATACATATACATATATATGTATATTCTGCACAAACGCCCATCCTAAATATGAAATCGTAACATCCCAGCCAAACCGAGTTCGCCCCCCCCCTGAGGTTCCCTAGTTAAAAACACTATGCGGTTACAGTTGTTGCTCTAACGTAAGACTTTCGTAATTCCTTGCAAAAAAAACGGGACGAAGTGCACACGCGCGCGTCGTCGCGCGCATGCCGAAATCCTTCAAAAACCTTCGGTTCCGAAGAGATTCTAAAATTGAATTTCAAAAAAACAAAAAAAACATACAAAAACACAAGGCTTCGCAATACTGATTTGCTAAAAAAATTTGCGCGCGAGCTCTTGCGAAATCTTAAGAAAATCATGGGTTATTCAAGATTTTCACAACATGCTACCAAACGGGCGCGCTTGTCGAAATCTGTCGAACGCACTTGCGCGTGTGCCGTCGCGAGAATCCTCTGCAAAAGAATTACACGAAAAGCAGACGCGCGCGAAGTCCCGCGCGTATGCCGAAATCCTTCAAAAACCTTCGGTTTCGGACGGATTCCAAAATCGTGTCCAAAAAACCTATAAAAACACAAGGTTTCGCAACACGGGTTTTCAACAAAAGCGTGCGCGCGCGCTCTTGCGTCGTCGTCGTCGTCGTCGTCCTCCCTCCTCCCTCGTCGTCGTCGTCGTCGTCGTCGCCGTCGTCGTCTTCTGTCTTTCCTCGTCGTCGTCGTCTTGGCGTCGTCGTCGCTTCCGTCGTCGTTGTCGCCGTGGTCGTCCTTCCTCCCTCGTCGTCTTCGTCGGCGTCGTTGTCCCTCCTATTTCGTCGCCGTCGTCGTCGTCGTCGTCGTCGTCGTCGTCGTGGTCTGCACTCCTCCCTCGTCGTTATCCTCCTCCCTCGTCGTCGTCGTCGTCCGTCGTCGGCGTCTCGTCGTCGTCCCTCCTATTTCGTCGCCGTCGTCGTCGTCTTCGTCGTCGTTGTCGTCGTCGTCGTCTTCCCTCCTCCCTCGTCGTTGTCGTCGTCGGCGTCGCCGTCCTTCCTCCTTCTTCGTCGTTCGCGTCGTCGCCGGTTTCCCTCCTCCATCGTCGTTGTCGTCGTTGTCGCCGTCGTCGTTTTTTCTCCTCCCTCGTCGTCGTCTCCGTTGGCGACGTCGTCGTCGTCGTCGTCGTCGTCGTCGGCGTCGGCGTCGTCGTCGTCTTCGTCGACGTCGACGTCGGCGGTGTCGTTGTAGTCGGTGTCTGCGGCGCCGTCGTCGTCGTTGTCGTTGTCGCTGTCGTCGTCGGTGTCGTGGCCAAATGCCATGTGGTACCTACCGTCACGGTCTTGTCTTAAGAAGTCGTGCGACCAAGTTGCGGGTGGGAGGGTGGGATGTTGGCACGAGCAGTAGAGAAGACAGCTTCAAGACGGTCAGAGTGGATCCACCCCATAATAATCACCCCGACAAGCGAAGCCGTTTAGTAAACGCACGCAAACACTGAATCGAACAGGGCAGGGCTGTTTAGTCAACGCCCAGGTCCGTTTACTATACGTAAACTGTCGGGTCCGGGTGCTTTTTCCTCCGTTGAAGGTGGGTCGCGGGTGGGTCGCGGGGTGGGTGTCGCGGATGGGTCGCGGATGGGTCGCGGGGTGGGTCGCGGGTGGGTCGCGGGGTGGGTCGCGGGTGGGTCGCGGGTGGGTCGCGGGTGGGTCGCGGGTGGGTCGCAGGGTGAGTCGCGGATGGGTCGCGGGGTGGGTCGTGGGTGCGTCGCGGGTGGGACGACGACAACAAACAACAACAACAACAACAACAACAACAACAACAATCATTTTACCCGAACGCGTGGTGTTCTCCCCAGTGCCAGGGTTTTCATACGACACCAGGCAATACCCCCACTTCGTGGGGGGGCATTACAAGCTCTACCAAATATCCAAACGACTCTTCGCGACCACCCAAACCCAGCTTCCCGCCCTATGACGTTGGGACACTTCACTTCGTGGCGTGCGGACGACCGTGGCTACTACACTGGCGTGGGGTACACACCCACAGAACTTGGTCACTTATTCGGGGCGCGCATGTGCCCAGCATGGTGCAATTGTGCCATACAATACATAATACAGAGAGACGAATGTGTCCCGCATGGTATTATTTGACAGGGATGATGGCCCTGGCAGGTGCGCAACCGTTGTCGCAGAAGTTCGAAAAAGTTGCTCGCAAAAGCCCGTTTGACAGAAATGTTTAAAAAGTGTTGGGTTTCCTACGAATCCGCAAGAGCGCGCGGGATGAGATTTTGACATTTTTTGTTGAAAAACCATTGGTTTTTTGATGTTTTTATGTTAAAATCGCTCCGAACACTAAGCTTTTGGAAGGATTTCGTCTTGCGCGCGCGAATGTCCACTTTACCTTATTTTTTGCAAGGGATTCTTGAAATTTGATTATATTAGAACAAGAAATGTCATTTTATAGTGTTTTTTGCAAGGGAAAACGGATTACAACAAAACAACCGGATCTTGATCACAACTCGAATTACCTGAGGCTTCCTCACGAAAATGATGAAAATGTAGCTGCGGCCTAGGCGGCGGGGGGGGGGCGCACCAGGGGGCCCAACAATAATTATTCTTTAGAATTAATAATGTTCAACAACAACAACAACAACAACAACAACAACAACAACAACAACAACAACAACAACCATTTTAAGGCTGTACGCTCTTACTTGCCCGCGAGTCATTCAACACGTATACCCTACACCCTCGATGCCCGCCCTCTTCGTCTTCGATCACACCCCTTTCGGGGGGATTATTTCTCTTTGCTGGGGCCGGCGGGCTTAGACGTACGGGCAAACCGGAACGGGCGGACAATCCTTCGGGGGCGTACATCTCTCTGCCCGCCATTGGAATTGGCGCGGGCCCTGCAAGAGGAGGAGGGGAAGAACGAGGGAGAGTGGGAGGAAGGGGAGGGGGAAGGACGAAGGAAGAGGGAAGATACCACGTTGTGAAGGCGTCCTTGGCGCGCGCGTGGTTCCTGAGCGCCGAAACGCAAGTCCATAATAATTTGTGAGGACGTCGCACGCGAGAGCGCAATCCTGAGTACATTGTGAGGAAATCTCGGGCGGAAGCGGGGGCCCTGACTAAATTGCGAGGAAGTCTCAAGCGGGAACGCCGTTCCTGAGCAAATTGCACGGAAGTCTCAGGCGGGATCGGGGGTCCTCATTAAATTGCGAGGAAGTCTCAAGCGGGAGCGCCGTTCCTGAGTCAATTGCGCGGAAATGTCAAGCAGGAGCGGGAGTCTTGAGTAAAATTCAAAGAAGTCTGAAACGGGAGCGCCGTTCCCACGTAAATTGCACGGAAGTCTCAGGCGGGAGCGGGGGTCTTGATTACATTGCGAAGAAGTCTCAGACGGGAGCGCCCTTCCTGAGTAAATTGCGCGGAAGTCTCAGGCGGGAGCGGGGGTCCTGAGTAAAAATCGAAAAAGTCTCAAGCGGGAGCCGTTGTTGTTGTAGCCCGGGGGGCAGGGGCGCAGTTTGACCAGGAAGACTTTCCTTGAGCAAAAAACAAGGTGCGAGCCCCGGGGGTGGCACTTCAATCGAAAAAAATCAATGTGCACCGGTGGGGGGGGATCAACAATAATTATTCTTCAAGAATGAGAGTTCAGCAACAACAAAAACAACACCACCACCACCACCACCAACAACAACAACAACAACGACGACAACAACAACAACAAACCGGCGACGACTCCTGGCGCCGGCATACACGGAGTAATCGACCTCGATTACTCCGTGTATCCGAGGCAGATTCGAATTGGATTCCTTTTGGAAGCTGTCTATTGGATACACGGAGTAATCGCACTCGATTACTCCGTGTATCCAAGGCAGATTCTAATTGGATTATTATTTGGAACCTGTGTATTGGATACACAGAGTAATCGCACTCGATTACTCCGTGTATCCGAGGCAGATTCTAATTGGATTCCTAGTGGAACCTGTATGTTGGATACACAGAGTAATCGCACTCGATTACTCCGTGTATCCAAGGCAGATTCGAATTGGATTCCTATTAGAACCTGTATATTGGATACACGGAGTAATCGCACTCGATTACTCCGTGTATCAGAGGCAGATTCGACTTGGATTCCTATTGGAACCTGTATATTGAATCCACGGAGAAATCGCACTCGATTACTCCGTGTATCCGAGGCAGATTCTAATTTGATTCCTATTGGAACCTGTATATTGGATACACGGAGTGATCGCACTGCAGCGGCGCCGGAAAAGGCAATTCCAATACGCATTCTTTTTGAAAGTGCAAAATTGCTGATTCCGGCGCGCAGTCGATTACTCCGTGTATCCGAGGCAGATTCGAATTGGATTCCTATTGGAAGCTGCATATTGGATACACGGAATAATCGATCTCGATTGCTCCGTGAATCCGAGGCAGATTCGAATTGGAATCCTATTGGAACCGGTATATCGGATACACGGAATAATCGACCTCGATTACTCCGTGTATCCGAGGCATATTTTACTTGGACTCATATTGGAACCTGCATATTGGATACACGAAACAATCGCACTCGATTGCTCTGTGTATCGGATACACTGAATAAACGCATTCGATTACCCCGTGCTTCCGAGGCGGATTCGAATTGGATCCCGATTGGAACCTGTATATTGGATACACGGGGTGATCGCACTCGAGTACTCCGTGTATCCGAAGCAGATTCTAATTGGATTCCGAATCTGTATATTGGATACACGGAGTAGTCGCACTCGATTAGTCCGTGTATCCGAAGCAAATTCTACTTGTACTCCTACTGGAACCGGTATATATTGGATACACGGAATAATCGCACTCGATTACTCCGTGTATCCGAAGCAGATGCTACTTGGATTCCTTTTGGAACCTGTATATTGGATACACGGAGTAACCGCCCTCGATTACTCCGTGTGTCCGAGGCAGATTCTACTTGGATTCCCTTTGGAACCTGTAAAATTGGATACACGGAATAATCGCACTCGATTACTCCGTGTATCCGAGGCAGATTCTGATTGGAATCCTATTGGAACCTGTATATTGGATACACGGAATAATCGCACTCGATTACTCCGTGTACCCGAGGCGGATTAGCATTGGATTCCTATTTGGAACCTGTATATTGGATACACGGAACAATCGCAATCGATTACTCCGTGTATCTACTTGGATTCCGATTGGAACCTGTATATTGGATACATGGAGTAATCGAATTCGACTACTCCGTCTCCGAGGCAGATTCGAATTGGATTCCGATTGGAACCTGCATATTGGATACACGGAGTAATCGCACTGTGGCGGCGCCGGGGAAAGGCCATTCCAATGCACATTCTTTCTGTGAAAATGCTGAATTCTTGCTTCTGGCGCGCGCTTGATTACTCCGTGTATCCGAGGCAGATCCGAATTGGATTCCTTTTGGAACCTGTGTATTGGATACACGGAGTAATCGACCTCGATTACTCCGTGTGTCGAATACACGGAGCAATCGACCTCGATTACTCCGTGTGTCCGAGGCAGATTACACTTGGATTCCTATTGGAACCTGTATAGTGGATACACGGAAAATTCGACCCCGATTACACCGTGTATCCGAGGCAGATTACGGTTGGACTCCGATTGGAACCTGCAGATTGGATACACGGAGTAATCGCACGCGGTTACTCCGTGTGTCGGATAGACTGAGTAAACGCACTCGATTACTCCGTGCATCCGAGGCAGATCATACTTGGTTCCTACTGGAACCTGTGTATTGGATACACGGAGCAATCGCACGCGATTACTCCGTGTATCCGAGGCAGATGCTACTTGGATTCCTTTTGGAACCTGTATATTGGATACACGGAGTAATCGACCTCGATTACTCCGTGTGTCCGAGGCAGATTCCAATTGGACTCCTATTGGAATATGTAAATTGGATACACGGAATAATCGCACTCGGTTACTCCGTGTATCCGAAGCAGATTCGACTTTTATTCCTATTGGAACCTGCATATATTGGTGAATACACGGATAAATCGCACTCAATTACTCCGTGTATCCGAGGCAGATTCGAATTGGATTCCCATTGGAACCTGTATATTGGATACACGGAGTAATCGACCTCGATTACTCCGTGTACCCGAGGCAGATTCGAATTGGATTCCTATTGGGAACCTGTATATTGGAAACACGGAGTAATCGCACTCGAGTGCTCCGTGCATCCGAGGCAGATTCTAATTGGATTCCCATTGGAACCTGTGTATTGGATACACGGAGCAATCGCACTCGATTACTCCGTGTATCCAAAGCAGATTCGAATTGGATTCCTATTGGAATCTGTATATTTGATACACGAAATAATCGAACTCGGTTACTCCGTGTACCCGAGGCAGATTCTAACTTGACTCCTCTTGGAACCTGCATATATTGGATACACGGAGTAATCGCACTGCGGCGGCGCCGGAAACAGGCCATTCCAATACAGATTCTTCCTTTGAGAATGCTGAATTTCTGCTTCTGGCGCGCACCCGATTACTCCGTGTATCCGAGGCAGATTCTGCTTGGACTCCTATTGGAACCTTTTTATTTGATACACGAAGTAATTTCACGCGATGACTCCGTGTATCCGAAGCAGATTCGAATTTTACTCCTATTGGAACGCGAGAATCGGATACACGGAGTAATCGCACTCGATTACTCAGTGTACCCGAGGCAGAATCGAATTTGATTCCTCTTGGAACCTGTATATTGGATACACGGAGTAATCGACCTCGAATACTCCGTGTATCCGAAGCAGATTCTAATTGAACTCCTATTGGAACCTGTACATTAGATACACGGAGTAATCGCACTCGATTGCTCCGTGTATCCGAGGCAGATTCAAATTGCATTCCTATTGGAATCTGCCTATTGGATACACGGAAACATCGCACACGACTACTCCGTGTACCCGACGCAGACTCGAATTGGATTCCTCTTGGAACCTGCATATTGGATACACGGAGTAATTGCCCTCGATTACTCCGTGTATTGGATACACGGAGTAATCGCACTCGATTACTCCGATTACCCGAGGCAGATTCAAATTGGATCCCTCTTGGAACCTGTATATTGGATACACGGAGTAATAAACCTCGATTGCTCCGCGTATCCGCGGCTGATTCTAATTGGATTCCGATTGGAACCTGCATATTGGATACACGGAGAAATCGCACTGCGGCGGCACCGGAAAAAAAAGGCCATTCCAATGCACATTCTTTCTTTGAAAATGCTGAATTTCTGCTTCCTGCGTTCACTCGATTACTCCGTGTATCCAAATCAGATTCAAATTGGATCCCTCTTGGAACCTGCATATTGGATACACGGAATAATCGACCTCGATTACTCCGTGTATCGGATACACGGAGTAATTGACCTCGATTACTCCGTGCATCCGAGGCAGATTCTAATTGGACTCCTATTGGAACCTGCATATTGGATACAGAGAGTAATCGACCTCGATTACTCCGTGTATCCGATACACGGAGTAATCGCAGTCGATTACTCCGTGTATCCGAGGCTGGTTCGACTTGGATTCCCATAGGAACCTGCATATTGGATACACGGAATAATCGCAGTCGATTGCTCCGTGTATCCGACGCAGATTCTAATTGGTTTCCCATTGGAACCTCCATATTGGATACACGGAATTTTCGACCTCGATTACTCCGAATATCCGAGGCAGATTTTAATTGGATTCCTACTGAAACCTGTATATTGGATACACGGAGTAATCGCACTCGATTACTCCGTGTACCCGATACACGGAGCAATCGCACTCGATTACTCCGTGTATACCGGCGCCAGCAAGCGTCGCTAGTAACAACAACAACAACAACAATCATTCTAAGAATGTTCGCTCCTACTTGCCCGCGTGTCATTCAAAACGAATTCCCCACACCCTCGATACCCGCCCCTTTTGTCTTCGATCACACCCCCTTTGGGGGGATGTTTTCTCTTTGCGGGGGGCGGCGGGCTTAGACAGGCTGGCAAACCTGAACGGGCGGGCAATCCCTCGTGGGCGTACATGTGCCCGCCATTGGAATTGGTGTGGGCCCTGCCAAAAAATTTGGGGGAGAACGAGAGAGAGTGGCAGGAACGGAGGAGGAGGGACGAAGGAAGAGGGAAAACGCCAGGAGAGAAGGAACGAAGAAGGGGGCTGTTGATTAGAGGCAGAGGGGAAGAGAGAGAGAGAGAGAAAGAAATAAAGAAAGAAAGACAGAGGGATGGAAGAGGCAGGAGAGGGGAGGCAAAAGGGAGGAGGAAGAGGAGGGAGAGGGGATAGGGCGGAGAGGCATAAGGATGAGGGAAGAGAGGAGGGAGAGAGAAGGAAGGAGAGGAGGGAGGAGGGAGAGGGAGGAGGAGCAGGAAGGTAAGAGCGTGAACGTTCGAAGTCCTAGGCGAAAGCGCCGTTCCTGAAGGAAGACTCGGGCGAGAGCCCACGACGGGCGGGCGATCCCCTGACTGGCGGGTCGGGCGGGTGGGACATTCAAGCGGGATGCCTGGGTATGGCGAGAGCGCGATTACTAAGTAAATTGTAACGGCGTCCTTGGCGCAGCGTGCTTCCTGAGCGTCGAAAGCGCGATTTCTCAATAAATTGCATGGGCGTCACAGGCGAGAGCGCAATTCCTGAACGCGCCGGCCCCCTTGTGGGTCCACCAGGCTGTAGGCCGAAGCTTCGCAGTTTCCTGTGCCAGTTGCAGCTTCCAGTTTCCACTGTTACATTTCTGCTTATTGCTGCTTACTGTTCCTTGTTGATGGACCGCGCGAGGGGAGGAAAGCCCAAACGGGCAGGTTTAGCACGCCCTGCGCGTGTGCTCGAAATCGCTGGGGTGGGTAAAATTTAACACCCCTCACGGAGATCGGCGGGGTCAGGACCAAAAAACAAATCGGCTGGGTCAGGGTGCAAAAAACACACTGGATTTGCCACATTTCTTAAACTTGCTGGCACCCCTCACGCAGATCGGCGGGGTCCGGGTGCAAAAACACAAAGGATCTGCCACATTTCTAAAATTCGGCGGCACCCCTCACGCAGATCGTCGGGGTCAGGGTCTGAAAACCCAAGGGATTTGCAACATTTCTGAAATCCGGCGGCACCCCTCACGCAGATCGGCAAGGTCAGGGTCCAAAAACAAAAAAGATGTGCCACATTTCTGAAATCCGGCGGCACCCCTCACGCAGATCGGCAGGGTCAGGATCCAAAAACACATGGGAATTGCCACATTTTTGAAATTCGGCGGCACCCATCACGCAGATCTGTAGGGTCAGAATCCAAAACACACACGGGATTTGGCACATTTCTGAAATTCGGTGGCACCCCTGACGCAAATCCGTAGGATCAGGGTCGAAAAACAAACAAGTCCCGACACTGCTTCACGGCGGCGCCCAGACATTTTATTTCAGCTTTTGCAAATCCTCTCATCCGGGACAGGGGGCCGGCGGCATGGGGCGAAGCCCTTACGGATAAAATGTGGAGGGCTCTCTGGCGGGGGCGGGGGTCTTGATTAAATTGCGAGGAAGTCATGGTTCAATTGCGAAGAGCTCTAACGCGGGAGCGCCGTTCCTGAGAAAATTGTGAGGAAGCCTCAGATGGGAGCGGGGGTCCTGACTAAATTGCGAGGAAGTCACAGGTGGGAGCACCGATCCGGAGTAAATTGTCATGAGTAATTTTGGAGGAAGTCCCAAGCTGGAGCCATTGCTGTTGCAATCTGGGGGGCCAGGGGCCCAGTTTGGGCACCAGGGCCTTCCCTGTCAGAAAAACAGGGTGCGAGCGTCGAGGTGCACACTTTAATTGAGAAAACAATATGCGTCGGTGAGGGGGGATCAACAATAAGTATTCTTCAGAAGTGAGAATTCAACAACCATAACAACAACAGCAACGCAACAAGCAAAATTCTCACCACGATTTCCTTATTCAGCCACGCGCGCAGGGACAATGAATGACCGTTTGGCCCCCTCATTCTGATTATGGATATGGGATTCGCTTAGAGGCCTATCCAAATTTAATCGGAATCCTCTGGACCTGGGACCACTTCCAGTTCCCCTGTCAACCAAATCAAAATCCGATTCAGATGCAATAGGGACCCTCTGGGTCTCGGATCTGCTCCGCTTCTATGGAAAATCATCATAAGATCCAATCCGAAATCAATGCGAACTCCTCCTCGTCCTCCTTTTTCTATAACCCTCTACCTCATCAGAGGAGGGCGCAAAAGCAGCAGAAGCAGCAACAGCAGGAGAAGCAAAAGGAGGAGGAAACACCAGAGGAGCACGGCATGAACGGAGACGGAGGAGGAACGGTCATGTGGAGGACGAGAGGGCGTATGAGGAGGAGAGGGGGGAGGAGAACGATGAGGCAATACAGAAGAGAAACATGAATCGAAGGAAGATGGCGACGACAGTTTCTGACATATGGCGTCCGTGGCTGTCTCGTTGGATTTGCACCAAACAAAACCTATGCGTCTGGTATGTGCTACGTTCCTATTGAAGCCCCGTTAGAAGCTCATCCACATGTAGCAAGAAACGTCTGGAAATGTAATATTTCCTGTGTCAACTGAATTCCGACTAATATCTGATTCGCATCAAATAAGAATCCTCTGGATCTGGGGTCGGCCCGGTTTCATTTGACATCCGATTAGAAGCCGATGCAAATTCAATCGGAATAATATGGACTTGCAACTTTTTCGGTTGGCAATTGATGAGAACCCTATCCACATTCAATCGGAATCCTCTGGATGTAGGATCTGCTCTTTTCCGATGGAACCTCTATAATAGTCGCGTTCAACTTCGATCGGGATTCTTTGGGTGGGGGATCTGCTCCGTTTCCATTGGGATATGATGGGAGTCCTACCCAAATTCGATTGAACTCCCTTGGGTACGGGATCTGTTCTCTAACTATTGAAATCCTACCGAAATCTGGCTCAAATTCACAAGGAATTCTTTGGATCCGGGAACTGTTCCGTTCCTATTGAGATCCGATGAGAACCCTACTCGCGAATCCAATGGGAGCCCTCTGGATCTAGGAAATGCTCCGTTTCTATAGAAATCCGTTCGAAATCCGATGCAGACTCTACAAGAATCCGTTGGATCTGTAGTCTGCTCCGGTTCTATTGACATTTGCTGCTTGGAAGCCGACCTACATTCAATAGGACCCCCCTGGACCTGGGACTTGCTCCTTTTCTTCTGCACGCTATTCGAATATTTAAAACATTCTACAGGGGCCCCTCCTCCTCGTCTCCCCCATCGGAGGACAGAGCGACAGCGGCAGCAGCAGCAGCAACAGGAGAAACAGGAGGACGAGGAGAAAACATTGGAGGAAAACGGCCGGAACGGAGACGGAGGAGGAAAGGCCATGTGGAAGCGAAGGAAGATGACGACGACGTTCTCTGAAAGATGGCGTTCGTGGCTATTTCTACCGATCCGCATTCAATAAGAGCCTTCTGGATCTGGAATGTGCGACGTTTCTATGGAAATCCCATTAGAAGCTCGTCCAAATGTAACAGGAATCGTCTGGATCTGGGACCACTTCCAGTTCCTGTTGAAATCGTATCGGGATCCAATGCGAATTCAATCGGGATCCTCTGGATCTGGGGTCTGGTCCTTTTCTACTGGCATGAGATTCGAATATTTGTCGAATTCTATCATGGGCCCCCCCTCCTCCTCCTTTTTGTATGCCTCTTCCTCACCGGAGGACAGAGCGACAGCGGCAGCAGCAGCAGGAGAAACAGGAGGACGAGGAGAAAACACTGGAGGAAACCTGGCAGAACGGAGACGGAGGAGGAAAGGCCGTGTGGAGGAGGACAGGGCAAATCAGGAGGAGAGGGAGAACGATGAGGTAAGAAAGAAGAGCAACATGAGTCGAAGGAAGATGGCGACGATGTGTTCAGAAAGATTGTGTTCACGGCTGTCCCTATGGATCTGCATTCAAAAGAACCCTGTGTATCTAGGGTTTGCCCCGTAAGCCCCCATTGAAATTTTCTTCCAATGTGATAGGACCCTCCTGGATCTGGGATCTTCTCCGTGTCACTTGAAATCCGAATAGACGCTCATTCAAACCCAAAGAAACCTTCTGGACCTTGGATATGCTCCGTGCCAATTGATTTCCGGTTTGAGGAGAGCGAGGGATGATTTTGCTAAGACGCGATTGATATGAAGCTGGGGGAGATGAAGTATATGGGATGAACGTGCACATGAGTACACTTCTAAATGAGATGTGTGATCCCAAGGGGGTAGGTATATCTATATATATATATATATATATATATATATATATATACTAGAACCACGCGCGCGCTTCGCGCGCGCTTAGGTTCTGTCGAGTCACAGACCCAGGAATCGTTGTGAGAAGAAATTGGTGACGCGAAGCGTCGTGGGGGCGTCCTTGGACGTCTGGGGTCTCCTGGGGCCTCTTGAGGGGCCTCCTGGGGGCCTCCTGGCGGCCTCTTGGGGCGGAAGGCTCGAGCTTGCGGTTCGTGGTCCCCCTCTGGGCCCCCTCTTGGGCCCGTCTTGGGGCCCTCTTGGGCCATCTTGGGCGCCTCTTGGGCCGTCTTGGGGCCCTCTTGGGCTGTCCTGGGGCCCTCTTGGAAGCTTCTTGGGCCGTCTTGGGGCGGTCTTGGGCGCCTCTTGGGCCGTCCTGTAACGTCGGAAAGCCCAAAAGACAACTTTGTTGAAAATGTACGTTTTACGAAGGGAATGGGCCAATTTTTGCGTCTAGGGGCCCTCTTGGGACGCATGTTGGAGGCTTCTTGGGGCCTCTTGGGGGCGTCCTTGGACGTCTGGGGTCTCCTGGGGCCTCTTGAGGGGCCTCCTGGGGGCCTCCTGGCGGCCTCTTGGGGCGGAAGGCTCGAGCTTGCGGTTCGTGGTCCCCCTCTGGGCCCCCTCTTGGGCCCGTCTTGGGGCCCTCTTGGGCCATCTTGGGCGCCTCTTGGGCCGTCTTGGGGCCCTCTTGGGCTGTCCTGGGGCCCTCTTGGAAGCTTCTTGGGCCGTCTTGGGGCGGTCTTGGGCGCCTCTTGGGCCGTCCTGTAACGTCGGAAAGCCCAAAAGGCAACTTTGTGAAAAATGTACGTTTTACGAGGGGAATGGGCCAATTTTTGCGTCTAGGGGCCCTCTTGGGACGCATGTTGGAGGTTTCTTGGGGCCTCTTGGGGGCGTCCTTGGACGTCTGGGGTCTCCTGGGGCCTCTTGAGGGGCCTCCTGGGGGCCTCCTGGCGGCCTCTTGGGGCGGAAGGCTCGAGCTTGCGGTTCGTGGTCCCCCTCTGGGCCCCCTCTTGGGCCCGTCTTGGGGCCCTCTTGGGCCATCTTGGGCGCCTCTTGGGCCGTCTTGGGGCCCTCTTGGGCTGTCCTGGGGCCCTCTTGGAAGCTTCTTGGGCCGTCTTGGGGCGGTCTTGGGCGCCTCTTGGGCCGTCCTGTAACGTCGGAAAGCCCAAAAGACAACTTTGTTGGAAATGTACGTTTTACGAAGGGAATGGGCCAATTTTTGCGTCTAGGGGCCCTCTTGGGACGCATGTTGGAGGCTTCTTGGGGCCTCTTGGGGGCGTCCTTGGACGTCTGGGGTCTCCTGGGGCCTCTTGAGGGGCCTCCTGGGGGCCTCCTGGCGGCCTCTTGGGGCGGAAGGCTCGAGCTTGCGGTTCGTGGTCCCCCTCTGGGCCCCCTCTTGGGCCCGTCTTGGGGCCCTCTTGGGCCATCTTGGGCGCCTCTTGGGCCGTCTTGGGGCCCTCTTGGGCTGTCCTGGGGCCCTCTGGGAAGCTTCTTGGGTCGTCTTGGGGCGGTCTTGGGCGCCTCTTGGGCCGTCCTGTAACGTCGGAAAGCCCAAAAGGCGACTTTGTTAAAAATGTACGTTTTACGAAGGGAATGGGCCAATTCTTGCGTCTAGGGGCCCTCTTGGGACGCATGTTGGAGGCTTCTTGGGGCCTCTTGGGGGCGTCCTTGGACGTCTGGGGTCTCCCGGGGCCTCTTGAGGGGCCTCCTGGGGGCCTCCTGGCGGCCTCTTGGGGCGGAAGGCTCGAGCTTGCGGTTCGTGGTCCTCCTCTGGGCCCCCTCTTGGGCCCGTCTTGGGGCCCTCTTGGGCCATCTTGGGCGCCTCTTGGGCCGTCTTGGGGCCCTCTTGGGCTGTCCTGGGGCCCTCTTGGAAGCTTCTTGGGCCGTCTTGGGGCGGTCTTGGGCGCCTCTTGGGCCGTCCTGTAACGTCGGAAAGCCCAAAAGACAACTTTGTTGAAAATGTACGTTTTACGAAGGGAATGGGCCAATTTTTGCGTCTAGGGGCCCTCTTGGGACGCATGTTGGAGGCTTCTTGGGGCCTCTTGGGGGCGTCCTTGGACGTCTGGAGGCCATCTTCAGCATCTCGGAGCCCTCTTGGAGGCCTCTTGGAAGTTTCTTGGGCCGTCTTGGGCGCTTCTTGGGCCGTCTTGTCTGACTGGGGAGGCCTCCGGCAAGCCCCGACGAGCCTCCGGGCCCCCCGGGGTGCACATTTGTGGTCGAGGTCCCGGCCCCGGGCCCCCGGACCCGGTGCGCCGATATATGTGTATATATATATATATATATATATATATATATATGTACGTATGTACATGTCTATAAAGTAGTGCAACTATACGACCACCCTGCGGGTGGTACGGAGGTTGGTTGGGGGGAGAAAGAACCAACTGTCGATCTCATTATAGATCTCCATATCGGCCTCATGATCGACCTCAACATCGATGTCACCACAGAATACCACAGGACACCGATGGGACACCGACGGGACACCCGCGGGACACCGCCAGGACACCGACGGGACAGCGACGGGACACCGACGGGTTACCACGGGACACCATCGGGACACAATCGGGGCACCAATCGATCACACGTTCGATCCCACTATCGATCTCACCATCGTTCTTACTATCGATCTCACTCGCTCGATCTCACGATCGATCTCATTATCGGCCTCACTATCGATCTCACCATCGATCTCACCACGGGACCGGCGGGACAGGGACGGCACAACCACGGGACAGCGACGGGACAGCCACGGAACACCAACGGGACACCGACGGGACAACGATGGGACACCTCGGCGTGACAACCCGGCCACCGTCCGCCCACCGCGGGGGAGAAGCGAACAACGACGGGACACCACGGCGGGACAACCCGGCCACCGCCCGCCCACCAGGGAGGGAGGGCGGAGGGGCAGTCAACGGCTCTTGACCCGCCCTAGGCAGCGGAGTCATTCCCCTCGCCCGCCCACGCAGCTTCGCTTCGCCCGCACGCATGACACGAACCCGAAACCGAAACCGCTTTTCCAGCGGGGGGCTCCCCATTCCACTTCGATCTCACCCCCCAACCTCCGCCAGTCAGATCGGCGGGCAGGTAATCCTATTGGTAGACAGCGAGGTCGAGGGATAGACACATTGCGAATTCGATCGAACGCCAATCGCAAATCGACAGCTGCGCCCATCCCTCCACCGACCTCCTTATCACCCAAAAGGTGGCCTATGATAGATAACTGTCCTAGATGTATGTCTAACGATCTTGTTATCTGCCTGATTATCTCGCTATCTGCTCAACCGCGGGACAACCACTGGGGCACCGCAAGGGATAATCGCCAGACGGACACGGGATAACCGGGGGACGACCACGCGACAAACGCACAGGGCAACTACAAGGGACAACCAGGGGACTACCACTAGACTATCACAGGACAGCCACGCGACAGCCCCCAGGTCAACCGCACGGGACATTCGCGGGGCAACCACACGGGCCGACCAGACGGGAAATCGGCGGAACTACCCAGGAACGCTAGCGCCGGGCACAGGACAACCGCGGGATAACCACGGAATGACCTGGGGACGGCCCCAGCACGCTCGCGCTGTTCACGCAGCGCGAAACAATCTGGCGCACGTGCACATAGCAATCGGAGGATCACTCTCACACTCGCAAAGCCTCGCGTCGCCCGCACGCACGGCACGAACCGAAGCCGAAATAAGCTTCCCGGTTCCCCACGTAAAGAAACTCCGTTTCGCTTCGACCTCACACCCCAACTTCCGACACTGATAGGATGGTAAAGAGATGCGGTCGACACATACGATAAAGATCGTGCTATCAGAAATCGTGGCGCACATTCCTCGTCGATCATTGAGGGTCCCAAGATGCCCTAGAGCTTCTGTGGGTCCCTGGGGCCATCGGGGGATCAGAAATTTCTGTTGGGCGCCCGCTGGTAGAAGGATGTATTATTTGATGTGCCTTCTGTAAAAGTAGGGAAAGAAAGAGGGAAAGGGAGCACGGAGCTGGATAGAGCGGAGGGGAGCGGAAAGCAGAGGAGAGCCGAGCGCAGAAGGGGAGAGCAGAGGGGTGAAGAGGAGACGAGAGCAGATACGAAGAGAGGAAGAGATCGGAGATCAGAGAGAGAGAGGGATAACAACAAAAACGAGAGGACATTTTTAAAGAGAAAGGGTTGCGGAAAGAGACGAGCAGGAGGCAGCCAGAGATAGGTCAGAGAGGTGGGCTGAGTACACTGGCAGAGTGGGCAACAGAGAGTGTCAGAGAGAGAGAGGGACATGGAACTATGAAGACAGCCAGGACCAAGACATAAACAGGCAAAACCTCAGCAGAAACATTGTGAGTTGGAGGCGTCGGTTGACAAGACTGGTAGATGGATTGATGAATTCGCCTGCGCTGTAAGGGATCAAGGCGGGCAATTTTGAGCCGCCTGTGATACAGTAGTCGCCGGTGAAGTCGAATTGCGTAGAAGAGATCTCTCCACGGTGGCCAGCCAAAGTATGGAAACAATGGCCAGTCTCCACGTCCCAGACCTACCGACACTCACGGGAAGGAAAGACGACAGGCGCAATGTGACGACAGGGGCAGTTTCGAAAGGCTTTGACAAAGATCAGTGGACCAGCCAATATGCGAAGATGCACATGCTCCTGGACATGTCCATTGGTTGCCCCAGCGTGCATGTCACGTTGACTGGGCGCGTCCAGAAAACTCATCTGCGGAATGTGCAACGAGAAGTGACCGCTGGCACAAGGGGAGACACGAGATAACAACAATACTGTTGCCGACGGCTGCCATGTAGAGACACCGCTCGCACCTTAGCGGTATTGTCAAACGATCCGGTAAGAATCTTGTCGCCATCCGTGTTGAAGTTGAGCGACACAATCTCCGCCGAGTGCCCTTCCAAGGACGCTACGTGCTGACCTCCCCACCCCTCTCTCGTGCAAACCGCCAAGGGTGGTGGCAATGTCTCGTCCAAGACGGCCGGCAGAAGAAGGCCCCTGTAAGCTGAGGGACAGTACGAAGGCAAAGGATGAAGACAGAGAGAAGGACATGAGGAGGAGAGGGGTGGAGCACTCTTCCTCTCCCCCTCCCCCTCTCCCTCCCTCCCTCTCTCTCTCTCTTTCTCTCACCACCCGCCCCTCCGTATCTACGCACGTGCGCACACAATTCAAGGCATCCAAGCGAACGTGCTGCTGCCTTGGACTACCAGGTGGCGCTCAGGCGAAGGCCGCACAGCGCCAGGAGAGAAGTGGAGGAGCCGCACTTGAGCGGCGAAGGAGGTAGTAGGGGGGAAGGAGAAGTGAAGGGGAGGAGCGTGAAAGGAAAAACAGAGAAGCAGGGCACGAAGAGGAAGAGGAGGAGAAGGTGGAGGCACCAGGGGGGAGCACGCCCGTGTGCACTGTGTGATGGTGGGGCCCGAGGCCCGAGACCAACAGCAGTGAAAACCAAAAAGCACCTGAGCAAGAACCTCAGGAAAGCCAGGTCTGCTGCGTTTCAGCAGCGGCGGTCACGCGCCTCTTCAATCCAGTTGGCCCCCCCTTCGAAAAAGAAAAAGCCTGGCAAACTGCAACTCAGAATGCCCAACAATGAATGTGGCCGGTCGGCTGTGGAGACCAGAGCGCCCCCCACGAATCAGGGCGGAGACTCTGAATTGCGACCCCATGCCTGTTCCATCGTAGAACAGCTTACGACGAATCTTGGTTCTCTCTGGCAGCGCTTCGCCGACTGAATCGATTGGACTGCACTCGATGGGAGTGCAATCGATTGGAC
>CAUYUJ010010624.1:97500-116513 GCA_963575745.1 Prorocentrum cordatum
TCGCTATAGTTCCTCGCATCTCCATCTCTATCCTTCTCGCGCTCGCTCTCTCTCTCTCTCTCTTTCTCTCTCCTTGTCCCTCTCGCTCTCTCTCTCTCTCTCCTTCCTCGTACCTGCCTGCTCTATCGGCTGGGGAGGAGAAGGGGAGGGGAAGGAGAAGGATGACAGGGAAGGGAGGAGGAGGAGGACGACGACGACTAGGAGGGGGGGCACGAAGAGGAGATGGATGACCAGTGGTTACATCCCACAGCTTAGCGGTATTGTCCATGCTGCCGGTCGCAACGTAGTTTCCTCCCACCCCATTTCCTACCGAAGCACACGCGAGAGGCTTGAACAACACTCCGTGGTGGACAAGGAAAGAATCAATGTGGGGAACCAGAAGAAGGACAAGAGAAGGAGGGGCGGAACAGCAGCAGAGGAGGACGCGTAGGGCTTGAATTTGGACCTCTGGTGAGCAACTGGGGACACATGACGAGATGACCGAGCTCTGCTCCGTCCATCTTCTGCAGACCCCTTCCAGTACCCCGAGTCCTCCCTCTCGGAGGAAGGGGGACGAAGGGAAGTGGAAGAAAAAGTCGGGGGCGTCTTTGCACCAATTCTGGGAAAAGTGGAACAGAATGTGGACTTGCCTGCTACATCCTTGCTCGCCGCTAACCGCCGGAGAACCGAGTCTGTGTGGGCATCCATCTAGCTCATGGTCACTGCCGAAGCCTAGCAAATTCGCAGAACGCCAAAGGCGCCTGCAACCTGAGACCAGATAGCCCGTTGACTTCAGCGTGCTCATTCGGGCGGGTTTGAAATTGTGCCCTCCCGAAGCAAAATATTATCATCGTCGTCCTGATCTAACTCATTGTCATTGACATCGTCCTCATAATCAACCCTACTGTCATCACCATCCTTCTGCCGTCGTCATCCGCGTTGGCTGCATGTTATACTGTACCAAGTGGCCCTGTACATGTGTGTACACATGGGAATATATATATATATATATATATATATATATTCTATTTCGGCGCCGGCAACATCTACGAGGCGCCAGAGAGGCACAGAACGTGCCAGCTAAATGCCAGGATGGGCAGAAAATGCAAGTAAAGCGCCAGAGATGCTTAAAAACTAAAGAAACTGCCAAATCGGTGTACACATGGGAATATACCGCAGCACCCGTTCAGTGTCTTGTGATGGTTTCGAAGGTCGCTGCAAGCAGTTAACATGAACGCGTACACTTACGGCATGGATTTTTGCATGCCGGTAACTGGCAGATGTGCAGCTGTGTGTAGATGCATAGGTTGATGAACCGTACTACACTCAAAACTTACGTCAAGACATCTTCGAATAAGAAATCGAGACCCAACTTCGCTGAACTTCTTAACCTCTTGCGGGAACCACCTTTGGACACGAATGTTCTTCAGGCAGCGCGGCGTCCGGCTTAGTGGTTGCGATACAAAAAAAAAGTGCTGGTGATTGTGCCGATGGATGGCGGTGTCAGGGGTTGTGCTAGCGGGATGGCAGTGCCAGGGGTTGCGGTAGCGGGTCGCGCTGAAGGGTTAAGATCAGATCCGGAGGCAAACCTGGGGAAAGTTCTGGGGGCAGATCTGCAGGAACATCCAGCGCGAGATCTGGGGGGAAGTTTGGGGAGCGCTCTGGGGGGAGATCTGGTGGAAGATCAGGGGGGAGATCTGGGGGGCGATTTGGAGGAAGATCTGGGGGCGGGGTCCATAGGAAATCTGGGGGAAGATCTCGAGGGAAATCTGGGGCAGGATCTGTAGAAAAACCTGCAGGAAGATCTGGGAGAGGATCTGAGGACGACCTTGAAGAAGATCTGGAGGAATTTCTGGGGAAGATCTGGAGGAAGATCAAGGAAAATATCTGGAAGAAGATCTGGAAAATGATTTGGCGGGAGATCTTGGGGAAAATCTGAGGGAGAGATCTGAAGGAGAATGTGAGCGAAGACCCAGGGGGAAACATGAAGGATGATCTGAAGGAAAATCTGACGGAAAATCTGGAGCCTGATCTGGGGAACGATCTGGGGGGTGACAAGAGGAATATCTGTGGGAGACAGGAGGAAGCTTTGGGAGTAAATTGAAAATGATCCGTTGGAAGATCTGGTGGGAAATTTAAGCGATCTGGAATGACATGCCGGGAAAGACCTAGCGGAAGATCTAGCCGAACATTTGGACGAATACGTTGGAGAACATCTGGGGTACATCCAGAGGACAATACGTAGGAAGATCTGGAGAACAACCTGGGGAATATCCAGAGGAATGACTGGGCGCAGACTTGGAGGAAGATCAGGGGAACAATTTACAGAAAAACCTGGGATAAAATACGAAAGGAATATACACGGAAGATCTGTGGAAGGAGCTCGGGCAACATCTGCAAGGAAATATGCAGGAAGATTCCGGGAAACAACTGGAGAGATCTGGAGGAATATCTGGAGGAAGATTTGGACGAAGCTCCGGGGGAAAACCTTGGGGGGATTTGCGGGAACATCCGCGGGAAGATTTGGAGGAAGACCTAGGTGAATCTCTTCAGGAAGGTCAGGAGGAAGATCTCAAGGCGAATGCGGAGGAAGATCGGGGGGAATATCTGGAGAAGATCCAGCGGAAGATGAGGAACATCAGGCAAAAGATGTGAGAGACGATCCTTTAATGTTCCCGCGACCTCGCAAAGACCCGGGCGGATATACGAAACATCAGACAACCGTAAGACGGAACATCTGGAAGATCTAAGCGAATATCCCGACGAACGAACGCAACTGAGTACGATAAAACATGTGGATCACGCTTGAAGAAGAGGCGCGCCGCGCGGCGTGCGATGAAGATGTGCACAGAAAGCGGGCGTCAAAACAAAACATGGGAACCTGGCTCGCGCACAAAACAAAACGCGAAGAAAACGCTCGGTGCGTGCCCACGCGAAAGCAAAACGCCCAACAAAACAACGCAAACGAGCAGGCCCGCGACTACCGTTTAGGGTACGCGCAAAACGTGTTCCCGAACGCGTGTCGAACGAAAAATAAATAGGAAACGAATCCAACCGAAAACAAAACAAGTAAACAGTGTGTAGCAGCAGCCCTGAGAGGGAGATCTGGCAGAAGATCTGGAGGAAGATCTGGGCGACGATCTGGCGGGTGATCTGGTTGAAAAACTAGAAGATCTGGCGAGATATCGGAAGAAAATCTGGGGGGAGGAACATCTGGATGAAGATCTGGAAGAACTGGGAGAAGATCTGGTGGGAGGTCTGGGCGAAGATGTGGAGGACAATTTGCTGGACGATCGGAGGGAGAATTGGAAGAAGATCTGGACGAACATCTGGGCGAAGATCTGGGGGGGGTATCTAAGGGGAGATCTGGAAGACACTCTGGAAGACGATCAGGCGGATGATCCGAGCAAGGATCCAGAGGTTAAGAAACTGGGTCGGCTTTTCGGACTTCGGAATTGAAATTAATTGAAATTTAAAAATGTTGAGACCCAGCTTGGCGGGCGTTTCTGAACAGAAGGTGGTGGTCTACACTCATATCTTGTGTTAAGAAATCATCCGTTAAGAAATTGAGACCCAGCGTCGGTGAATTTCTTAACCCCGGTGCGAGACTCAGCTTTGGCCCCAGCACGACCACCCCCCTAGCACGACCACTCCCCCAGCACGACCATCCCCAGCACGACCACCGCCCCAGCACGACCAACCCCCAGCACGACCACCCCCCAGCACGACCACCCCCAGCACGACCACCCAGCCAGCAAAACCGACAGACAACCGAAAACAACCAAAACCAAACAGGGAAGGGGCACCCCCGGGGCCGAGCGACCGAGAGCCAGTCCAGGGGCCACGGGCGACCGAAACAACCGACATACAACCGAAAACAACCAACACCAGACAAGGAAGGGGCACCCCCAGGGGCCGAGCGACCGAGAGCCAACCCAGGGGCAAGGAGCGACCAGAACAACCGACGGACAACCGAAAACACTCAAAACCAAACAGGGAAGGGGCGCCCCCGGGGCCGAGCGACCGAGAGCCAGCCCAGGAGCCAGGGACGACCAGAACAACCGACGGACAACCGAAAACAACCAAAACCAGACAGGGAAGGGGCGCCCCAGGGGCCGAGCGACCGAGAACCAGCCCAGGGGCCACGGGCGAACTAAACAACCGACATACAACCGAAAACAACAAAAACCAGACAGGGAAGGGGCACCCCCAGGGGCCGAGCGACCGAGAGCCAGCCCAAGGGCAAGAAGCGACCAGAACAACCGACGGACAACCGAAAACAACCAAAACCAGACAGGGAAGGGGCGCCCCCGGGGCCGAGCGACCAGCCAGCCCAGGGGCCACGGGCGACCTAAACAACCGACATACAACCGAAAACAACCAACACCAGACAAGGAAGGGGCACCCCCAGGGGCCGAGCGACCGAGAGCCAGCCCAGGGGCCAGGAGCGACCAGAACAACCGACAGACAACCGAAAACTGCCCAAACCAGACAGGGAAGGGGCGCCCCAGGGGCCGAGCGACCGAGAGCCAGCCCAGCACGACCACCCAGCACCCAGCACGACCACCCAGCACGACCGTCCAGCACGACCACCCAGCACGACCATCGAGGTTAAGAAACTGGTGCCAGCTTTTGCGAATTGTGTATTCTTGCTTAAGAAATTTTGAGACCCAGCTCGGGGGAGGGAGCTTCTTAACAAACGACATTAGTGTAATGGTCGGACGAGGTTCGTGCCAAGCGTCTGGCCATGCTTCTCATAAGCATTCAATGCAGCTAAGTCTGATTAAAGTGGTTCGCCTCGCTGATTTGAAGTCGTGGTGTGCTACTCGTTGCAGCAAGTGTCCTGAGCAAAATGGTAATTGGTTTCAGGGCCTTGAGAAGAAAACAACACGCTTTGCCTGCCGAGCGGGAAAGGGGTGTTGAATGTTGCACTCGTGTAGGTCAAAGATGACGCTATGCTGTCTGGTAGATCGCGCGTGCAAGCCTGGTCGTGTCTCCTTGGGAAAAATAGCCGGTAGAGCGTCCAGGATGACCTTCAGAACCCAGGACGGCTTCAAGACTGTCCCACGGGGCCCCGACATGGCCTTAGAGTTGCCAAACACGCATCCAAGAGGTCCCAGTGGACGTTTGGAAAGGTAGCCACAAGAACCTTCCTCTGAGACCCCCGCGGGGCCAAGAAAAAAGTCACTCAATGCCGATGGTGCCCTCAGCGATGCTTGCCGTCCTGCCACCCCTTGAGCTCCGACGAGCGGCTCAGGACCTGCGCTGGCGCCAAGGGGTGGCCCGTGAGAGGCCCAGGGGAGCCTCCAGGGCCCACCGACAAGGCTGAAGAGAGCTCCAAGAGAGCACCAAAAACCCAAGAGGGCCCCGAGGAGCCGCAGGAGGCACAAGCTGCTCCAAAACTGCTCCCTTGCGCGTGCCTTCACAAAGGCAGGAATACGTCCCGAGGCCCATCGGAGGTCGCCGAAAGACGGCCGAGAGACACCGACGGGCTCCCCAAACATGCCCCGCAGCCCCATCGGGAGCTCTCAGAAGGACCCCTCCCCAAGGCCCCATCTCGCCACCACCGGCCTCGTGCGATAGCACGGAGACAGCCCCCCCGCAGAGCATCGTGCACACGGTATCCTCAACCAGACTGTGGCGCCAACGCGGGCCTCAAGCGGCAGTGGGGGGGAGAAACGCCACCTACCAGAGATCAACTTAGAGGTTCGCGCAACTGTCCAGGAGAACGCGCACGATGCCACAATAGATGGGCCAGCGGACAGCGCGGTAAGGCGCGGGGAACGAGCTCCATCACGCCGACGCGCCCTCCACAACCCTTCGCACGGCCAAGACGCAGATGGGGGGAGGGGCAGCATCACAGCGGCCAGCGCGAAACCGCCAAAATGCAGCAGGCGCCAGGGGAGTGCTTTATCGCCAACACCTCCGAACGCGGCTGCAGCACCGGTCTCACCAAACACACGGCTGCGGCGGGCGGCTGCTCTTCTGCACGGCACGTCGCGGCTCCAAGGGCCACCGATGCGCCAAACGCGAGCGCTGGACACACTGCGGCGGCTATGCGCGCGCCCTCGCTTGCCGGGAAACCCTCTGACAAGGTGTGCGGACATATCACTCCCAGCCGAAATGCCTGTGCATGTCGCCGTCGACGACTCTGGTTATACCGCCTTCCACTGTGTGATCGCGCGAAGCCCTGCTCACTGTCGAATGCAGTGCACGGAATCATGCCAACGTGATGTACATACCTTCTGATCACCATCTGCCCGAAACACTTCATTCGGCGATTGTCCGAACTTGGTCCGGGGAATCACTTGGGTTGCGCGGCGGCTACAGCCAGTTATTTCGCGCGGCCTGGGATATGATGCGGATTCCGCTCGCGGCTTCAAAATGTCACGCCCTCGCATCGTCGTTTTGGCTGAGACCAGCGGCACGGTTTCTTGCTTCAACGCCATGTGAGGAATATAGCGCGGCGTTCGGAATGCTTCGTGCGGTCACTTTCGAGCATCATCAAATCCGCCAACCCCCGCGGGCCGGGGGTGAAAAGGCGTGTGAGGCATCTGGCTGTCCCTCTCCCTCTTTCCCCCCACCCCAAGGTCCAAAATCGGATTAGAGGGGGGGGGTCTCCGGGCTCCCCAACGCACCTTGGGTCACCGGAGCCTCCAAAGAGCCCCCAGAGAGCCCAAGAGGGTCCTCACAGAGCGCCAAGACAGTGCCAGAGAGCGTCGAGACGGCCCAGGGCTGCCCCACGAGAAGCTCAACAAAAAAAACAGGTGCCACAATGAGCCCCCCAAGATGCCCCTGAGAAGGATCACAAGAGCCCCTCGTATGCATCCCAGTGCCTCTTGACCCACTAGATTTCTTCCCCGAGCGCTGCAAGCTCTCACTGCATCTTCACACTCCGTGGACGCCCCCAAGTGGCCGTCACGAGACCCCGACAACGCCTCGTAGCGGTTCCCAGAACGCTTCACGATTGCCTCTCACAGACTTCCCTGAGTCTTGCCCACAGTCTCCCACAGGCATGGACTCGGAGACCGCCGACCCACATGTGCAAAGGTCAGACGACCACGCGCGACATGATCGGCCCCAGCCTTCCCCAGTGATCTCTACTCTCCCAAAGCCCCGAATTCTGCTCGAGAAACACGCGACGAATTTGACATCGTGCCTTCCAGACCAACAGAACATTCCGACACACACCGCCCGGCTCCGAATGCCCCAAGAGAGCCGGCAAGGCCGACCAACATTGAGATACGACGGAATGTGTTCAGGCCCGAAGGCTCCGAATGACGTTCGCCATCGTGCATTACTCTTTGTCTTTTCTCGGGGTGGGAGGAATGGCGGAAGCCACCTGCAGAAGTGCATGACGTGTGTCTGCCATGTTCTGCCATATTGCGGTCGTGTTTCTGCCACGTTCGGTCCTGGGTAGGTACTCGTCTGACATGTTTCTATCAATTTCGGCTTTTGGGACTTATTGTTCGCGGCTCGTGCACTTCCCACGGATGGAAGAAGCATCGGTTGCCGCGGCGCCGCGCATTACAGGTGCACCGTGTTTTGTGCTACAGACCTGCGCAACATACGGTCACATTTGCTCAAACCGCTAAGAGCAAGCGCACACCCTGGCCGAAGCCATCAGACCAGGTCGATCCCGCGATGCTGAGACGGGACGGTTTGCCCAGAGCCGGCGCACGCCTGAGAGCGACATATCGGCGTCGCGAGGAATTCTCAGACCGACGCGCGCAATATTTCACAAGGCCCGCAAGCGCTTAGTTTCAGCTTGAGCCAGGGCACGAGTTTTAAAGCTCGTGAGCGATAAAGCTCCAGTCCCACATCCTTCCCCCCCCCCGAGCCTCCACGCACGTCGTTGGTGTCTCGCACCGGCGATGCTTGGTCGGGGCCATCCGTCCCCCTCTTCAGCCAAGGTCGCCTCCCAGATGAGACAGCCTCGAGGCCGGGCAGTCTCCGGAGCGCCAAGGTCCGCCAACGTCGGCTCCAAGACGGCCAAGTGCAATTCCGCTTGGTTCGAAAGCTCAAGTGGTTCCTGACAGATGGCTCCAAGAACCCCAAATGAGAGTGCGAATAGGGGAAGCAGGAGAGGGGGAGAACGAGAAAGTGGACGAGAAGGAGGTATCCCGCGCCCATGCAGGGGCGGCGAGCTGCAGTCACTCCAGGTGACGCGCACCGTCTGCAAGGCATCTGCAGTCCTCTTCCTCCGACTGCACCTCCTTCTGATACTGATTTCCCTGCTCATCAGCATCCTCATTCTGCTTGTCCTCGTGCTGAAATCCTGGAGTACCACAATCGAGGGCGCTTCATCATCAACGTCGTCATCATCATCATCATCATCATCATCATCATCATCATCATCATCATCATCATCATCATCATCATCCTCACCATCACCACATACATCATCATCATCATCATCATCATCATCATCATCACCATCATCATCATCATCATCACCATCATCATCATCATCATCATCATCATCATCATCATCATCATCATCATGATCATCATCATCATCATCATCATCATCATCATCATCATCATCATCATCATCATCATCATCATCCTCATCCTCATCATCATCATCAGCATCATCATCATCATCATGATCATGATCATCAGCATCATCATCATCACCATCATCATCATCATCAGCAGCAGCAGCAGTAGCAGCAACATCATCTTCAGCATCATCAGCATCATTACCAGCAAAATCGTCATTATCAGCATCAGCAACATCATCATAATGATCATCACCGTCATCGTCATCAGGATCATCAGCATCATCATAGCAGCAGCAGCGGCACCACCACAACCACCATCATCAGCCTCATCATCATCAGCATCATCATCATCCTCATCGTCATCATTGTCATCACCATCACCAGCATAATCATCATCATCAAAATCCTCCTCATCATCAATATCATCATCAGCATGAGCATCAGCATCATCATCCTAATCAGCTTCATCATAACCATCAACATCGTAATAATCGCCATCACTTAACATCCATCACCATCATCACCATTACCATACCAATCAGCATGAGCATCATCAGCATCATCATAACCACCATCACCATCACCATCACCATCATCAACAGCATCAGCATCAGCATCAGCATCATCACCATCATCATCCCCATCATCACAATCATCATCAGTAGCATCAGAATCATTACCATCACCATCACCGTCATGAGTCATAATCATCATCATACTCAGCATCATCATCATCGTCGTCGTCGTCGTCGACATCGTCACCGTTGTCGTTGTCGTGGTCGTCATCCTGATACTCGTCCTCCTCCCCATGGACATCCGCATCCACATTCGTACCATCAGTATCATCATCACCAACATCATCATCATCATCGCCATCGTCGTCGTCGTCGTCATCATCCGCATCAGCATCATCATCATCATCATCATCATCATCATCATCGTCGTCGTCAGCATCATCATCCTCATCATCGTCATTAGCACCATCATCATCATCAGCATCATCACCATTACCATCACTATCCCCATGGATACAATGTTCATCATCATCTTCATCAGCATCAGCATCACATCATCATCAGCAGCAGCAGCATCATCATCATAACCATCATCATCATCACCATCGTCATCGGTATCGCCATCGTCATCAACCTCAGCATCATCATCATCATCAGCAGCATCATCATCATCGTCGTCGCCATCGTCCTTCCCCTACCCCTCCTCACCCCTCGTCTTCGTCCTACTTCTCCTCCTACTCCCTCGCACCATCCTCCTCATCCCCTCCCCCCTCTTCGAAATCATTGTCACCTCCGCCGTCACCGCCATCATGCTCCGACGACCCCCGAATCCCGATCCCATCCCTGCACGCTGAACGCTACGCAGACGATTTCTGTCTGGTGGCCCTTCAAAGTGTGGATGCACTGGCCCGTGTTGCCGTCCTCCCGTGCGAGGGGCCGCCGGCTGGAAACAGCACAAGGCCGCTCAGCCAATACGGTTACGCAGGCAAGCACAGAGGAAGATCGCGCATGAACGCACCCAAAGATCACACGATCCAACGCTTTTACTACAGGCGTTGTTGTTCGGTGTCGGCCTCTAAGGCATCAAGCATAAATTAGGTACGGGACACTACCCCCGTGGGGGTGGTCGGACGCTCTGGGACCGCGGATTGAACAACGCAGATCGGAGGGTTTTTGGGCACTGTAGACGTTAAGCGCTGCTTATTCCCGCGCGCGCGCACTGGAGATGACAGTTCATGGCCCCAGCAACCCTCCGACGAAGCCGCCAAAGCTCCCAGAGATTCCCAGGTGCTCGGGCTGACTCCAGCTGCTGGTGCTTCTCATCATCCCCATGCCCCATCTTGCTCCCACTCCTCCTTCTCCTCCTTCTCCTCTTCCTCTAACTCCTCCTGCTCATCCTCCTGCTCCTAGTCCTCCTCCTCATCCTGGTCGTTGTCCTCCTCCTCCACCTCATCCCCCTCCTCCTCCTCCTCCTCCTCCCCCTCCTCCTCCTCCTGCTCCTCCTCCTCCTCCTCCTCGTCATCATCATCATCACCACCACCATCATCATTATCAGCAGCATCAGCATCAGCATCAGCATCAGCATCAGCATCAGCATCAGCATCCGCATCAGCATCAGCATCAGCATCATCATCATCATCAGCATCATCATCAGCATCATCATCAGCAGAATCAGCATCATCACCACCATCATCATCATCATCAGCATCAGCGTCAGCATCATCATCAACACCATCATCATAATCAGCATCACCATCAGTGTGAGCATCATCATCTTCACCATCTTCATCATCATCAGCATCATCATCATCAACATCAGCATCACCACTACCACCAACAACACACACACATCGTCATCGTCATCATCGTCATCATCAGCAGCATCATCAGCACCATCATCATCATCATCATCAACACCATCACCATCACCAAATGACAAACAACCTCATACTCTTCCTCATCCTCATCCACATCTGTTCATCAGCATCGGCATCAGCATCACCACCACCACCATCCTAATCGTCATCATCATCATCAACATACTCGTCATCATCATCATCATCAGCAGCAGCAGCATCATCATCATCCTGATCGTCGTCGTCGTCGCCATCGTCATCGTCGTCTTCGTCACCATCATCATTATCAACATGATGATGATCATCATCATCACCACAACCACATCGTCCCTTTCCTCCTCTGCCCTCTCCTACCCCCCTCCTCCTCCCTTCTCCTCGAGGTTGTCTTACGGGTGGTGCCGAAAGCTGCGCCGTGCGTCCAGCAGGTCAATCAGGTTCCATTGGAGACAGATCGGAGTGCTGCTCGAAATCCACTGCGGCCCGATCGCATGTCAAAATCACATCTCACGTCAAATCGTAAGACGTTGAACGAATATGATTTCCAGACGCGCAGCAGCACATATACTAGTACTAGGAAGCAGCCGCTGCGACTTCGTTGTTATCATATGCATACCGGCTGTGAGCAGGACACTGGACGGACAGCGAAGCTGGTGAGAAGTCGACCGATGAAGGAGGCGAGCGCTCTGCAGGAATTGCGCTGGTCGAGAAATCAGCTCGAAAACCTTCGTGCTGCTCCTGTCGTTCGGGTCGGCGCTACAGCGCACGTGCGCATCTCAGCGTGCACCGAATACTGGTCTATTGAATGAATTCACTTGGTTCTCGGACGGCAAATTATGCTGGAGCCTCCTGGACGCACATGGGTGGAGTTAGGATGATGCGGTAAGACTCGGGAGGACTCGTAAATCCCAGCGGCGTTCCTTTTTCCATGAGGATTTCTTTCCAAATCCTAAATAAAACAATTTTCCAGTGCAACCCACAAGCGCTCCATTTTGTCATCAAGATTCACTCTTAAAATGCCATATGCAGCAGTGGTGCTCTCGGTTGTTGTAGTGCACACAGGCGCTGTGGTGTACACAGGCGCTGCAATTGTGGTGTACACTGGTGCTGTGTTGCGCACGGCTGATGTAGTGTACGCAAACGCTGTGGTGTACACGAACGAGCGCTGTGGTGCCCGCCGGCACTATGGCACACACTGGCGCTGTGTTGCACGCGGCTGCTGTGGTGTACATGGGAGGCGTGGTGTTCACAGGCGCTGTGGTGCACGCAGGCACTGTGATGTACACAGGCACTGTGGTGCACATCGCCACCTACATGCTGCTGCTACCCGTCCCTGGTCATTCTTAGGCATTCCCAGACGCTGCCTGCGCGAAACGTGACGTCATCGGCCCCTTCCCCCCTCCAGATGACGGCCGCCATCGGCCCGGAATGAACAAGCAAGCTCCAGCCGCGTCCGCGCGCATGACGACGACGACGACGATGAGCGACGAGCGACGAGCGACGAGCGACAACGACGATGACGACGACGACCACGACGACGACGACGACCACGACGACGACGACGACAACGACGACGACGACGACGACGACGACGACGACGACGACGACGACGACGACTGCGGACCGGACCCTTAATTATGCGGATTCTTATGCGGACGCCTACGCGGATCCCGATGCGCACGGCGGCAAGTGTCCGGGGCGCACTGGGGGAGGGGGGCCGCCTTACATTATACGAGGGGTGGGGGGCCGGGGGCCGGGGGTCATAACGCCCGTTATGCCCCAAGAAATGAAGAAACGCGCTCTTCCTTCTTCCCCCTCCCTCTCCCTCGTGGTCTGGACCACGAGGGAGGGGGAGGGGGTCCAAGGCCGCGATCCCGTGGATCTGTTTTCGCTTTCTCTTCCGCGAATGCCCCGCGAGGAACGTTTCCTTGCGACCGCGTATCCACGTGATTGCACCACGGAATCCAGACCGCGCATGGATACGGATGCCTTCGCCGCTCGTGACTCCGCCTGTGTGGCGGAATCATCAGAGAACCAACCCTACCCGAGATCCGCAGGATGAAGTCTACAGAGGCTTTCTCCTATGGGGCGAAATGGATCTCAGTGTTAATATCCTGCGGTCGTCGAGAGTGGCGCGGCGTGGCGGCCTGATGGCGAGACGTTTACAATCTCATCTCAATGGCACGCACACGATATTACACGTGGACGATGGAATCGAGATCTTCAGTCTGGGTTACCCCAAAGGAACCACTGGTGGGGTCGAGAGCTCCAGTCATGGTTCCCCCTGCTCCAGGCGGAGTGACGAGAGTACCACGATATTTCGCTGGGGTCACAGGCGCACGGCTAGCCAGGGTCGCCCCTGGGCCCCCGGCGTGTTAGCAGGTGGTCATAAGCTAGGCGTAGCCGTCTGCGGCTGAAAGCCAAGACATCCAGGGGAAACCGGGCAGTCGCCAGCGTCGCCAGCGTCAAACATCGCCTCGAAGTGCTGCTCCAGGGGTGGTACCGTGGGAGAGGCAGGGCCATCAGGCATCTGGGTACCTGCCGAAGGCTGAGTCTCTGACATCTGGACAGAGTGGATCTCCCGCACGGTGGACAAGGGACGAAAGCGAGAGCGCAATATACAAAAGGCTGCTAACCTATGTGAGGGAGGGAAAGATCAGAACGCCAGCCCTAGCCATGATCCGTAGGATGAACACGATATAGGTGCTCTCATCTGAGGCGGAGAGAACCTCAGTGTCAACAGCTGAGCCTTTAGGGCAGCGGATGAGGAGAGGAAGGAGGTGAGTGTGGGTACACAGACACATACATAACCCTTTCCCATGCCCTCCCAGAGCTTCGCAGTCTTGTCGAAGCTGCCGGTGACGATCTTGTCGCCGAAGGGGTTGTTGAACGCGATGGCGTACACCACGTTCTTGTGCCCGTCGAGCGTCAGCAGTTCTTCACCTGGTGTCTCTGGAGGAAAAAAGAGGAGCGGCAGGAGGAGAAGGATAAGAACAACAAGAACGAATGCACCCAAACCAGAGGAGAAGGAGGATGGGGAGGAGAAGGAGGAGGGTGAGGAGCAGGAGTTCTTGGAGGTTTTACAAGGTTCTAAACGTTCCTCTGGGTTTCTGGAGGGGTTCTTAAGGGACTGTAGGGGTTATTTGAGAAGTCAAGTCAGAGGGCCTTTGGACAGATTCGATCACCTAGCGCGACAGGCCATCTGATTCAGGTAATCAGGGCGTTCAGATGTTCTGGCTCCCTGAGCTGGCTCATGCTTGCGACGAGACCTCATTATCCTCCTCACCTCCACCGCTCTTCACCTCCTCCTCCTCCTCCTCCTCCTCCTCCTCCTCCCCCTCCTCCTCCTCCTGCTCGTCCTCCTCCTCCTCCTCTTCCTCCTCCTCCTCCTCCTCCTCCTCCTCCTCCTCCCCCACGTCATCATCAGCATCAGGATCATCACCACCACCACCACCATCATTATCATCAGCATCATCAGCATCATTATCATACTACACATCATCATCATCATCATCAGCATCGTCATCATCATGATCAGCATCATCATGATCATCATCATCATCCGCATGATCATCATTACCAGCAACATCAACATCAGCAGCAACATCATCATCGTCAACAGCACCAGCACCAACACCATCACCATCACCATCACCATCACCGTCACCATCACCATCACCATCACCATCACCTCATCATCATCATCATCATCATAATCAGCATCATCATTATTATTATTATCAACATCATCATCCTCCTCCTCCACATCACCATCGTCAACATCATTATCAGCATCATCAGCATCAGCATGTTAACCATCATCATTATGTTAATATTCCTCCACCTCCCCCTCCTCCTCCTCCCTTCCTCCTCCCCTCCTCCCCCTCCCCTCCTCCTCCTCCTCCTCCTCCTCCTCCTCCTCTCCTCCTCCTCCTCCTCCTCCTCCTCCTCCTCCTCCTCCTCCTCCTCCTCCTCCTCCTCCTCCTCCCTTTTCCTCCTCCTCCTCCTCCTCCTCCTCCTCCTCCTCCTCCTCCTCCTCCTCCTCCTCCTCCTTTGCATCGTCCTCATTACTCCTCACAATTCCCTCGCCGCTTCAGGTGAGGCGTTGGCCCACTTGGCTTGAAACCAGGCGGGCGGCAAGCGAGCTTCGGATGAGAGAGCACTGCGAACTCATCCCTCATCCGTCCCCCTCCATGGGAGTATGTGGGTCCCTACGTATCTCTTAATGTCTCCAGAGGACTCCCAGGGCCTACTCCCCTCCTCTTTTTTTGGCAGCAACGCCCATGCCTCCTGCAGTTACCGACGCACCTGTCCGAGGCTCAAACAGGCACCGAACAGCCAAGCTCCTAAAGCAACGCGACAAAATCATCAATGTCAACCGTCACCTGAGCCTTGTCCCCTTCTTGAGCTTGCGCAAGTTGCGCATTGACGTGACTGTGGGCTGGCCACACCCTTTGCCGAGCTCAAGAATTTGCGAGCCGCTACTGTAAAACTTGCACGACAAGCAAACAAACAAATTCGAACGATCTGAGCAGGGGAAGGCAACGACCTTATGCCCCAGCCTCAGCAGCACGCCTTGGTCCAACCTGGAGTGTCCTGGACAGTCCCCAGGAGGAGGGGCCCGCGCCCGAGAGCCCTTAAGGCAAACTCGGCACTGCCAGAAGGACCCAACCTGCGCCCACGAGTGCCCAACATCCAGAGAAGGGTGACGAGGAGCGGGAGGGGGCCTGGACCTGGCGGTGCTCCTCCCACTCCTCCTCCTCCTCCTCCTCCTCCTCCTCCTCCTCCTCCTCCTCCTCCTCCTCCTCCTCCTCCTCCTCCTCCTCCTCCTCCTCCTCCTCCTCCTCCTCCTCCTCCTCCTCCTCCTCCTCCTCTTTCTCTTCCTCTTTCTCCTCTTCCTCCTTTTCCTCCTCCTCCTCCTCCTCCTCCTGCTCCTCCTCCTCCTCCTCCACCACCTCCTCCCCCTCCCCCTCCTCCTCCTCCTCCTCCTCCTCCTCCTCCTCCTCCTCCTCCTCCTCCTCCTCCTCCTCCACCTCCTCATCCACCTCCTCCTACTCCTCCTCCTCATCATCATCGGCTCCCCCTTCCTCCTTCCCATCCTCCCTCTCCTCCTCTGAAAAAATGAAAGCAATTGGGTGTCATTGCACTTGCTGCTGGGCTTGGCGCACAGCGGTAGTGCAACCTTAGCTACGTTCCCGGATCAAGGGGGTCCGGGCGCGAAGCGGATGAATCAGCGAGTTCGTCTGCCAGCAACCGACACCGCAGCCACCACCACCACCAACACCACCGGGAGGGCAAAAGGGGGAGGTCCTCAGCGTTCGTCGTCCGCACCGCCGCCTACCGCACCGCCAACCGCCACAGGAGGCGGGGAGGGAAGGGGGGAGGGCACTGGGGAGATCCTGTTCCTTCTCCTGCTGTTTTTCCTCCTCCTCCTCCTCCTCCTCCTCCTCCTCCTCTTCCTCCTCCTCCTCCCCCTCCGTTTCCTTATCCCGCTCCTTTTCTTCCTCCTCGTCGTCCCCCTCTTCCATATCTTCTGAACCCCTATTCCTCGAGGCCAGGGGATTGTGGAGCCGCTGTGGGTCTTATATGAAAGCTTACGATATTTCACGTTGTTCCTCATCATTATGCTGATGTTTCCTTTCTCGTTTTCTCTCTCCCTCTCTCTCTCAATCTCTCCCACTCCCATTCCCATTCCATTTCCATTCCCAATACCATTACCATTACCATTACCATCCCCACTCCCATTCCCATTCCCATTCACATTACCGTTACCATCACCATTACCTCTATATTTACCTTTACCTTTACCATTACCATTACCATTGCCATTACAATTTCCACAGTGCCATTACCATTGCCATTACAATTTCCATTATCATTGCCATTGCCGCTGCCATTGCCATGGTATTGCCATTGCCAATCGCCACCCCGTTACCATTACCGTTACCATTACCATTACCATTCCCATTACCATTCGACACTACGATTACCATTGCCATGATCATTCGCATTACCAACACAACCGCCATTACCATTACCATTACCGCTGCCATCACCATTACAATTCCCATTCCCATCACCATTGCCATTCGGATTAACGTTACCAGTACCATTTCCATTACCATTGCCATTAGCATTACCACTACCACTACCATTTCCATTCCCGTTCCCGTTCCAAGTACCACTACGAGTCCCATCCCCGTTCCCATTCCCATTCCCATGACCATGACCATTACCATGGCCATGGCCATTGCTATTGCAATTGCCATTGCCGTTGCCATTCCCATTGCCATTGCCATTGCCAGTCCCATTACCATTACCATTGCCATCGCCGTTGCCATTGCCAGTCGCCACCCCGTTACCATTGCCATAACCATTACCATTACCGTGATCGTCACCATTACCATTCCCAATACCATTATCATTACCACTGTCATTGCCATTACCATTACCATCGCCAATGCCATTGCCATTCGCCACTACCATTACCATTGCCATTCGCCACTACCATTACCATTACCATTGCCATTGCCATTGCCCTTCGCCACTACCATTACCATTGCCAGTACCATTACCATTCCGATGTACACTCCCATTCCCAATACCATTACCATTACCATTAGAACTGCCATTGCCATTACCATTACCTTTACCTCTACCTTTACATTTACCCTTGCCCTTACCATGTCCGTTACCACTACCACTCCCATTTCCATGCCCGTTCCCATTCCCATTCCCATTCACATTCCCATCCCCGTTCCCATTCCCATTCACATTACCATTGCCATTACCATTGCCGTTGTCATGGCCATTACCATTGCCATTGCCATTACCATTACCGTTGGCATTGTCATTGTCATTGTCATTGTCATTGCCAGTCGCCACCTCGTTACCACTATCATTACCGTTACCATTACCAGTACAATTACCATTACCTCTGTCATTACCATTACCATTCGTATTGCCATTGCCATTGCCACTAGCCACTACCATTACCATTACCAGTACAATTTCCATTGCCATTCCTATTCTCATGACCATTACCTTTACCATTACCATTACCATTATCATTATCCTTTCCATTGCCATTACCATTACCTTTACCTCTACCTTTACCTTTACCCTTACCCTTATCATTCCCATGTCCGTTACCACTACCACTACCATTTCCATTCCCGTTCCCGTTCATTCTCCCATTCACATTCCCATTTCCGTTCCCATTCCCATTCCCATTACCATTGCACTTACCATTGCCGTTGCCATTGCCATGGCCATTATCATTGTCATTGCCATTGCCAATCCCATTGCCATTGTCATTACAATTACCGTTGCCATTGCCATTGCCATTGCCAATCGCTACCCCCTTACCACTACCGTTACCATTACCATTGCCAGTACCATTACCTCTGTCATTACCATTACCATTCGTCACTACCATTACCACTGCCAGTACCATTTCCACTCCCATACCAATTACCATTAGCATTACCATTACCATGAGACTACCGCTGCCATTACCATTAGAATTACCATTCCCTTCCCAATACTATTACGATTTCCATTGCCATTACCATTACCATTACCATTTCCAGTGCCATTACCATTACCACTACCACTATCATTTCCATTCCCGTGCCCGTCCCCAGTCCCACTTCCATTCCCATTACCATTACCATTACCACTGCCACTGCCATTGCCATTACCATTACCATTACCATTATCATTCCCATTACCTTTAACTCTACCTTTACCTCTACCCTTACCATTACCATTACCATTGCCATGGTCATTACCATTGCCATTGCCATTGTCATTGCCATTCCCACTGCAATTGCCATTGCCATTACCATTGCCGTTGCCATTGCCATTGACATTGTCATTGCCTCGCTACTCCGTTACCACTATCATTACCGTAACCATTACCAGTACCATTACCATTGCCATTACCATTACCATTACCATTACGATTGCCATTGCCATTGCCATTGCCATTCGGGGATGTCAGTAGGAATCATTATGTGGAAGGTTTCAGTCGGAATCCACATGTGGAGGATTTCGGTAGGAATCATTCAGTGGGGGGGTTCGATCGGAACCCTTCTGTCGAGGATTTCACTGTGAATCCTTCTGACGGGGGCGTCCAATAGGAATCCTTCTAGGGG
>CAUYUJ010010624.1:116613-131613 GCA_963575745.1 Prorocentrum cordatum
GCGCTGGCTCCGCCCGAGACGGTGTCTCTGAGTTTGGCACTGGTCCACTTGAGAATACCCCCCAAGGCGGGCGCGGCGTCGTATGCCGTTGTGCGTCGGGGCGTAGTGGACACGGATGGGCCTGGTGCCGCAGCTTCACGGCGTCGTCGCTGCCGGTAGCTGGGGTCTCGGCTCGGTGTCGGCAGGTACCCGTCAATCTGGTCCTTGTACGGCATGGCTACCACGATGGCATACGTGGCCACGAAGAGGCAGATGAGACAGCCGCAGCGTCGGGAGGCCGCTGCGCTGTGCGGGACCTCGTAGGAGCCGCTGGCGTCAGGGCTCGCGTCCTCGATGGGATCATTGTCGATGCCAGCCTGCCAGTGGTCGACGGCGCTGGAGTTGGAGTCAGTCGCGTTAGCTCGGCAGACAAGGGCGCGGGGCGGGGTCCTGCCACCTGAGGTCTGAAGACGCCCAGATCCAGCCAATGCTGCAGCGGGGCTGAAGCCGCCACTGCGCGGGCTGGTGAGAGCTGGCAGTGCAGTGGAATGGCTTGTCTCGTCGGCGGCAGTGGCGCCTTCGGCGTCGCTGAGCTGTGCGCTGGGGTCGGCCTGGGCCGAGTTGATGGGCGGACTGCTGTGCGACAGGGGGCGCCCTGTGTAGGGTTCGCTGTCACTGTCGCGCTGGGCCGTGTCACCTGGCGGTGTCGTGCCGTCGCGATCCTGGGTATCCGTGTCGTGGATGGAGTCGTTCTGGCTATCGTCCGACACGTGGAACGAGTCCAGGGATATGTTGCTGATATCGCTGGCCGCGATGTGCTGGAGCAGAAGCGGTTCGGCGTCGGCCGCGGGCTGGTCGCACGTGGCGTTCTGGGCGAGGGGGCCAGCTGGCGGTGGTAGGTTTAGCGGTTCCATCGGTGCCGCGGCGGGCTCCGCCTCGACAAGCGGCTGCAGGTCTGGCGGGTGGTGCAGGATCGCATCCGCGAGATACGCCAGGGCGTCTTGGTCGGGCGGAGGGAGGCCTCTTGGCAGCAAGGCGTGGGCCCGTGAGAGGTATGGCGGCAGTGGTGCCGCGAAAGCCTCGGGGCCGACGAGCTGGGCACGAGCGCCCTGGTATTCCAGAAGGAGGCCAAAGTAGCGGGTGGGGTACTCGTGGCTGCCCTGGATACGAGTGAGGTTGCGGTTGGTGCGCTGTCTGTCGGGGCCCGCTCTGTGCAGATGTCCTCGCACATGTCGATCGCGGTGCGCTGGCGCAGGGCGTCGTTTTTCTCCTCGGAGTCCTCCTGGAAAAAGTGGTCGTACTGTGGCAGATGGAGCGTCGCCAGGATGTACGGGACGCAGTCCTCGAGCCATGCCCAGAACACGTCCTGGTGGTCCTCACCTGGTGCCCACGCCGCAGCGCACGGTATGAGTCGAGCTCGGATCATCATCAGGTGCCAGAAAGCGGGGTCCTCCTCGGGTTCACCCCTGGCGCACAGAGGGGTAGTGGGACCCGTGGGGCTAAAGCGGGGCACGACAGCGGGGCTGAAGCCGCCACTGCGTGCCTGGGCCTTGCCAGCGGCCCTGTCGAGGATATGCTGCACGACGGTCGAGGACAAGCTGAGGACAGACTGCGATGCATGTGTCGTAGTTGACGAGGGCGTGCTCGTAGGAGACATGCTGGTACTCGTCGTAGACGTCGCAGTAGCCGTCGAAGTCCCAGGGGGGCAGCGCGTGGGGCGGGGCCCCTGGTGCTGCTCAGGCCAGGCGCTCGCGATGGCGCCCAGCGGCCCGGTGCCGCGCGGACCCGCGGCGGCGGTGCTGTTCACGATCGGGTCCAAAATGGCGCTGTGATCGTATTTGTAGATGCTGTCATCGTAAAGGTAGAAGAGCGTCCCACGCTCCGCATGTCGCAGGAAAGCCTCTCCTCCGTGCTGGGGCGCACCGCCTGAAGACGGGTGTGCTCCAGCCCGCGAGGGGAGGGCCAGGCCGCAGGCAAGGCGCCACATGATGGCGAGGCCTGGCGGGCGGCGCGAGCGATGAGCCGAAAGCTGCGTGGCAGCACACGTCCCCAAATACCCCTGAATGCTCATGTACATTGCTACAATCACGCCCCCTGCAAGACTACGGGTGTCCCTACACCAGATAGCTTGCGCGTGCTGCTGCCAAAACAGACATGAGGTGACAAGAAAGAGATACGACGCGAAGAGGGGGGAGATGCCTCTGAAGGCGCTTCCTCGGAGGGCTGAGGCGGGCTCTCTGAGGCACCTTCAATAGGGTTCCTGGGTGGCCCGACCCTTGTCCTTGCCTGTGTCGGCCCCTGGGGGCCCCGTCCCTGGGGTGGCCTGGCCTGGCTGGTCGATCCAACTGCAGGCAGCCACGGGTTCGGCGGCCGCTGCGGCTTCCTCCTTCTTAATTTCCAGAGTGGCCGCTTGTGGCAGGTGGATGGTGCCTCCCGTGAGGTGCCCGAGGAGGGTCTGGATGTCGCCGCGCAGTGCAGCGGCGTCGGCGGTTGCCGTCTGTTGCTGTGTGACGACGGTGGCAAGCCCCCGTTCCAGCCCTGAAACGTGCTCCGTGAGTGTGGCCTGGGAGGAGAGAACGCCCGCAAGCTGCACCTGCATGTTATCCACCGTGTTGGCTAGCAGCTCGTGCTGCTGTTCCATGCGCTGGATGCGGGTCGTGGCAGCATCGGGCGGTTTAGAGGCCGATGCGAAGCGCTCACCGAAGGTGTTGAGTTCGTGGGAGGCCACGCTGTATTCATCACCTGATGAGAGGATCTCGACGTCGACGACGTCACCTGGTACTTCGGCGGCTGTGGCAGCGTCGCCTTCGGTGTGGCTCCCACCTTCTGCCGCCGCCGTGCCAAGCCAGGGGTCGTGGCCACCTGGTCCTGGGGCGGCCGTCGGTTCAGCGGCTCCGTCCGTGCCGCGCGGGGGTGCAGAGGAGCTGCGGCCTGGGGCGCAGGGTGGCCTTGCGTGCGGCGTGGCGTTACGTTTCCCGCTGGAGGAGCGGTGGCGCTTGGCTGAAGGCTCCTCCTTGGGGGTCAGGAGCGGTGCGACGCCCTTGCCTTTGGGCGTGGCAGTCACGAGGTCGCGGAGGTAGGGGCTCTGGGCCGCTTTGGTGAGGAGTGTGCCGGTGGCGGGGCTAAAGCCGCCACCACCGGCTGGCGGCGTCACAGGCTCTGTGATGGTGGTAGGCGTGACGATGGTAACGTTGTCCCGCTTCGGCACCACCTCTGCCAGCGGGGCCTCGGTGATGCTCCACGGAATGGGGCACCCCGCGACCTGTACCGTATAGGTGAGTGGGGGCCGATGGGCGCGCACTAAGGCAAACTGGGCCGCGGTGGCTGGGTCCCAGGCGGTGTGGTAGACCTCACAGTCCCATTTAACGGACGGGCCCGTGAGAGTCTTGGCGAGCTGGGTCAGCGTGGCGTGACGTGCCGCAATGCCAGTGATGCGGTAGCGCGTCTTGGCGAGGGTAGCCTCGCAGCCGCGGATGCTGACAGCAGCGGCCTTGGCGACGTCGGACCCCCGCGGAACACGGATCCCCAGCAGGCCTGACTTGCCGTGCCTGACGACTCCCAGGGCCTTGAGCTCCACCGACTTCTGGAACGCGTCTGCCATCGTGATGGGCTGGTCCTCAGGGAACCACACGGTCTGATACTTGTCGGCGGTAGGCTCGTCTGCACCTACGTTGCTGAGGTCGTAGGTGGCACCGAGTTGCCCTGATCCCGCCAGGACCTTGTCGACCGCTTGGAGACTGACGCCGAAGGTGGCAGCCAGGGACCTCTTTCCGACGCCCGATCCACACCTGCCTAGGCTTTTGCAGGGTTCGAGGATGGTGACGGCTTTAAAGTTGCCGTGGAAGAGGGCCTTGAAGGTGTCCTGGAGCTGGCCATCGAGCTCCTGGCGGCGAGCGTCTTTCTTGGATTCCTTGTGCTTTTGGCGCGCCTTGTCCTGTGGAGCGGAGTCGCCTCGAAAAGGGCCCTTGGCGCGTGGACCACCGTTCACGGGGGCACCTCCCGAGAACTGGTCCTCGAAGGCTTGGTGCATGGAGGGGACTGCGGCAATGGCCTCGGTCTCGTGCATGGTCGCCCGAATCCAGCAGACGTGGTCGGCAGGGTCAATGGTGGCGACGGCTACCTTTTCCGTGCAGGCGACCTCCTTGGTGCCCAGCTGGTACACGATCACGGGGACGTGCGTGTGGACCACTTTGGGCGCCTTGGGGTGGCGCTTCAGGACGGGAACGGCGAGCTCGGTACCGACGTAGTTGTCGTTTTTCGGGCCCATGACAGCAATCGCGAGCTGACCCGTGGCTCGCTTGCCCTGCTCGAGGTGGTGTTGCAGCAGCCGTTCACCACTCTCGTAGTCGTGGAGGCTGATGCTGGGCTTGTACGTCTTGCCGTCGTCAGGCGAGGTGGGTTCGGCAAGGGCAGGGACCTTCCAAAAGGCAGGGTCCAAGGCGATGAATTGGGTGTCCGCAGTCTGAAGACGTGCGGAACCCGCTGGTGGGTGCGATGTGTCACCGCCAGTGCGCTTAGGCTTGCTGCGCTGGTGATGATCGAGCGTGTAGCTAATCTGGTTGGCGGCGCACATGCGGATAAGGGCGCTGCCAAGCTTCTTCGTGTTGGACTTGTGCATGTCGAACATTGCCTGGAGCTCGTCCGCGTTCAGTTCGGCTAGCCCGTTGTAGGCGGCCGTGGGGCGGTCAGACCCCGCTTGCCTGAACGCTGCGATGCAGTCCTGCTTGCGTTGAAGGAGGGGCCCTTCAGCAGCAGGGCGCGTGGGGCGGGAGCTCGGAGGCTGCTTAGAAGAGCGACGGCGCTCCGGCTTCTTGGGGGCCATTGCTGCGGGCACTCTGGTGTGGAGAGGTGACGCGAATCAGTAAGGTCCTGCTGGGGCCCCCCCGGTCTCGCGAGGCCTGGGGGTCTGACTCCGAGGCGGGGCGCTTCGCGTCGCGGCTGCGGTCTGAGTGCAGGGCACTCTCGAGCCGAGACTAGAGAGAGAGAGAGAGAGAGAGAGAGAGAGAGAGAGAGAGAGAGAAAGAGCGAGAGAGAGAGAGAGAGAAACTTACACATAGACAGAACGGGAGAGACAGAGAGAGAGAGAGAGAGAGAGAGAGAGAGAGAGAGAGAGAGAGAGAGAGAGAGAGAGAGAGGAGAAAGAGAGACAGAGAGGAACTGGAATGAGAGAGAGAGAGAGGAGAGAGACAGAGAGAAGAGAGAGAGAGAGAGAGAAGGAGGATGAGAGAGAGAGAGATGAGAGAGAGAGAGAGAGAGACGGACGGAGAGAGAGAGAGAGAGAGAAGAGAGGAGAGAGAGACGAGAGAGAGAGAGACGAGAGAGAGAGAGAGAAAGACGAGAGGACGGGAAGAGAGAGAGTAGAGGATAGAGAGAGAAGAGAGGGGAGAGAGAGAGACCGAGAGAAGAGAGAGAGAGAGAGATGATGAGAGGATGAGAGAGAGAGACTGGGAGGGGAGAGAGAGAGAGGGAGAGAAGGGAGAGAGAGAGAAGAGAGAGAGAGAGAGAGAGGAGAGAGGATGAGGAGAGAGAGAGAGTGACGAGAGAGAGAGAGGTGTAGCAGGAGGGGGAGAGGGGAGGAGGAGGAGAGGCGGAGGAGGAGGAAGAGGAGGACGACACTGAGCAGAATTTGCACAGAAACAGTCGCGAACTAGCAGAATTTGCACAGAAACAGTCGCGAACTCAGCGCGAAACCCTCGCGCGCGCGCTGTGGGGCCCCAGCGACTCCACAATCCCCCGTTCTCTATTCCTCCTCCTCCTCCTCCTACTCCCCCCCCTCCTCCTCCTCATCTTCTTCCTCATCGTCCTTATCATCATCATCGGAATCCTCCCCCCCTCCTCCTCCACCTTCTGCTCCTCCATGTCTTCCTCTTCCTCCACCTCATTATCTTCTGATTCCGCCTCCTCATGATCGTCGTCATCAAAATCATCATCACCACCATCACAACCAACAGCTACACCATCACCATGATGGTCATCATTACCATCAGCATCACACCCACCATGATTTTCGCCGCCGTCGTCATCACCCTTCGTGCTAGCATCATCCATGGCAACACCAGCACCACTGCCATCGCCGTCGTCATCATCGCCACCACAGCAAGCATTATCATTATCATTATCATTATCATTGTCCTCACCATCATCATCGTCAGCGCCATCATGCCCATCACCACTATCGTCGCCAACGTCGTCGCCGTCGCAATCATCATCACCACCGCCCCCCCCCCCCCCCCCCCCCCCCCCCCCCCCCCCCCCCCCCCCCCCCCCCCCCCCCCCCCCCCCCCCCTTCCTCATCCGCCTCGCCACCATTATCATTATTATCACCATCATCATCACCATCATCAACATCAGCATCATCATCAGTACCCCGATCCGCGCTAGCGAGGGGTCGTCGGGCGGAGGCCGCCGCCAGCGCCGCTCAGAGAAGGGGGCCCCTCTGCGCGCCGAAGGACACGCTCCGCGCCGCAGACTCGGAAAAGGCAGAGGGTGGAGAGAGGGCGGGGGGCGATGCAGCTGCAGGCGACCACGACGGGCGCGAGGACGGGAAATGAGAAAGAGAGAAAGAGAGAGGGAAAGAGAAAGAGAAAGAGAAAGAGAAAGAGAAAGAGAAAGAGAAAGAGAGAGAGAGAGAGAGAGAGAGAGAGAGAGAGAGAGAGAGAGAGAGAAGAGAGAGAAGAGAGAAAGAGAGAGAAAGAGAGAGAAGAGAGAAGAGAGAAGAGAGAGAGAGAGAGAGAGAGAGAGACAGAGAGACAGAGAGAGAGAGAGAGAGAGAGAGAGAGAGAGAGAGAGAGAGAGAGAGAGAGAGAGCGAGAGAGAGAGAGAGAGAGAGAGAGAGCGCCCACGCTAGCGGAGGGCCGTCGGGCGGAGGCCGCGGCCGACGCGCGCGCGGGGGGGCCGAGGCGGCCAGGCCCCAGCGCGCGCGCGGGCCGAACGGCGCCGCTCAGAGGAAGGAGCTCCTCTGCGCGCCGACGGGCACGCTCAACCATGCCCGTGCTCGAAGCACTGCGACAAGGCTTCCGCGAGCGGCCGAAACTTGCGTGGGCCACGCGGATGGGCCCACAACAAGAACAGAGGCGACAATGCGGTCGCCCATGGAATCGTAGCACGCAATGCGCGCGCGAGCTAGAGGAGGAAGGGCGGGCAAGACAGACGCGGCGGCGGCGGCCTGAAGATGGCGCTCAGCGCTGGAGGTCCGTCGCCAGCGGCCGCGCCAGAAAATGCGAGGGGCGTCTTCAGTGGCCGCGTGGAAGTCTGTCGCCCAAGAACCTCGAAAACAGGCAGGAGCGAGGTTCAGCCCAGGGGTCGCGCGGGGCAACGGGGCGCCCACGGCCGAAAATGGTTCCACCGAGTGCGGAAGCCGCCCCGCCCGAAGGGCGAGAGCAGATCGGCGGAACACAGATGCTGGAACGCTAGGTCCAGGGACCTCGCCGACGACCCATTGGAGCTGCGCGCGCGCAGCGTCGAGAAGGTGCGACGGGTCTTCGGCGCCTTCGCGGGGAGGAAGGCGCCCCCGCGGGCCTCCGATCATATCGCTCGGCAGCGACGGGTCGCGACAGCGAGCGACCAGCAGCTCGCCGAGGCGAGGGCGAAGAAAACTTGTGAAATCCACCAGCAGCAGGGCCGCCATGCGAGGCCAGTCCCACGCGAACCCGAGGCCAAACATTGCCCGAATCATGGCGCGGGGAAGAGGCGGGCGGGGCGCGGGGGGCTCAGCCAATGCCCATTTCGTGGCCACGTCCCAAGCTTCCGACAGGCAGGCGCGCCATCGTGGACGCGCAGCTTCGATGCCCAGAGCGGCGCGCACTCAGATGCACGCAGCGCGGAAGCCCCGCGACGTGGAACCGCACGCCAAAGATGGCGAGGAAGCGCGAACACAGAAACCCGCCGCGGTGCAGCGCGGCTGGAGCGATGCGCGAATGCTCCACGAGCCAGCGTTCAAAGGCGTCGACTAATTTCGAACGCCGTTCAAGGCGCGGAGAGCCGAAATGGAAGTCGCGCACAAAGTGAATGCGAGGGGCGCGAGGTCGGGCAAAACTACGCCCCGGACTCGCCCCCGGCAGCAGGGCTGGCCGCCGAGGCGGCGGCGCTGGCGGCGGCAGGCGCGGCCGCAGCAGACGCAATATATATATATATATAGAGAGAGAGAGAGAGAGAGAGAGAGAGAGAGAGAGAGAGAGAGAGAGAAGAGAGGAGAGAGAGAGAGAGAAAGAGAGAGAGAGAGAGAGAGAGAGAGAGAGAGAGAGAGAGAGAGGCCGCGCGCCCGCCGCAGGGCTGGCCCGTTCGCGCCGGCGGCGCGGCGCTTCACCGCCGCGCGGCTGCGCGAGACGCACTCGGCGCGCCCCCGCCTGGAGGCGAAAAACGGATGGGACTCGATGCCCGACTTGACGGCGACGTCCTCGCGCGCTTCGACGAGAGGGGCGTCCGCGTCGAGGGCGACGCGGCGCGCGGGGGCCTCCGTCTCCGCCGGCAGCGCGCCCCCCGCTTCGAGGCGCGCCGATCCGCCGCGCATCCCAGCAGGCCACCTGAGAGACATGATACATTGCGACGTCTCGCGGCGCCGTGCCGAGGGGGGCAGGCCAGCGGGCAACCCCGCCGAGACTGCGCGCCCGAAGGCGCGGCGCAGCTCGGGGGGCTCACTATGCGGGCCCCAGCCCATGACGGGAAACGTGGCTCCGCCAGGGCTGGCATGCCAGAGGGCGCCCAGCGCTGCGGCCATCGTCGCAGCCCGTCGGCGCTGGCTTAATTACCCCCCCAGGCCGACTCCCCGCACGGCCACCTGAACGAGGGAACGGACGGCCTCATCTTTCAGAAGGTCAACGCGGACGACGGCGCTCGCGGCGAGCACCTCGCCGGGGCTCTCCACTGGGCACGCGCCGCCCGCGTGGAACAAGCGGCGGCGCTGCCGCGGCGCGTGGGGGGGGGCGGAGCAGCAGCGCGGAGGGGCCAGCTGCCTCGGCGGGCCCGCATGGCGCTCGGGAACGCGTCGCCCCAGTCCGGCATCCAGCGGACGACGGTCCAAGGCTCGCCAGCCACCTCTAGGCGCCGCCCCAGCGCGCCCGCCGCGCCCGATGGCAGCGCCGACTCCGCAGCCAGAGTCTCGGACGGACCGCCGGCCGCGCGAGCGGCGTGAGCCAAGGCTGCTTGTAAAAGAGCAACCAGGGCAGGGCTCGCCGCCGCTGGGCTGCGTCTGGGGCGCGAGCGGGGGCGCTGGCGAGACCCCGCGCTGCGCCTAGGAATGGCTGGGCGAGCCACTTCTTCCGGCGCAGTGGCTGGAGGCGCGCCAGCACCCCCACCGACGGCGCGCCCCTCTCCCGGCCTGCGGGGCCGCAGCATCGCTGGGGTCGGTCATGCCGGCCTGCGAGGGAGGCACCGCCGCGAGATCCGGAGTCGGAGAGGCCGCCGCAGCAATCGGGGTGGACCGAAACCGAGATCGTCGGGCGAACGGCGGCGAGGCGACACCCGCTGACCCCCCCCCCGCGCCCGCTGGAGCCCCGCGGCGGGGGCGCGGCGACCGGCTCGCGCTAGGGGCCTTGGCGAGAGCTGCTTTGGGATCAGAGTTTCGCGCGAAACTAAGCCCATCTCCCTCGCGGTTCGACTCTCGGCCCCAGGCGCCCGCGCTGCCCCGCGACCCGCCAGCGGCGGCGCGCTGAGCTGAGGGGCCAGGGCCCGCGGCGGCAGCCGGGCCCACGCCCGCGGGCCGGCTCCAGCCGCGGAGTCCCAGAGCGCAGCACAGCTGGGACCTGGGACCTCGCGGCGGAAAGACCAAGCCAGGCACGGCCTGGGCCGCGGCCAACAGCCGCCCCCGCGGGGGGCCGTGACCTGGGCCAGATGGCCAGCCCGGGCACGCCGGGGGGCGGGGGCCCCATGGGGGCGCGACCGGAGCGGGCCCCGGCGGCGGCCACGGAAGCGCGCGGGGCCATCACCGCCGCCGCTGGCAGCAGCGACAGCGCTAGGGCCCTGGAGCGCCGCAGGCCCACAGGCACACTTGCGCCGGCCGGCCGCGCGGCGAGCGCCGCGCGGCCGGCCGCGCGGCGAGCGCCGCGCCGCCCAGGCGGCGCGGGGGCGCGCTTCGCAGGGGCCGAGAGCGCAGCCCGCTTGCGGGCGCGGCGCTGGTGGCCTATGCGGCGGACGGCGCGCCAGGCGCGCGGCCGCCGCGGTTGGGGCGGTCTTCGACCGCCTCCCCCGCGGGCCCTGGCGCGCCCGACCATGCCGGTGGCCCCGCCGCGCGAAGCTGGCAGCAGGGCCCTCGCCGCCAAGCTTCTCGCGCACGCTGGGGCCCGCGGCCCGCGGACTCGACGTCGGCCAGCCTGCGCCCCGGGCCTGGCGCAGCGGCGCGCGCGCCGCGCGGTCGCCTCGCGCCCCGCAGCCTCCATCAGCCGCCGAATGCGTTTGCGATCGGCGACGCCGCCAGCAATGGGCAGCCCGCGAGGCGGCTCGAGAGCCCTCGAGTCGCCGAGGCCGGCGGGGGCCAAGCTGCCGACGACACGAGGCGTGCGAATCGAGCTCAGCTCGACGCGCCCTCGCGCCGCAACCTCCACGTGCTCCGCGGGGCGCGCGGCGGCCAGCGCGGCGCCCGCAGGGCCCGGGCCGCGGGCGGCGGCCAGGGCATCGGGCAGCGCCTGGCGCAGCCGGGCCCCACCACCGACGGGGGCGTTGTCGGGGTGGCAAGGCGCCGATGCCTTGCGGAAAACAGCCTCGACGACGGGCCCCCAGCAAGGCGGTCGCTGTCTGCCGGGCGCGCGGCGCTCGCAAAACGGCGAGGCGCCGCGAGGTGGCGCCAAGAGGGCGCCGGGGTCGAGCCTCGGGGGCTCGCGCGATCGCCCGTGGAAGGAGGCGGCGGGTGATCGGCGGGGCCCGAAGGTCGGCGGGCCCCGAACGAGGGCGCGGGGGCGGGCTTCAGGGGAAGCCCCCAACCTCGCCCTCGCGTCGGGTGCGCCGCGCACCGCGCCGACCGAGCGGCGCGCTGGGCGGCCCGCGCGCAAGCGCGGCGGCGGCAGAAGCCGCGGGGCAGCTGGGGGCCCGGGGGCCGCCAGTGGATCAGGCTCTTCGGGGCCATTGGAGGGGGCGGTCGCCCCCGAGCCCGAGGGGGAGGCGGCCGCTCGCCCACGGAGGCCCGCGCACCTCCGGCCGCAAGCCAGAAACAGAGGGACCAAGCGATCCCACAGGCAAGCGGGGTAGGGGGCGCAAAAACCAACAATGGAAAACTGGAACTGTTTCTAGCACGCGCGGCACTGGCACGGGCGCCGCACTCCCCCCCAGCCGGCCCAGCCTGGGGGCGTCAAAAGCGCATCGTAAGCGAACGCGTGGCAAGGAACAGCGCATCAGGTTTGTTCCTAAGCTTTTGCGCCCCCTCCACCCCGGCCATTTTATTTCGGCGCGCACGCGCGGCGCTGGCACCGGGCGCCCCACAGGGCCATGCCGGCCGCGGGCGGTGGTGCCCCAAGTCTACTTCGGAGCTCAACAACACTGGGCGCCGCATATCGGGGCTGTCTCCAAGATAGCCACTCACTGGCCAGATGGAAGCGGAAAGCATCCGACAGCTCAGAAATCCAGCGCGGCGCGACTGGGGATCCAAGGAAGGGGGCCCCAGTGCGGAGCGCAGCAGGGCGAGCTCAGGCCCAAGGGGGGCCGCGCGGCCCAGCAGAGCGAGCAGGCGACGATCGCGCAACGCAGCGCGCCAGCCGCGGCTAGCCGACCTGCGCCACAGCTCAGCGGACGCGCGCGGGCTGACGGGCGCGCGGGCGACTTCCCGCCACGCGAAGGGGGCGTCCGCGCCGAACACATCGGGGGCGTAGCCCACTCGAAGGTCGGTCGAGGCCGTAGAAGCCAAAAACTTGCAAGCGAGCAGCTCGTCGCGCACAGAGATGGGCAGCAAATGCTCCACGCTGGTTCTTACCTCGAGAGAGGATAGGGAGGCATAGGCGAGAGTGAGGACCGACAGAGGAGGTCGGCGGCGCAGGAGCACACCTGAGCCCGACGCCCCACCAGCGACGCGAGCACGGCGTGCGTCGAGCGACCGAGGGACACTTGGACAAGCGCAAGCATGCAGATGGTCACTGCCCGAACGAGCGGGGCGCAGACAATGCCAATCCCACCTTCCACCTCGGCGCCGACGACGGCCTTGTGGGTCGCAGCGCGGGCCCGCTTGCCCAGGTGCCGGATGAGGCCCGCGCTCGGGCACCCGCGGTCACGCGCGGTAAACAAAACCTGATCCCGACGCGTCGGGCCATCGGGCCGCGGGGCAGCACCGGTCGAGGGCAGCTACTGAAACCCAGTGTGATCGTCGATATTAGGCACTTCGACGATGGGGCCGCGCGGAAACGGCGAACGCTGCGCAGCTTCCCCCCCAGGGCGGCATTGGCAATCTTCGCTGCCATGCTGTCGCCCATCGCGAGCGCGCTCAGGCGCGGGAACACGTCGGGCCTTTCCAGCTCGGGTCGCCATGCCATACGACATAAAACATAAAGCGGTTCGCAGGGGGCCGCCCTCGCAACGCGACCCTTTTGGCCCGCGCAGGCGGCGCCTTGAAGGCATGCTCGAACTCGCGCAAGTCATCGCGTGATACCGCCAGCCGCTCGCCAGGGGCACGGCTCATGCAGCAGGGCAAGACGCCCTGTCCGAGGCGTTGAATGCTGGAGGACATGCTTTGGCAGCGACTGGCCACCACTGTGGGATCAAGGATCAAAAAATCAAAATCGCCGTCCTTGGTGCCCCTGAACGCCCCGCACACCTCACCCAGGGCAAGTTCAGAAGAGGGAATCAGATACAGAGCGTCGCAGGAGTCCCACTCCCGAAGAAGCCCCCACAGCTCCGCTCGATCCACGTGGAGTCCAGCGCCCCGGAGCCCCTCAGGTCACTCTCCCCGCGCAGGCGCGTGACCTCCGGGTCCAGGAAACCAGCGTGGATCCTAGCATCGGCAAGGTGAGGGGCGGGGTCAAACGTCGGCGAGAAATGCCATTCAACGCGGGAAGCCCCTACAGCAAAGTCGAAAGTCTTGGCGCGGGCGGAGTCCCAAGCAGCCGCAGCGGCCCGCGAGCCAGCGACGGGAGCGCTGCCCAGGCATGCCCGCATGGGGGCAGGCACAAGGGAGGAGGAGAGCAACGAAGCCTCCAGGGCTGCAACATGGGCGGCCAGGCCATGGAACGAGACCTCGGCGGAAGCGAACTTCAAGCGCCCGTCTTCGGTCGTTCTTGCCACCGCGGGCAAGGCGAACTGCGATGGCGCGGAGCCGCTCAATGCGGCCCCGCGCGCCCTCGGGCGCGGTTGAGACCGCGGCGCGCGCGCGAGCGCCGGGGGCGCGCGGCTAGGCCCCCCCAAGTTCAGCCAGACAAGCGCAACCGCGGCGCGCTGCGCAAGCGGGCAAGCGCCCGCGGCGCGCTTCAGCCACCGAGGACCCCGAGACCGACCCGCCGCCAACGGCGCGGGAGGCCTCGGAGCGGGGGCCGGAGGGCGCGGCCGAGGATCGCGGGGGAAGCACTCCTCAAACGCAAGGGCGCGACCTGAGGAGCGGCGGCCGAACGGCCGGTCGCGAGCCTGGCGCCCGAACCGCCACGCAGGGCAAAAAGAACCGAAGGCCCCGACGGGGCCAGACGGGGCCCCGAAGCGGAGCGAGAGCCAGGGCCGCGGAGCGCGCGCCTCCCTGCGGGGCCGCGACAGCGTCGCCGGAGGAACACATTCCTCCGGACGCGATTCCGCTCGTCCCAGGCGCGCTCGGCAGCCGCGACGTCGTCGAGATGCTCGACTCGTCGCGCCCCCAGCCCTCGACCACCGCGCGCAGAATGCGCGGGCCCCCCACTGGGCCCCGCTGGCGCCAGCGACGCTCTCGCCTGCCCCGCCGCCCGCTCGGCGCCCAGGCGCGAGCGGCAGAAGACCATCTCCGCCCGCGTCATCGCCCCGCGCTGACAGCCAGCGGGGGCCCCGAGGCAACCGCGGCCCCCTGCCAGTTGGTCGAGGAACATGCACTGGCAGTTAGCTCATCAAGGCCCCCGCCCAGCCCGCGCCCCCGCTCTCGGACGCGCCCCGCCGAGCCGCGCAAATGCGGGAGAATTCGCGCGCCGCCCGTCGCCGGGCGGGCCCCCAGAGAGCTGCGCTCGCGAGAGTACTGGGACACTGCCATGGGAGTGATCGCAGACGGCTCCACCCCCCGGAGCCCGCGCGAGGTTCGAATTCACCATGGAACGAACCTCCTGCCCGCGCTGCACCAGTACCTGCCGCAGTTCCCCGCGGCGCGCGACCCCGCGCATCGAGGTTCCAGCGGCCCCCTCCTCGGCCCCCGCGCGGGCGGCGGGGCGAGGGGGCCGCGCCCCGAAATGGAACGAATTACAACCGACTAATCCCAATTCCAACCGTTCGGAGCGAATTGCAACCAGAAATCAGACCAATTCCAACCAGAAATAAAACCAATTACAACCATGGATGGGATCTTCGAAATTCCTCTGGATTCCTTCGGATTCTTCGGAATTCCTATGGATTCCTTCGGATTCTTTTGAATTTTCCTCAGGATTCCTGCAGATTCTTCGGAATTCCTCAAGATTCCTTCGGATTCTTCGGAATTCCTCAGGATTCCTCCGGATTGCTCGGAATTCCTCAGGATTCCATCCGGATTCTTTGGAATTCCGTAGGATTCCTTTGGATTCTTTGGAATTCCTGAGGATTCCTGTGGATTCTTTTGAATTCCTCAGGATTCATTCGGATTCTTCTGAATTCCTTGGGATTCCTTCGGATTCTTGGGAATTCCTTAAGATTCCTTAGGATTCTTCAGAATTCCTCGGGATTCCTCCAGATTCCTTCGGGGATCCTCAGGATCCTTATGATTCCTTAGGATTCTTCAGGAGTCCTCAAGCTTCCTCCGGATTACTTCGGGGGTCCTCAGGATCCTTATGATTCCTTAGGACCCTTCGGGATTCCTTAGGATTCCTCAGGATTCCTCCGGGAATCCGTAGGACTCTTTACGAACCCATAGGAATCCTGAGAAATCCTGCGGGGTTCCTTCAGGAATCCGGAGGAATCTTTGCGAATCAA
>CAUYUJ010010624.1:136613-143082 GCA_963575745.1 Prorocentrum cordatum
ACCATCATCATCATCATCAACACCATCATCATCAACATCACCAGCATCATCCTCACCATCATCCTCATCCGAATCATCATCAGCAGCATCAGCACCATTAGCCTGATCATCATCATCAGCATCATCATCGTCGTCATCGTAGTCGTCGTCGTGGTCAGCATCGCATCATCATCGTCAGCCACATGATCATGACCATCATCATCAACATCAATTTATCATTACCATCCTCATCATCACCTCCATCATCATCATCATCATCATCATCATCATCATGATCAGCATCATTATACACATCAACAACATCACCAGCAGCATCAGCAGCCGCAAAATTCTGATCTCCTCATCGTCATCGGAGGTGAGGGGGTGAGATCGAAGTGGAACGGAGAGCCCCCCTACCGGGAAATCGATTTCGGTTTCGTGTTCGTGCGTGCCGTGCGTGCGGGCGAGGCGAAGCTGCGTGGGCAGGCGAGAGAAAATCTCCTGTGGCTGAGGCGCGGCCGGACCAAATGTCTCCCTTCCGGGCGGCCGGGGGCAAGCAGTGTCCCGCCGGTGTCCCGCTGGTGTCCCGTGTGGCTGAGGCGCGGCCGGACCAAATGTCTCCCTTCCGGGCGGCCGGGGCCCCGCGGTGTCCCGCCAGTGTCCCGCTGGTGTCCCGTCGGTGACCCGATGATGATGATGATGATGATGATGATGATGATGATGATGATGATGATGATGATAATGATGATGATGATGATGATGATGATGATGATGATGATGATGTTGATGTTGTGTGATGATGATGGTGATGATGATGTTGGTGTTTTATTTTGATGATCGATAGTGAGATCGATAGTGAGGTCGAATGTGAGATCGATAGTGAGATCGATAGTGATATCGATTGTGAGATCGAGCGTGAGACCGAATGTCAGATCGATTGTGAGATCGATTGTGAGATCGATAGTGGTATTGGTAGTGAGATCGACTGTGAGACCGAATGGGAGATCGATTGTGAGATCGACTGTGATATCGATAGTGAGATCGACAGTGAGACCGAATGTGAGATCGATAGTGGGATCCTTTGTGAGATCGATTGTGAGATCGATCGTCAGATCGATTGTGAGATCGATCGATTGAGATTGATAATGAGATCGATAGTGAGTTCGATAGTGAGATCGATGGTGAGACCGAATGTGAGATCGATTGTGATATCGGTTGTGATATCGATAGTGAGATCGGTAGTGAGACCGAATATACGATCGATAATGAGATCCAAAGTGAGTTCGATATTTAGATCGATAGTCGGATCGAATGTGAGATCGATTGTGAGATCGATTGTGAGATCGATTGTGAGATCAATAGCGAGACCGAATGTGAGATCGATTGTGAGATCGATTGTGAGATCGATAGTCAGATCGATTGTGAGATCGATCGATTGAGATCGATTGTGAGATCGGTTGTGAGTTCGATAGTAAGATCGATCGAGTGCGACGTTGGTCCCTTCCAACCCCCCCCCTCACCTCCTTATCACCCGAAGGGTGGTCGTATAGGTAATATTCACAATCCTCATCCTCATCCGCATCCTCCTCCTCATCATCGTCATCATCTACCATCGCCGCCGCCGCCACCACCACCACCGCAGCCATCACGATCACCATCACCATCAGCCTACACGTCGAATTCCCTCGTCGCTGGAAGAGCTAGGCCGCCCTGATGAAGTGGTGGATCCCAGACCAGCCCAACCTACCGGCCTAGCGCAGGCTGCGTGGGAAGCAGACTCCTCCCCTTCCAGCTGCCTATGACAAGCCTGTCCTCATCTGTCCTGTCTGTGACAAGCAGCGCAAGGGTCAGCAAGGATTGGCCGCGGATCAAAGGCGCAAGCCCAGCACGAGGATGACTGCGCGCAGCTTCTGCGTAGGCTCAGTCTGCCCAGCCTGCAGCGTAAAATACCATACAAGTCCTAGGGCGCTGCACCAAACATAATTCTTCTCCAAACAGTGCCGCGCCGCGCAAAAGGCCGCTAACCTTCGAGGCGACAACCGGGCGCGCGCGCGCTAGGCACGCCCTCGCTCGGCCCCTGTGCACGCGAGAGCGGAATGAGTCCGTAGCCCCTTCCGGACAACAGCGCCCAGCGAAGGTCCGACGTCACAATTGGGACACGATTCCCATCGATGATGATCATCATCACCATCATCATCACCATCATCATGATAATCAACAGCAGCATCATCAATCTCATCATCAGCATCATCATCACCAGCAACATCATCATTATCATCACCACCCTACCACCATTACCAATAATCATCATCATCATCATCATCATCATCATCATCATCATCATCATCATCGTCATCATCATCACCATCATCACCATCATCTCCATCATCTCCATCATCTCCATCATCACCATCATCATCACCATCATCATAATCAGCCTCATGATCATCATCATCATAATCATCATCATCATCATCATCATCATCATCATCATCATCATCATAATCAGCATAATCATCATCATCAGCACCATCATCATGTTCATCATCATCATCATCAGCATCATCAACGTCATCCCTCTTCTCCTACTCCTCCTGCTCCTCTTCTCCCTCCTCTCTCCCCCTGCCGCATCCCTCTTCTCTTATCCCGCCTCCTCCCTCTTTCTGATTCTCCTCAACTTCTGGCCGTTCGGCCACGAAAGGCCCATTTCCCACAATCCCCCAACGTCGCCGCTGAGGGTGTCCCAGACGCGGCATGTCCGGTCGTAAGAGCCTCCCCTCCACCGCGGTTGTCAGAGCCTCCCCTCCGCCGCTATCTTCTGCATCCTTTGGCCACCTCCCCCCATGACCAGAAGCTCAAACTGTCCGCAGTGGAAGTTCGACCCGCATTGTTGAGCTTTGTTCCTCCATTTTGGACGATCTTATTTCTGATGGTTGCGTCTCGGAGGCTTTGGGCCTTTAGTTCCTCCTCGACAAGGAAAGTGAACAGAACAAAGGACGCGCCAGCGATGCTGCAATCCACCCCATCGTCCCAGGTCCTTTCCTCGAAAGTCCCTACAGGCACTACATTGCGCTAGGGAACGCCCCTTTGAAAAACGAGAGGTCAAAAAGGAACTGCCCTGAGTTCTTGGCAATGAAGAATGCGATCCGAGAGCCCGGCTCTGAAAACAGAAACGAGGTCAATATCATGCACCTGTCGCACATGATGGCGCTACTGGTCATACGTTATGAACAAACGTGTGGCTCGAGCAAAAGCTTCGTTGTAAACATGGGCCGTCCGTCGCTGTTCGATATTTGCGGGGCGGAAAAAGGTGGTAGTCGGAGTATTAGTATTACTATTATTAGTAGTAGTCGTCGTAGTAGTAGTAGTAGTAGTAGTAGTAGTAGTAGTAGTAGTAGTAGTAGTAGTAGAAGAAGAAGTAGTAGTAGTGGCAGTAACAGTAGTAGTAGTAGTAGTAGTAGTAGTAGTAGTAGTAGTAGTAGTAGTCGTCGCAGTAGCAGTAACAGTAGTAGTAGTAGTAGTAGTAGTAGTAGTAGTAGTAGTAGTAGTAGTAGTAGTAGTAGTAGTAGTAGTAGTAGTAGTAGTAGTAGTAGAATAGTAGTAGAATAGTAGTAGAATAGTAGTAATAGTAAAAGTAGAAGTAGCAATAGTATACATCTTAACATCGAGCCTCGCGCGTCGGAGCCGTTCACCTTCCGCACCTCCAGGGTCACCCGAACGGGCTTCCCGCTCTCGCACGGCAGGGCCATCGCCGCGGCGGCGTGCCAGGGGCGCGCCATGCGCGAAGGCGACGGGGCGAAGGAACAGAGCTCTGGGGCAGTTTACGGCCAGACCTGCTGGGCGCGAGCAATCCGCGGCCAGACCTTCTCTCGGTCCCGTGGACTCTCGCCTTGGGCCGTCGGCTGTCTGGCGCGCTGCCCCCTCGGCCGACGCCGCCCCGGCGCGATCGTGGACTGCGGCCGCCACGTGGTCGGGAACATCGAGAAGGAGGACGACGACTGGTGGCTAGAGCTCTACGCGCTGCTCTCGCGAGCCACGCGCCACGAGGACCTCCTGCTCATGCGGGCGCCGCGCATCGAGTGTTTCCTGGCAGGGCCGCCAGGGGGCTTGCGGAAGCAGCTGGGGCAGTTTGCGGCGTGCACGAAGCGGCGCAGAAGGGAGGCGACGGTCCTCGCCAGGGAGCTGGGCTTCGCCGAGCATATCCGCGAGAGTTGACCTGAGGAGCGGCCCGCCCGAGCCTCGCCGTCTCTCGACGGTCTGACCGTTTGGCCTCGCGCCGCGGGCGACCCGCGCGCGTCGCTGGGACCTTCTCGGAGCGACCAGCGCGCGTCGCGGGAATTCCGCGCTGCGCTCCGCCCAGAGCCTCGCTCGCCCCCGTCGTCGCTTTGCCCGGCGGCCACAGCCTTGCCCGCTATCAGCCAGCCAGCTAACTCTCTCTGATCCGTGCAGCGGACAATCCGCGCGCGTCGCCGGGACCCATTCGGGGCGACCGGCGCGCGTCGTGGGGGCTCCGTGCGGCGCCGCGCCCGCAGTCACGGACATTGGCGTGCACGGGCAAAGAGGCAGAAAAAGAAACGGAAGGAAGCGGGCGCGATCCTCGTGAGGAGCGCGCGGACATGGGCGTCGACATTCATGCGCGTAGACTGATTCGCACGCAGACTCATTCACAATCAGACTCACTCGCGCTCAGGCTCACCCGTTCTCAATCTCTCGCGTTCAGACCGACCGTCTTCGTTCGCACTGTGGACCCTGCCACGCAATCCGGCACGGCCCCGCGCACGGTTCGTGGCCCTATAGGGAGCGCGAGCGAAGATGCGATTCAAAATTGCGGTTTTCACGGCTGCATATTGTAGGGTCCTTCGCCAGGCTAATTTTCATGTTATATAAAGAATTGTAAACGTAAAACGGATTCCTTTGGAAAGTGGGCGTCTTCGGGACTCGGCAGAAAAAACAGCTTGGGATCTAGGATTGTGATAAGGATCCCATGGGAAATTGAGTTCCTCGGGTTTCGCCGGGATAACTTTTTTTTTAGAATGTGTCAAACTGTTTTCGCCAGAATTGTGATAAGGACTCCTCTGGAGCAGGATCCTTATGGAAATTGGAGATCATCCAAGTTTGACTCAGAAGTGACGCTCCCGCTTGGAATGTCCTCCAATTTCAGTGGCGACATTTGTATGCTTGGATTTTTTTGCTCTGAAATTCTGACGAACCTTTAAAAACAAGGCCCCCTTTGAGACTTCCTCGGGCTGCACTCAGAAGTGAGGCTCCCGCTTCAGATTTCCTCCAGCTTCACTCAGACAGGACGCTCCCGCTTGAAACTTCCTCCTATCTCAGTAGTGAAGGGCATTCCCGTTTGGGACCTCACAGGATCAGAATCCGGTAACACAGGCCACGTGTTCCCCTACCACTACTACTACTACTACTACTACTACTACTACTACTACTACTACTACTACTACTACTACTACTACTACTACTACTACTACAATTACTATTACTACAATTACTACTACTACTACTACTACTACTACTACTACTACTACTACTACTACTACTACTACTACAACTACAACTACTACAACTACTACAACTACAACAACAACTACTACTACTACTACTGCTGCTAATACAACAACTGCTACTGCTACTACTACTACTCCTGCTCCTACTCCTACGACTACTACGACTACTACGACTACTACTACTACTACTACTACTACTACTACTACCAATGATACTGATAGGAGAACTACTACTACTACTACTACTACTACTACTACTTCTACTAGTACTACTACTACTACTACTACTACTACTACTACTACTACTACGAATACTACTACTACTACTACTACTACTACTACTACTACTACAACTACTACTACTACGACAACGACGACTACTACTGCTACTACTACTGCTACGACTACGACTACTACCACTTCGACTAAAGCTGCTACGACTACGACTACGTTTTCTACTACTACGACTACTACCGCCGCTCCTACCACATCTACTACTGCTACGACGTCTTCTACTATTGCTACTACTTCTGCTATTACGACTTCTACTGCTACATCTAGTGCTACTGCAACTGCTACGACAACTACAACTGTCACTCTACTATTACGACTACCCCGGCAACAACAACGCCTTCTTTTTTCTACTACACTACTACTACTACTACTACGACTACTACTACTACAACTACTGCTTATGCTACATCTACCACAACTTCTACTACTCATAGTATGCTTAGTGACACCTAAAACTACGAACCACGCAATACTACTAATACTGCTGCTACTACTTCTACTACTCCTACTGCTACTACGACTGCTACTACTGCTACTGCTGCCACTATTACTACCACCACTACTACTACTACTACTACTACTACTACTACTACTACTACTACTCCTACGACTACTACTACTACTACTACTACTACTAACTACTACTACTACTAACTACTACTATACTACTACTA
>CAUYUJ010010624.1:143182-314668 GCA_963575745.1 Prorocentrum cordatum
CTACTCCTACTCCGACTCCGACTCCTACTCCTACTACTACTTCTACTCATACTACTACTACTACTACTACTACTACTACTACTACTACTACTACTACTACTACTACGACTAACTACTACTACTACTACTACTACTACTACTACCACTACTACTACGACTACTACTACTACTACTACTACTACTACCACTACTACTACTACTACTACTACTACTACTACTACTACTACTACTACTACTACTACTACTACTACTACTACTACTACGACTACTAATACGACGACGACGACGACGACGACAACGACGACGACGACGACGACGACGACGACGACGACGACGACGACGACGACGACGACGACGACGACGACGACGACGACGACTACTACTACTACTACTACTACTACTACTACTGCTATTACTAATGTTACTACTACTACTACTTCTACTACTCCTGCCCCTCATCCTCCTTCTCCTCCACCTCCTCCTCATCATCATTTGCCCCCCCATGCCTCTTGTCTCATGCCCCTCTCGTGCGGCAGGCAATCTGTCTGTAGCTTGGCGAGTTTGGCATTGTGTGAAAAAGGTGTCGGGCCGTTTCGAGGTTGTGATCGGTTGGTTGGAGATGCGGGGGGCTGCTGGGATTGCTACTGTGCGTCTTGCCAACGAAGCGCCGCATGAAACGGAAAACTTCGTGGCCGTCCTAGACCAGAGTGCTCAGCACCCGAGTTTGCATCGCCCTTTCCGCAGAGTTGGGTGAGAGCCTAGCAGTTGTGCCGCAGCATTGAGACAGTACCGTCGTCGAAGAGCGCTGGACGCTTGCTCCTCCATTTTGAAAGTTTTCGGACCGTGTGTCTCTGGATCGGAGATCGAAGTGCTTCGGACGTGTTCTGCTCTTCTTGGGCTTGAGAAAGCCTCAGGGGGGTTGGCCCGCTGGGGGCTCTTGAGACCTCACATCCATGAGTCGTGAACAACAACCAGACCTTCAAGGACGGACCGATACAATTCGAAGGATCCCGCATGGAGATGGGGCCGAGGACGTCGGTGTTTTTTCTTTTTCGAAACGACGAGATATTGCGGATATTGGGGAAAGCGGCAAGCGGGGCAAGTGAAATCTGGAGGAGGAGGAGGAGGAGGGAACAAGGCTTGGGGGGCAAGGATGAGAAGGAGGAAGAGGGGGAGGGGAAGCAGGAAAATGGGCGGAGAATGAGCCAATTGACGACTCCGGAAACCCTGGATCACAGAAAAAGGCATCCCCTGGGGGTGCACCCTACTACTTCCGCAGGCCATCCGCCCGCTTCCGTAGGCGGAGCCGCCCCCGATTTACTTCCGCGGGCGTCCGCGGGCCGTCCGTCGCGGGAGAGATGGCAGCTCCTTCGGCCCCAGAAGGCGAGGCCCTTTCTCGAGCGCCGACCCTGTCCCGCCCACTTGAACCCCGGAAGCGATGCTCGCTATTCCCAAACCATCCTGTGGTGTTGGGTTCTCGTTTTGGAGAGAGCGCCCCGCGTCTCCTCCTCTGCTCACCTCCTCCCCCTCCTCCTCCTCCTCCTCCTCCTCCTCCTCCTCCTCCTCCTCCTCCTCCTCCCCCTCCTCCCTCCTCCCCCTCCTGGCCTCTGCCCTCCGCACGTCTCTGTTTCGGCACACCCAGTACAGCGCTTCGTGGTCCCATAGGGAGCTCCACCGAAGGCCCCTGTCAGGGCTCAAATGGCGGCGCCGCCCCATTTCAGCGCACCCCTCACACAATTCTTGGCCCCACAGGGAGCTCCACCGAAAGCGGCGCCACAACGCGGTATTCATAACTGCAAATGGTTGGGTCCTTCGCCAGGATCATTTTTGGGCGGCCTCGGATGTCAGGGACTGTCTGGCCACGTGAGCTCAGGCAGCGGGCTTCCGCCGGCGTCCGCCGAGAACATGGAGCTAAACCCGCGTCGCTCCCTCGACGAGGGGCCCCTCTTTTGGATCTGGTCGGACGTCACAGGAGCCCATCCTCGACATCCTCCCACGCCTCTTGCCACGAACGGGAGTATGAGGAAGAGTCAAAGGAAGAGGACGACGAGGACGTCCACGACCACGACCACGACCACGACGACCACGACAAGGGCGAGGAGCAGAGGGGGCCTCATCCTCGATGCGGAAGCCGTCGACACCATGTGCACCCCCCCCTCCGGTGATAAACTTTGAGCCCGACTTGTTGAAGGCACAGTTCGTCAGCGGGAGGATGTGCGCGCGAAGAATCTTGAACCTCCCCAAATACTCGATCATATTTTCCCCTGGGAGGGTAAAAGAGATGGGGGAAGGGGTAAGAGGTGAGGGCGAGATGTAGGAGGGCGGAGAAGAGGAGAGAAGAGGGTTGCAGGGAGGGTGGCAGGGAGGATCGAGGGATGAGGGAGTGTGGAGGAAGAAGAACGGAAGATAGAACAGAGAGAGGAGGGAGGAGAGGGGAGGGGGGAAGGAGGGAGGAGGGGGAGGGAGGGAGGGGAGACAGGGGCAGTTGCCATACTGATACTCGCTTGCCTCGTACCTGCACTGAGCGTGGCGTTCACACTTTACCCCTTGCGTGTGCTCCTCCGTGGCATCTACAACATTGGAATTGCGTCTATAGATACACGCGTGGCGCGTCGCAACACTCAACACACATTGCTGTATGCTAAGAGCGTGCTGAAAGTAGCGCCTAGTCGACTCTACTCGAGGCACCCATCGTGTAACCCGACACCAATGAGGAATCACTGTGCGACTGGTGTTACGGTGTTGCTCAGATTTGAGCAGCATTCTGCTTTTCGTCCCGTGGTGCGGTTTGCACCCGCTTCCGCACACGACTGTACCAGAGCGATCGAATGCGAATGGTAAATGGCGGCTGGGGAGAATGGGGAGAGGGGAGGGACAGGCGGGCAGGCGGAAAGACTCCCCCTCCCACTCCCCATCCTCCTCCCTTGCCGTTTCCGACTCGTCCTGACCTTGCAGATGGCTAATCGTTGTGTTGTGTCGACGCTGGTGGTTCCAATGTCATGGGAAGGAGGGTGGGTGTGGGCGGGATTCGCTGACCCGCTCGATCTGTCCAACTCTACTCCCGCTCCCACTTTCCCCTGCTCTATCCCCACCCTACTCCTCATACTCATGATTCTCTTATGTCTCCTCCTCCTCCTCGTGCTCTTCTTTACCCTCCGCGAGTGTGCCATCGATTCCTCCTCATTATCTTCCCCCTGCCCATCCCATCCCCACAAGTAGAAGCGCTGCTGCTCCTTGTTGTCTATCTTGTCGATGAGCCTCACTGGTCTCTTGCGGAATAGCTCTGGAAGCCCGCAGCCCGTTGCCCCATGAATGACAAAGGTAAGAAACAACTCAAAAACTAAACCTCCTCCTTCTCCTCCTCCTCCTCCTCCTCCCCTTCCTCGTCTGGGGCCGACAGCCTGCGAACACCAAAGCTGCCGTACAGCAAAAACAACACTCCTGGAGAAACAAGTGCCTCCCACAGACCAGCTCGAAGCAAGCAACACATATGCGGGTGCAGCACACGTGAAAGGCATGATGCCCAGCGCCAGATGAGAATGACCCCAACCTGGTGGACAGGAGACGCAGCGGCCAATATGATACAATCAAAGGAGGAAGCGGATGAGCACATGGACGGTGAGGAACAACACAGGACGATGAGCACTAAACCAGCAGGCTGTAAGAAACAAGGGCTGTAGACATGAGCTCGCATCCAACTGCTCCGGCCAGGGAAGCGGGGAGATGCGGGAGGCGATTCGAGGGAGTCACGCCAACTATCAAAGAAAACGATACACCGACAAATTCCGAGTGATGTTCGGAGCGCAGAGGAGACAAGAGGCACTTATAGATCATCTTCCTGAGCGTATCCTTCTTGCCAGCGGAAATGAGCGGCTCCTCGCAGGCACGTGCGGCGAAATATCATAACTAGTGAACACATTGATCGCATAACCTGCCGCTGTCCTTAGGCTGGCCAGGCATTATCAAACTCGTCGCCTCCTTGGACAGATACGATGGCCGCGGGTTCAATTTGAGCTTCCTGTTCGACCTGAGCCTTAAGAAATCCCCTCAGCAAAACCTTCTCACTCCTTTCGAACGCGCTGTGGGTGTTAATTCGTATCAATCCTGACTGTAACCGCTGCTCCGAAAAACTTTCTTGACATGAACGGGAAGCGCGTGAAATCAAAGAGCTTGGCAAGAACGTGCACCAATATCAATTTCGCATGTCGCGTAGGCGCTCTTCCCGAACGTCCACATGGTGTACCAGGTGGACTCCGCTATCTGCGCAAGTTCAGACGTGCCGCTGACCCCGAACGTCCGCAAAAAGAACCAAATGGAATTCACGATCCGCGCAGATTCCGACGCGCTGCTCAAACGTGCACACAGGATACCAAATGGAATCCGCCATCCGCGCAACGTCTGTCTCCGCTCACCGCGAACGTCCACAAAAAATACCAGGTGAAATTCACTACCCGCACGAGTTTAGTCGTCGCGCTGACCCCGAACGCCGACAAAATATATCAGGTGGAGTTTACAAACCGCGCGAGTTCAGACGTGGCGCTGACAGGAGAAGAAGGAGGAAGAGGAGGCGGAGGAAGAACATGAGGAGGACAAGGAGCAGGAGGAGGAGGCGGAGGAGAAGGTAATTGTTGGAAGATGTCTCGAGCGAAACGCTCTGTGTTTAACAAAACTGTTGAACACCCATGGTTTTTCAATGATTTCGCCTTTGAGGACCCGTCCGAATGCAATTGCTCGAGGATGTCTCGAGCGAAATGTTCGGAACTTAACGAAACTGTTAAAACACCCATGGTTTTCTCAATCATTTCGCATCTTGGGCCATCTTGGAGGTCATCCGAAATCGTCCGAAAAGATGCCTTACAAGAGCTCTTGGCCCATCCCATTTTTTCGAGGATGCCTCAGGCGAAACGCCCATTTTTGGAGGTCCGCGAATTAGAGCAACGATTTCAACACCCCCACTGTCCGAGGATCTCTCGAGCGAAACGCTCATTGTTAGCAAACGACGTCTTAAGATACGACCCCCAACTTGACGATTTGGCGAGGATGTCTCAGAGGAATTGGCCATTCTGGGGAACCTCTCCTGACATGAACGGGAAGCGCGTGAAAGAAAAGAGCTGTGCAGAAACGTGCATCATCACGATGAGCCGTAATGTGGGCGAGCTCCCCGAACGTCCACAAGGGATAGCTATGGACGCGCGCTCCCCGTAAGTTGACAACCCTGTTCGCAAGTATCCTACGAACGTTTTCTCTACGGCGTGGCGTTTTGAACTGGTGTCGCCCTTTGAACCGAACTCTTATCATGCGACCACGGCGACGACGATGACGACGATGACGATGACGAAGATGAGGGAGACAAATATACCACAGGTCGGCTGGAGAAAACTGCCCACAAAAAATACCAGGTGGAGTTCACTACCCGCGCGAGTTCAGACGTGGCGCCGACAGAAGAAGAAGAAGAAGAAAAGGAGGAGGAAACCTGATGGTATCGAGGACCCGTCCGAAGGCAATGTTTGGAGGATGGCTCGAGCGAAGCGCTCTGTGTTTAACAAAACTCTTGAAAACCCTATCGGTTTTTCAATCATTTCGCCTTCGAGGACCCTTCCACATGCAGTGTTTGGAGGATGTCTCGAGCGAAACGCCTTTTCAATCATTTCGCTTCTTGGGCCATCTTGGAGAATATCCGAGATCGCTCCGAAAAGATGCCTTACACGAGCTATTTCGGCATCCCATTGTTCGAGGATGTCTCAGGCGAAACGCCCATTTTCGAGGCTCCGAAAATTAGGCGAGCAATTTGGAGGTTGTCCCAGGCGAAACCTGACCGGACCAGAACGGGAAGCGTCCTTTTGTGTCCTGGGTTAATTAGATATCCGACGTTCTTAGCATGCGCTGCGCAAGTCTGTCGTGGCGTGCGTGCGCTTGCTTGTGCGCGTGCGTGCGTGGAATATGTGCATGTGTGTCCGTGCGTGGTGGTCTGCGGCACTGTTCTTATGTACTCTGTGTGTTCGGCCGTGCTCCTCGTGATCCTGCGTGTTCTGCCGTGCTCCTGTTCGTTCTGCCGTGCTCCTGCGCATTCTGCCGTTCATTCTGCCGTGCACCTGTGTGTTCTGCAATGCTCCTATGTGTAGTGCCGTGCTCCTGCGTGTTCTGCCGCGCTCCTCCTTGTCCTGCCATGCTCCCATGTGTTTTGTATGTTGTAGTTGCAGTTGTAGTTGTGGGGCCATACAGGCAAAGAAAAGGACCGATGGGGCCTCCAGGGGCACCGAGCGCCACCCGAGACACGCCCTCCCGAGAGGGGCCGCCTAGGGCCGCCTCTCGCCGCGGGGGCCGCACTGGGCCACCACCGCGCGGCACCACAGGCGAGAGCAGAACTACATGCAGAATGCAGCTGCCCGCCTCACTGTTCACTCTTGGGCCGCGTCGTGCAACGCGCGCGGACCAAAGAATCATCGATGGGGCCGCAGACGCTCCTCGGCATCTGGACAACCTGCACTTCCGAGGCGGACGCCGAGGGCGCGGGCCTCGGCCAAGTCCAGGAGTGACCCAACTCCCGACTTCGGCCCCCTGGCCGCACACGCCACCGCCGCCATCGAGAAGCCGTCCAGGAACGAAACGAATACGCCCTCCGAGCTCGAGTGGCCATCGCCCGCGGTGCAGTCGCCGCTGTCTGCGACCAGGGGCGGCTCCACGCCGACGGCGCGCTCGATGGCCGCGCCTCCCACGGGCGCCTCCACGACGGCCGCGGACGGCGGCCGCGGCGTCTCCTTCGCGCGGTGCTTCGCGCCTCCGTCAAGCGCCCCGACGCCGCTCGGTTTGCACGCCCGAATGAACAGCTCGAGCTCGAGGGCCCTCCCCACGGACATGCCTGGCGGATGGGCCTGCACCAGCCAGGGCCCTCTCGGCGAACCGCGCACGCCAGGCGGGTCGCCGACGAGGCCTCACGGAGATGCCGAACCTCTCGCACTCGCAGAGGCGCATCAGGTCGACGGCCTTCGCATGGCACGTCCACGCGGGGTCCTACCACGGAGGGGCAGGGCCATGCAGAAGGATCCCAGACACACCGAGCGCGCCTCCCAGGGCCCCCACCTCCAAGCCGACGACGTCGGGCCACGGAGCGAAGGATACCCGCTTGCTCCTCTCACACTCCTGCCCCAGCCCGACAGGATCGGCCCCGCTCGGCTCGATGGCACGCCTGTCGCCGCGCAGCCCGCACGGCACGGGCACCGCGTTGCTCCCCTCGGACTCGCGCAGCTCCTCGGGGCCTGCCTCGGAGCCGTCGGCCGCGAGCGCTAACGCGCCGTGCTCCTCCTCGGGCTCGCTTCCACCGCCGCGCCTGGAGCCCGAGCGCTCCAGCCGCGCAGCGCGCGCCAGCTCGCACCCCGCGGCCAGCTCGCTGCCGTCCGAGAACTCGTCGCGCAGGAACTGCCCGTGCTCGGACCCGAGATCCTCGAACTCTGAATCCCCCTCGAACTCCGAGTCCCCCTCTAGGCTGCCCCCGCTCCGCCGCGGCCGCCACGCCTGGCAGCGCCCCTCAGCAGCGCGATCCCCCTCGGCCTCGCAGACCAACTCCGCGATGATCTCCTCCGCCTCGGTGCTCTCGGCGCCGCCCTCGGCGCCGCCCTGCTCGGCCAGCTGCGCCGCGCCGAGATCCTCCAGCAGCGCGGCCGCCACTCGGGCGCTGGGCAGCCGCGCTGGCGCCTCGGCGACGCAAGCATCCAATGCGGACTCAATCGGCGGCTGCACTTCGCAGACGCAGGTTTCCACCTCACACACGATGGCACTCTGCGCCGCACCGCCGCGCCCATCACCAGGAAGGGGCCCTCCTGGGAGGCGCGGCCCGCGTTGAGCCCTGCGCCATTCCTGCGGCGGGGCGTCTGCCGACGGGCAGCGCTCGGCATGCCACGCGACGTTCCGCCGCTGCCGCTGCGCCCTGGTTTTCGCGGCGTCCGCGGACGCGCGCAACCAAGGCGGGCCGGGCGATGGCTCCGCCTCCGCGGCGTCGCCGCGCGATCCGCGCTCCAGCTGCGCCTGGAGGCTGGCGATGACTTCCTTCGCCTCCCGCAGCTCCCTGTCAAGCCGTCTCACCAGGTTGTCTGCCGCCCAGCGGGCCGCCGCGACACCGGTGAGCACCTCCCGCACCATTCTGCCCAAGCGCCCGCGCGCGGCGCGCGCCCGATCGCGGCTTGAGCCAAAATGGCTACGGATGTGTTTTGTGTGTTCTGCCGTGCTGAAGTTGAAGTTGAAGACGGGGCCTTAAAGGCAAAAAGGAAAACACGGACAGGGCCGGACAGGGCCCGCGCTCCCGAGAGACGCCGCGCCCAACAAGGCACCGAGGGCGGCGGAAGCCTGCTCCCAATGGAGCAGCTGGCGCGAGCCGCAGCGATGCAATCCTTCACTCACTCAGTCACGGTGGGGCCGCCACGGCGCTCCATGCGGCGGCGCGCCCCGCGGCAAACCTGGGCGCCGCCTGCAGGGCCGGCTGCGGCGGAGGGGCCCTCCTCGCTGACCCCGCGCGCTCCGAGTCGCCCTGCTCTCGCTGCGGCTGGGCGCCGCAGAGGCAGGCTGGCAGCGGCCGCAGCGGCTGCCGCATCCGCTGGGGCTCCACCAGGGCCCGCGGCCACTTGCGGCTCCGCTGCCGCCGCTGGGGCGTTGCCTGTACTGCTCGCAGTGGCCGCAGTGTCTGCAGCTGGCTCCGCTGCAGTGCCAAGCCACTCCAGGCACCGCTCCTGCGCTTCCTCAGGCACTGGACCCTGCGAGCGCAGCGCTGGGATGCCCTCTCCTTTCACTCTGTGCCTGGCAGTCCGCGACCCCTCCTGCCTCCTGCCTCCAGGATGGAGTCCTCGTTGCCAGAGGCTGCGCTGGTTCCTGCCGCCCTTGTCGGTCTTGTCACCTGGGCAGCGCCCCTGAAGGCGAGGCCTAACCCCTAAGCGGCCGCCCAGCGTCATGTAGGCGCCGCACTTGGAGCATGCCACGAGCTCCTGGGTGCCCCCCCCCTTCCCCAGCGCAGGCGTAGGACAGGGCATGTCCCAGGATGCTGAAGGCGACTGCACTGGCCGAGAGGGCAGCCGAGCTGCTGCCTGTAGAGCGGCCACTCTCCGAGCGTGGCCGCATCCAGGCTGCAATGTCCTCGCCGTCCTTGGCCGTCTGCTGCGGGCAGCGGTCGCGCCAGACGGTGCGGTAGACCCCTTCCTCCAGGTTGCCGTCGTCGTCGCACTGCGCAAAGGCCCAGCCCTCACAGCGGAAGGCGCCGAACTGCGGCTCGAGCACCGAGCCATCGAGGTACAGCTTGCCGTTGAGCTTACCAGCTGGCCTGCCAACGCATTGCACCCAAATGGCGTCGTTGCGGCGACCCTGCGGTGGCCCTGGTGTGGGCAGCCAGCAGCGGCCGAAGCCGTCGCCTGCGCGCCCGCCTAGGGCCCGCGCTCGCTCTGCACCCTGCTTCTGCCGCGCCGACACTCCGTCGCGCCACTGGGCCTCGAGCACGGAGCAGCCGAACAGGCGGTGCCACAAGGTGTCTCTCTCTGCTCCGCAGCAGCCGCAGCGCGCATGTCCTTGTTCACATGCCTCGAAGAGCGCGGCCTGCGTCCAGTGCGTGTTGGCGATGCAGGCCCCGAGCACGATCTGTTCCCTCACTCAGGGCCCGCCGTCTAGCACTAGCTGGCGCCCGATGGCGTCCCAGCGCAGTGGCCGCTGCAGGCGGGCGTCGTGGCTGAGCTCCCGCGTCACGCGACGGGCGGATGCACACCGAGCGCCAAGGCCAGCCCCCAAGCCCAGCTCCCGAGACCCGAGGTGCGCGAGGTCGAGCTCATCGCGAGAGCTCGTGACCATGCACCGCTCGGACTTGAAGTGCCAGCCGATCCGCGCACGGGACAGCACCACCGTGTCGAAGGGGGGGGGGGCAGTGCTTCCATGGCGTGTTAGCTCTTGCGCGCCTGGTCGCCGCCGCCTCCAGCCCCCGCCCCATCATCCTGGGCGGCAGTTCGCCTGTCTGCAGCAGCTCCGCCATCATCTGGACTGCGTGGCCAACCGTGAGGGCTGCAGCCCTCGCTCCGCGCCCATGGGGAGCGCTCCTGCGCTGCGGCAGGCCGCAACCCTCCATCTGCGCGGCTCACCGTCCGCGTTGCCCGTGACCGTGCGACCGCGCACCAGGCTGGCCGTGGGCCCAGCCTTGCAGATCGGGTCCAGCCTGCGAGCTCGGCGAAGCGCTCCTGCAGCTCGAACTCGCCCCTCATGCACTCCTCTCCTCTCGTTGGCGGCGTCCGTGCCTATGTTCTTGGCCTGCAAGGTCTTGCGGAAGGGCCAGCCTTGCGACTTCCTGCGCACCCCGAGCTGGCGCCCAAGGCTGGGGCGCGAAGCGAGGAGGGTCGACTGAGCAGCGCCGATGGGGGGGGTGCTGGACACGGAGGCGACGCGCCACTTCCAGCCCAGCGCTGCCGAGCCGTGCAGCCACCAGCTGCTCCGTGCCCACGGCCTGCATCGCGATGTCGCCGACGACGGTGCGAGTGCCCACCAGCGGCCTGCTGCCCGCTGAGGCGGCGCGGAGGGCTGCCAGCCCAGGCAGCCTGGCCACAAAGGTGGCGCACGCACTCCCCGCCAGAACTGTCCCGTTGGTGCAGAACGACTCGGCGGCCAGGCCCACGACGGAAACGGCCCGCGGTCTCTGGTAGAATACCAGCAGCGTCACATCGCACCCAACAGCGTCGACACCAGGAAAACGACCAGGACGCACCAGTACCTGCACCAGGGCGTCGGGCCTCGCGTCCTGCAGCAGCAGCCACACAAGCTTGCGCGGGCACAGCCCAAAGCCATCCAGAGCCGAGGCCTCCCTGACGCCATGGGCCAAGCAAAAGGAGCCCTCGAACCAGTTGTACACATGCTCTGCCCCTTTGGCCACACATGTGCACTTAGCAGGCCCCAGGTACGTGCCGCGCTGCGCACGAGGCCAGCCCAAATCGTGCAGCGCGCCAGGCTCCACGTTGAAGTCGCCCTGCGCGAGCCAGGGCATGCCCTCGGACAGCACCGGGTCGCCGAAGGCCGCGAAGATGTCGAGGTTGATGCCCTTGGGCCCCAGGGCGTCCTGCAGATGCAGCGAGCGCGCCAGGACAAGCAGCCCAGACGCCGTGATCGTGACCCCAACCAAGCGATGCCTCAAGTCACTCGGCGTCGCCCACACACTCTCCGCAGCCTGCAGGTCGCTGCGCGCCAGGGTCGCCGCGCCCCCTGAGTTCGCCAGCGGGCCCTCCTTGTCCGCGGGCGCCGGCGCATGGAGGAACGCCGAAAAGCCCAAGCGCAGCACTGCTCCTCTGGCCTCTTCCAGGCGGTGCGGAGCCAGGCGGGTCTCCTCCAGCCCGCAGCGGACATCCTGAGCTGCCGTCGCGGCTTGGCCTGGCGCTGGCGGGGCCTGCGCACTCCCGAGGGCGAGGGCCCGCTTGCCGCCGAGGCGGGCCGCTTCGGCGCCGCCGCCCTCCCGCTGCCTAGGCCTGGCGCCACTGGCGTGGCTGCGCGCACGACTGCCGCGGCCTCTCTCCTCCGCCGCGACTCTCAGCGGCGCGGCCAGCAGGGCGAGCAGCAAGAGGGGCCAGGTCCTCAGCCTCGGCCGCCAGCTCCCGCTTGCACGCCTGGGCGACCTTCGGCCACTCGCCGTTGGCGTCGCCTCGACGTTCGGCCTAGCCGCGCTCCGCGGCGCACTGCGGCTGCCAAGGCCTGCAGCCTCCTGCGCGGTCGCCGTCCTCACTGTCGATCTCATCCATGGAGCATGACTCCGCCCAGGGCACTGTCCTCGGGGCCGCAGGGGCTTCGGCGAGCTGCGCACGCACCGCCTCCACCTGGGAGCGAATGGCCGCCCATGCCACTTCGAAGTTGCTGGAGCCCCGCGCCTCGGGCAGCTTGTCCAGCTGCATGAGGAGCCCTGGGACCTGGCTGGCTCCTGCCCACTCGGCTGCACGCTGGCGCAGCTGCGCAGCGGCCTCCACTCGGGCTTCCTCCTCGAGGACGTGGAGCGCACGGCTGGCCTCCTCCACCTCCGCATCGAGCTGCGCCAGCCCCTCCTGGGCCTTCTGCAGCTGGGCCTCGGCAGTGCCACGTGCTGCTTGCTTCTGCTCCAGGCCCTGGCGCGCCGCTCGGAGGCGCTTCTCTGCGTTGCTGATGGCGTTCGCCTCCTTGTGGAGCACCGCCGACAGGGGCATGGAGGGCGCCTTCTGCACTGCTCCCGCGCGCTGGGCCTCAGCCAGCTCTGCGCGCTTGGCCTCCAGCTGGCTGGCAACGACGTCGGTGAAGCAGCAATCGACCCCGTCGGGCGGCCCTGCCTGCAGCGCCTCCAGCTGCTCGACCGACACTTGCAGCCTCTCGATCGCCGTGGCGTCGCTGCCGCGGGGCGTCCCGCTGGCTCCCGACGCCGAGGTCTGCGACTTGGAGGTTGCCGCACTCGTAGCCGCGCTGCGGGCCTGTCGTTGGGCACGTCGCCCGCGCGGCTGGTCCACCCAGCCGTCCTTGTCAGCCTGGGGCTTGGCCTTGGCTGCTGCTTCCAGGGCCCATGGCGGAGCTGCGTACCCACAGCCAAGGCACGTGGTGCGCCAGTCCCAGTTCCACCCTCCGCAGCTGCACATCCAGTACTTCCTGCTGCGCCTGCTGCCGCTGCCGCCACCCCGCGGGGAGCGCGCCATGGCCCAGGCCGCGCTGGCTGGCAGGTCGCTCCTCCGCGCCGCGAAGGCAGAGAGCACAACAAGGAAATGCACTGGCCCAAAGCGAGGAGACCCTCGCGCTCGGAACGCCGCGGACGACTTGCGGTCGTCGGGTGCTCCATGGCCTTGAGCCAAAATGGCTACGGATGTTCTGCCGTGTTCCTGCTTGCTCTGCCGTGCTCTGCCGTGCTCCTCCTGCTCCTGTGTGTTTTGCCGTGTTCCTGTGTGATCTGCCGTGCTCCTGTGTGTTCTGCCGTGTTCCTGTATGTTCTGTGTTCTGTGTGTTCTGCCGTGCACCTGCGTGTTCTGCAGTGCACCTGTGTGTGTGTTCTGCCGTGCTCTTCGTGCTCGTGTGTGTTCTGCTGTGCTCCTATGTGTTTTGTTGTGCTCCTGTTTGTTTTGCCGTGCTCCCGTGTGTTCTTTGGGTTCTGCCGTGATCCTGTGTGTTCTGCCGTGCTCATGTGTGTTATGTCGTCCTCTCGCGCGTTCTGCCGTGCTTCTGCGTGTTGGGCTGCCGTGATCCTGCTCATTTTCTGAAGATGTCTCAGGAGCAAAGCTCAGTTGTAACACGCATGGTCTTACATTATCCTTTTCAGCATTTCATTTTTCGAGCATGTCTCCGGCGACATCCCCATTTCTATACGTCTGCTCAATTCGCGATTTTCATTTTCTGGTGGATGTCTCAAGCGACATGCTTGACGGTGTTGTGAACGACTCATGTTGGTGAGGATGTCTTGAGCAAAATGCTAAATTTGAGGAATCTCGAGGGCGCTCCGGGGGTCATATTGGGCCTCATGTGGGGCTCGTTTGAGGCTGCCTCGACGCCATCAAAAACATGCCAATGCGATGTCACACGCATCATTGTTTTGAGGATGTCCCTCGCAAAATCGCCATCATTAGAAGCCTGGTTTGGGCCGTCTGGAAGCCTTTGCAAGAGCGATCCCAAGACAAGGTTAGAGCAGCAGATTTCAAAACGATGCTGTTGTATTTCTTCATTTGTTGAGGATGCGTCATTTTCGGCAGACTCCCAGGCGCTCGGAGATCCATCTTGAGGACCCCTTGGGCCTCTCAATTCTTCCTCTTGAGACACTTCAAGAACAATGTCAAGACGATGTTGAGAACATCTCATTCTTGTTGAAGATGCCCCCAACGAGATGCATGCAATTTTTCTGCCGTGCTCTTTTTTTTGGTCCGCCGTGCTGCCGAGCATTTTCTGAGGACGTCCCTAGCGAAAACGCCGTTTTCAACGTAAGCGGCAGTAAGACACCTCCGGAGACATGTCATTTCGGTGAGGATTTCTCAGGCGAGACGCAGTTTCTTATAGATGAATGGATTTCGAGGCGATCACTTGATGTCTCGAGCGAAACGCGATGTCTCGATCGAAATCGCTTTTTGAGGGAACCTTTCTTGACATGAATGGGAAGCGCGTGAAATCAAAGAGCTTGGCAAGAACGTGCACCAACATCAAGTTCGCATGTCGCGTAGGCGCTCTTCCCGAACGTCTACAAGGGGTACCAAGTGGACTCCGCTATCCGCGCAAGTTCAGACGTGCTGCTGACCCCGAACGTCCGCAAAAAGAACCAGATGGAATTCACGATCCGCGCTGATTCCGACGTGCCGCTCACCCCGAACGTTCACAAAAGATACCAAATGGAATTCACCATCCGCGCAACTTCAGTCACCGCTCACCACGAACGTCTACAAAAGATACCAGGTGGAGGTCACTACCCGCGCGAGTTTAGACGTCGCGCTGACCCCGAACGCCCACAAAAAATATCAGGTTGAGTTCACTTTCCGCGCGAGTTCAGACGTGGCGCTGACAGGAGAAGATTTTCGGAGGATGTCTCGAGCGAAACGCTTTGTTTCAACAAAATTGCTTTTGAAAACCCATGGGTTTTTCAATCATTTCGCTTTCGAGGACCCGTCCGAATGCAATTGTTGGAGGATGTCTCGAGCAAAACGCTCTGATATTAACAAAAACTGATAAAACCAGTAGTTTTTCAAAAATTCCGTTTCTTGGGCCGTCTTGGAGGTCATCCGAGACCGCTCCGAAAAGATGCCTTACAAGAGCTCTTGGCGCATCCCATTTTTTCGAGGATGTCTCTAGCGAAACGCCCATTTTTGGAGGTCCGCGAATTCGACCCACGATTTCAGCAGTTCCGAAGATTTCTCGAGCGAAAGGCTCATGTTTAGTAAAATACGTCTTAAGATACGAACCCCAATTTCTTAATTTTGCGAAGATGTCTCAGGCGAAATGGCCATTCTGGGTCACCTTTCCTGACATGGACGGGAAGCGCGTAAAAGAGAAGAACTGTGCAAGAACGTGCAGCATCATCACGATGAACCGTAATGTGGGCGAGCTCCCTGAACGTCCACGTCCGCAGGGTCCCCGAACGTTGACAACCCTGTTCCTGAATATCCTACGAACGTCTTCTCTACGGCGTGGCGTTTTGAACCGGCGTCGCCCTTTGAACCGAACCGTTACCATACGACGACGGCGACGACGATGACGACGACGATGACGACGAAGATGGAGACAACTATACCACAGGTCGGCTGGAGACGAACGCCCACAAAAGGTACCAGGTGGAGTTCACTACCCGCGCGAGTTCAGACGTGGCGCTGACAGGATGAGGAAGAGGAGGAAACCTGATGGTATCGAAGACCTGTCCAAAGGCAATTGTTTGAGGATGTCTCAAGCAAAACGCTCTGTGTTTCACAAAACCATTGAAACACTATGGGTTTTTCGAAAATTCCGCCTTCGAGGACCCGTCCGAAGGCAATTTTTGGAGGATGCCTCGAGCGAAACGCCCATTGTTTAACAGAACTGTTGAAAACCCATTGGTTCTTCAGCAATTTCGCCTTCTTGGGCCATCTTGAAAATCATCCGAGATCGCTCAGAAAAGATGCTTGAAAACAAACCTTCGTACATCCAACTTTGCCGAGGATGTCTCTGGCTAAACTGCCATTTCCAAAAATTCGAAAATTACGCCGTCAATTTCAACATCCCGATTTGTTGAGGATGTCTCAGGCGAAATCGACATGTTTAACATAAGACGCCTTAAACGATAGACTCCAGCATCCCAATCTTATGAGGATGCCTCAGGCAAAATGGTCATTATGGGGAACCTTTCCTGACATGAACGGGAAGCGCGTGAAAGGGAAGAGTTGCGCAAGAACTTGCAGCACCATCGCGAGCAAATGTAATATAGGCGAGCTTTCCGAAAGCTCATAAAGGATACGTATGGACACGCGTCCCCCGAACGTTTACAATCATCTTCCTGATGATCCTCCTCACTCCTCCGCATGAGGCCGACGGCGAAAACGACGACCGTGGGAGGAGGAGAAGAATGAGGAGGACGAGGAGGAGGAGGAGGAGGAGGAGGAGGAGGAGGAGGGGGAGGAGGAGAAGGAGGACCAGCAGCAGCAACAGCAGCAGGAACTGAGGGTGAGGAGGGGACGGGGAGGAGGACGAGGAAGAGGAGAAACAGGAGCAGGAGGAGGAGGAGGAGGACGAGGCGGAGAAGGAGGAAGGAGGAGGAATAACGGGAGGAGGAGGAGGAGGAGGTGGAGAAGCAAGAACAGGAGGAGGAAAAGGAGGAAAAAGAGGAGGAGGAGAAGGAGAAGGAGAAGGAGAAGGAGAAGGAGGAAGAGGAGGAGGAGGAAAAGGAGGAGGAGGAGGCGGATGAGGAGGAGACCAGGTGGTTTACAGGGCCCGTTCGAAGGCATGTTGTAGGAGATATCTCGAGCGAATCGCTGATTGTTTAAACAAAAATGTTAAACACCCATTGGTTGTTCAATACTTTTGCTTCTTGGGCCATCTTGGAGGTCATTCGAGGACCCTCCGAACAACTGTCTGCAACCATCTCTTTCAACATTCCCATTGTTTCGAGGATGTCTCAGGCGAAACGCTCATTTCCGAGGATCCGAAAATTAGGCGAGCGATTTCCAGATCTCCATGTTTGGAAGATGTCTCGGGCGAAACGCCCATGTTTAGCAAAATACGTCTCAAGATACGACCCCCAACTTCACGATGTGGCGAGGATGGCTCGAGCGAAACGCTCAGTTTGGGAACCTTCCCTGACATGAACGGGAAGCGCGTGAAAGGGAAGAGTTGCGCAAGAACTTGCAGCATCATCGCGAGCAAATGCAATATAGGCGAGCTTTCCGAATGCTCATAAAGGATACGTATGGACACGCGCCCCCCGAACGTTCACAAACATATTCCTGAGTATCCGCCTCACTCTCCCGCGTTAGGAGGACGACGACGAAGACGACTACCAGGGGAGGGGGGGAGGAGGAGGAGGCGGAGGAGGAGGAGGAGCAGCAGCAGCAGCAGCAACAGCAGCTGCAACAGCATCAGTGGAGGGGGCGGAGGGCGAAATGGCCGTTTCGCCTGAGACATTCTCTAAACATTTGGGTGTATGAAGTGTTGTTTTCAAGCTTGTTTTCAAAGCGATCTCGGATGAACTCCAAGATGGCCGAAGAAGGCGAACTTATTGAACAATCAATGGATTTTCGCCATTGTTGTTAAGACACTAGCGTTTCGCTTGAGACACCCCACAAACATTGCCCTCGGGGGGGTCCTCGATACCATCAACTTTCATCCTCATCCTCCTCATTTTTCCGTTTTGGAATTCGCGCTGTCTTGGCCTGTGTTTTTGTCCTCTAACCGCGGGGTAGCATGGTGAGCTTTTAAAAAGGACGGGGTCGCCATCAGGCCCCAGGGGGCCCACGGAACATGTAATCCAACCTTCCTTATCAGATTTTGGATAGCCCGGGAAACCTCAGAAGAACCATGAGATGTTAAATCCAACCTTCCTTATCGGAATTTGTCATCTTCCTCGTGCGTGGGAGAGAGGAGGAGAAAGCCATGTTTGGAGGATGTCTCGAGCGAAACGCTATGTGTTGAACAAAACTGTTGAACACCCATGGGTTTTTTCAGTAATTTCGCCTTCGAGGACCCGTCCGAAGGCAAATGTTGGAGGATGTCTTGAGCGAAACGCTCATTATTCAACAAAACGGTTAAAACAACCCGTGGGTGTTTCAAACATTTCGCTTCTTGGGCAATCTTGGAGGTCATCCGAGGACGCTCCGAAAAGATGCCTTACAAGAGCTTCTTCGGCATCCAATTTTTCCGAGGATGTCTCAGGCGAAACGCCCATGTTCGAGGATCCGAAAATTAGGCGAGCGGTTCCAAGATCTCCATTGTTGGAGGATGTCTCGGGCGAAACGCCCATGTTTAGCAAAACACGTCTTAAGATACGACCCCCAACTTCACGATGTGGCGAGGATGTCTCGAGCGAAACGCTCAGTTTGGGAACCTTCCCTGACATGAACAGGAAGCGCGTGAAAGGGAAAAGTTGCGCAAGAACTTGCAGCATCATCGCGGTCAAATGAAATATAGGCGAGCTTCCCGAACGCTCACAAGGGATACGTATGGACACGCGCCCCCCGAGCGTTCAAAAGCATATTCCTGAATATCCTCCTCACTCTCCCGCGTGAGGAGGACGACGACGAAGACGACTACCAGGGGAGGGGGGGAGGAGGAGGAGGCGGAGGAGGAGGAGGACGGGGAGGAGCAGCAGCAGCAGCAGCAGCAGCAGCAGCAGCATCACATGGCTAACTTAAAAAAGGATGGGGTCGCCATCAGGCCCCAGGGGGCCCACGGAACATGTAATCCAACCTTCCTTATCGGATTTTGGATAGCCCGGGAAACCTCAAAAGGACCAGGAGATGTCCAATCAAACCTTTCTTATCGGAATGTGTCATCTTCCTCGTGCGTGTGAGGAGGAGGAGCGGGAGGAGGAAGAGGACAAGGAGGAAGTGGAAGAACAGGAGGAGGAGGAGGAGGAGGACGGACAGGAGGAGGAGGAGGAGGAAGAGGAGGAGGAGGAGGAGGAGAAGGCAATTGTTGGAGGATGTCTCGAGCGAAACGCTCTGTGTTTAACAAACCTGTTGAAAACCCACAGGTTGTTTCAATAATTTCGCCTTCGAGGACCCGCCCGAAGGCAATTGTTGGAGGATGTCTCGAGCGAAACGCGGATGGTTAAACGGAAGTGTTAAAACACACGTGGGTTTTCAACATTTTCACTTGTCGGGCCATCTTGAAGGTCATCCGAAATCGCTCTGAAAACATGCCTTACAAGAGCTTCTTCGGCATCCCATTTTTTCGAGGTTGTCTCGGGCGAGACGCCCATTTTCGAGGATCCGAAGATCTCCATGTTTGGAGGATGTCTCGGGCGAAACGCCCATTGTTAGCAAGATACGTCTTAAGATACGACCCCCAACTTCCCGATGTGGCGAGGATGTCTCGAGTGAAACGCTCGTTTTGGGAATCCGCCAGGTCCCCGACCACGAGTGCGCAACGCGCGTTCCCCCCCCAGACCCCCCCCAGTTGATAAAATCCCTCTGGGCAACAACACGTCCATCGCGCGACTCTTCGAGTCTTAGCGTGCTTTTTTGGCTGTCGCTACCCCACAGTGCTCTGAGGTCGTGCTTGGGGTACCAAGAATCAAACCGACTGGCGGCGCCATACTCGCACGAGCATGGGACTGGCTTTGAACGGATTTGCAAAGGAAGCGCACCGACGCACAGCACGCCGTCGGCCGGCAGTCGCCTCTGCGACCGCGCAGTCGAAGCGACACGGGCAGTGCCTCTGCGCTGCCTCGTGGCCGCCCTGACCGCTAGCGAAAACTCTCCCGCCTAATTGACAACCTGTGACGTGCTCGCTAGACTGGGTGAGAGGGCCAGCTGGAAACTAAAGATGCGGGGAGGGAGGAAGGAGGAGGAGTAATGCCGATCCGCGCCACTGCCTGTCTACCCGGCGTGAGACAATATCCAAAATGCTCTCGAGCAGCCGCTCGAATCCCGCCCCGAGCAGGGAGGAACCGTTTCGAATTTCCCCCCCTCGGCCGGCCGCACACCAGAGAACTCATTAACCGAATCTGGGTGCCGGCCAGACAGATAGCGCATGATACGAAGTCCCTGGGAAACGTATCGCCCCCGCGCCGGAAAGGCATCTTCGACCCAAAATCAGCACACCGGCGCCGCTGCGACACTTTGCTGTTTTTTTTCTCCCCCAAGTGGGGGAGGAGGAGGAGGAGGAGAAGGAGCGCATCAATCAGTACTCGCTCATCCGTTCACCCTGGTCACTCCCATGAGCGCGGCCATCCCTGCCACTCGCCACCATGCTGTCCTGGTCCATTAAAGCGCCCCGCCGGAGGGGCATGCTCTCAGCGCCGGCGGCGCTTAGGCCCCTTGGCCTCGCCGCCCTTGAACACTATGGAATCGATGGACTTCGCAGCCTGGCTCCGCGGCGCATGGCCCCAGTCCAATCGCGGCGGCCTGGAGGCAGCTGTTCTCCCGCAAGGTCTCAAAGCTGCGCATGACGTCTTCCATGGAGTTGCACGCGAAGATCCACTAATGGACCTCGGCACCCTCGGAATCTTTAGTCTCTACCCTGAAGCACCGGGCACCCGTGAACCTCTTACTCATGTCCCGCGCTTTGACCGCCGCCTCCACGATCTTCGCCAGGGCCTCGTGCGCCTTCTCTGGATTCTCGCCCTGGGCCGCTGCGGCATCGACCTCTTGCTTCTTCTGCTGGTAGGCCGCCGCGATGTAGTGGGCCACGCTGCGGAGCATGGCGTCGGGCTTCTTCCCCAACGGGTTCCCCGTGTACGTATCGTTCTGCTGATTGGCCTGGTCCCTGGCTGTTTTGCCGCGTGCGTCGTAGTCCTGGAGGGCCGCCTCGAGGCTCTTCGAGAACTGGGACTCCTTCTTCGTGGTGGCCACGATGCTCTGGTCCCTGAGGCTGCCCCGGCTGTGGTCCTCGTGCTGCAGCAGGAGCTGGGCAAACAGCCTGTTGAGCTTCGTCAGCTCGCTGGTGTCGTCCGCGCCCTCGGCCGGGCGTCGGTTGTCCGTGCGGGCGGCGGCAGGCGCGGCCCCGAGCTCCCCGAACATGGTGGGCAGCTGGCACCGGCGCAGGCGCTGGGGGCGCGGCCTGAGGCTGAGGGAGACCTTGAGCCTGAGAAGCTGTGCGAGAACGAACTGGTCGAGCACTGGGCGTGGCCTGGGATCCCTGGGGCGGCTCTCCCACCTGCGATTGCCGTGGGTCCTCGCGTCCTCCTTCCCCTCTTCCTCCGCCACCTCCCTGGGGCCGGGCCTCATCTGCGCGACAGCGGTTTCGGCGGAAGCGTTTGATGAGCGAGTCTTTGCGAGAGAAGGTAGTGAGACATCGGTGGCACTGGAGCTTCAATAAGAAATCTGCTGGAATCGAGTATGGGTTGGCGTCGACGTCGCGCGCCTCCTTCTGGTGGATGGCGAGGCCCTTTGGCCCCCTATACATCTCGCCGCAGATGTTGCACTCGAGAAGCGGCATTTCGTGCGTAGTTGCTGTTTGGTTACCGTCTGTTGGTGCTACGTGGCTGAGTAGTCGCGCGATGGTGATGCGAGGGACGGCGTGGAGCCACTGCAGCCGCGGGCGTGTCGCCGACGGCACGTCGTCGAGGCCGTAGGTCTCTGCGGCTCGTAGTTGTTCGTCGCTGGACAGGGTGTTCCATAGAGTCTGGATGTCGTGCTAGAGCTGCTGGAGGCGTCCGAGCTGTTGGGGCTCTCGAAAGAGAGGCGCCCGAAGATAGTGGCGCGCACTGCCAGTGCGGGGTCGTACTCTGGCGGGGACTCCGCCAGGCCTGGGCCATTGATGTGCTGCCACCAGCGGATGCGGCGCTCCTAGAGCGTTCTGGCGACTGTGGGAATGCGGCATTTGCGGCGGACCTCGCAGTTAGTCAAGTGGGTAGTATGTGCTGGCTGTCGAAGGACATGTCGGAGTTTAGATGTCTGCCTACGCCCCAATCTCCTGAGTTCCCCTTCGTCAAGGGGGGCGACTTCGAGTGTATAGAGCGCCGCAGAGCGGACGAGGGTGACCCAAATGAAAACGCGGGGGGCGAGGCCGTAGATCCCCTTGAACGCGCGGGCCGTGAGACGGCCATGGTTGGTGTTGGCCGAGGCGAGGCGATTGGTGATCTCGTCCTGGTACGAGCCGTCTGGGCGTAGCCGGGCGCCCAGGTATTTCACCGACTTGGAGGCCTTGACCACATGCGGCTTGAGGACGGGGCGGCTGGTCGAGCCGTGCTTCGAAGATGCCCCAGGCGGCTGCGGCTGGCTCTTGGTGCGCAGGCGACGGCGTCGAGCTGGCTCGGCGGCTGTCTCCGTCGGGGTCGGCGGGACCAGCTCGCATGGCTGCATGGTGATGCCGGTGGTGTTGGCCCGGATGCGCTTCTCGAGCTGGCGCATGCCGACTCCCCTGGCCTGTAGGAGGAGCTCCGTCTTAGGAATATTGACTTTCATGCCACCTTCCGTGATCACCCGGGTGAGGAAGTCAAGGAAGCGACTGACCTGGTCGAAGTCCGTACAGATGGTGAGTGCGATGAGGTCGTCTGAAACTTTAACCTGTGAGACGTCGAGCTCCGAGCAGCAGTCCTGGTTCAGCGAGGGGGGCTGGTGGTGTTTGTAGGTGGAGAAGGCCGGGTCGCATGCTACGTAAATCTGCTCGAAGTGGGCCTCTTGGGAGCGTCGCGCGATGGCTGTGGTGATGGCGTCGTAGAGGCAGATGAAAAGTGCAGGGCCTTCAACCGACCCTTGGCGGACGCCTTTGCCCACTAAGAGTTTCTTCAGCGGCCGATTGGTGCGGACGTCGCGGATGATGTAGCGCGTGCCGTGGTCGAGCTCCTCCACTGCCAGTTTGACCTGGTGGGCGATGGCGAGCTTTTCGAGTTGCGCCCAAATGGCCTGGCGGTCGAGGAGGTCGAAAGCCTTCTCCAAATCCATGAGGCACGCCGCGAGGATGCGGGCCGGCTGTCTGGAGAGGCTGCGGCAGTCCTTCCACCGGCGCATAATCTCATCAACCAGGGCGATCGCGTCTCTCGTGCTGCGCTGTGGGAGGGCCCCGTACTGCGTGTCAGAAACTTTCGAATGTAGCTGGCGCAGGGCTGGCATGCAGGTGGTGTTGACGTACGCCTTGCCTGCATGGCCGATGAGATTGATCGTGCGGTATTTGTCCCTCGCGGAGCTACCATCTCCCTTGGGCTTGCGGGGGCTAACTGTCTTGCCGTTCTTGAATCTCTGTGCCGTGGATTGCCACCAATGGCAGGCGCGGAAGGCGCCCGTGACTGCTTCGGCCATGGCGTCGGACCTTAGAGCGATCTTCCAACTCTCTGCCACTGCACCCTCCGAGGCACCTGTGGGGTTGTCGTCCGTAGCTGGTGGGCGCTCCTTCAAGACAGGGCCCACCTGATGGTTCGGGAGCTTGTTGAAGGCTTCCCGGACATCGGCTGTGGTGTATTATGTAACCTGGGAGGGGTCCGCAATCGCAGCAGTGGACTGGGGCACTCCCGCGTCGGTCATTTCGATGAGCGCCGCTTGAAAAATATCTGCAAGGGCCTTCGCGCGGACGTCCATCTCCTCTTCAGCACTCCAACACAGGGTGTCGGTAGTAGGATTGCGGACGGTGACCGTCGGGGCCGCTGGTTTGGGAGCCAGCTTCTTGAGGATCTGGAAGCATACTCTGGTCTGGCCAAGGGCCGCCGTGTGTTCCACTTCGTCCAGCATAGACTGGGTGCGAGCGCATTCTCTCGTCGGACTGCTCGTTTGACCTTAATGGCAGCTTCCGAGTGCAGCGCCTGAGTGAGGTCGCGCTCCAAGCCGGGTGGGAGCACGGCGAGTTTAGCTTGCAAGGTGTTTGCTAGCAATCAGGGCCAGCGTAGCCTCGGTGAGGGGCATTCTCGGAGTGCCCTCCTTAGTGTCCAGCTTGTAAAACTCCAGCGCCGTGTCCACGGCGATGCCTTCGATAGTGTTCCAGTACTCGCTCACTGTAGGGTATCTGCTACCAGGGCCGCACTCTTGCTGCCAGTCGCCCGCGATGCCCGCTGACTCCAATTTTTGATTGAATGGCCTCACACACAGCGTGAATGCGTCTCGTGGGCTCCTCCGTGGCATGCGTGTCGTACGCCTCGAGGTCGTCAGCGAGGAGCGTGCGGTTCCATCGCAGTGGGAGTGGGGCACGAGTACGCGGAACCCGAGGGTGAGTGCGAATGGTGGCAACGATGGGTCGATGATCGCGGTAGCCGCCTATGGCCACGGAGAGGCGGTAGTCGGGGCGGGCTCGGAGCCCACGACAGCCCGCAAGGCGCGTGCAGACGTCGTCCACTCGTGTCCAAGATTTGCCGTCCGAGTGCAACCAGGTGCCTGCCGGCCCACTAGCACGGCCATGGGTGTTGAGCGCCGTCATGCAGCTGTCAGTCAATATTTGGAGGAACCGGCGGCCATTCTCCTTCCAGGAGTGTTTCAGCTTCTTGTGGTAGTCTCCGGCCTTGCCTATGTACGGGAGGCTGCACATAGTAGAGCCGTTGGCGTCGATGGCGAGGACCAGGGTGGCGCGGGCGGGGATGCTGCTTATGACTTTGTTCAGCTGCGCCCAGAAGTGGTCGCGCAGTTTCCAGTGCTGTGTCGAATGCTCGGTCCAGCTGTGCCCCATTGGCGTGGGGGGTGGCTCATTCGTCGGCGCGTAGACATTCAGGATGTAGAGGTCTTGACATAGTGAGGTGCTCGTGAGGCGTGGGATTGCGTGACGCGTGCTCCTTGGATACGGCCAGGCATCCACTGATGAACTACCCTGATGTGGTCCAGCGCGTAGCGCTTCAGATTGATGGCGATAAGGCAGCCATCGCGAACGTGCGGATCTGATCGAGGCAGTGGGAGGAGCCTGTAGTCCTCCGTATTCCAGGGGTGGCCAACGTCCATGCACGTGCCTTGGAGGCAGACAATAGAGACGTTGTGAATAGCCGCCATCTTGAGGAGCTCCGCGAATCGGCCCATCACGCGAAGGGACTCACAGTTGTAGGACCAGAGGGTGATTTGAGCATGGGGGCCAGTGTGGCTCGAGCGGCTGGGGGAGCGCGAGCGCTTGGTGGTTGTCGTAGGCGGAAGGGAGGTCTGCAACGTCGGGTCGAGGTCGAGGGCGACGCTGCGCGTGATCAACTGGTTGCGGTAGTGAGCCCTCCCATACCGTACAGCCGTCCGCAATGCTCTGCGATACGACCGCTTGCTCCCAGTGCCGAACTTCCTGTCTGCTCCTGAGTCGTCTGCAAGTCCTGGAGTTGACAGTTCTGCCGCCCCCGGCATGGCGGCGACGCTCACCTCCACTCAGTAACGCCGAATCTGGGCAACGAAGCGGCCATGGCTGCTCTACGGCAAAGTAGGGCTCGTTGCGGAGAGTCCTCGGAGAGCGCTGGGGACTTGCGACCCCAGCGGGCTGAGCAGCGGTCCTGAGCGACCTTGAGCCCGGAGGCTTCTTAGCGTGCTTCCCGTCATCCGCCAGATCCCCGACCACGAGTGCGCAACGCGCGTTCCCCCCCCAGACCCCCCCCAGTTGATAAAATCCCTCTGGGCAACAAAAAACGTACATCGCGCGACTCTTCGAGTCTTAGCGCGCTTCCCGTCATCCGCCAGGTCCCCGACAACGAGTGCGCAATGCGCGTTCCCCCTCCTGGACCTCCCCGGTTGAAAAAAAAAGATCCCTCTGGGCAACAGAACGTCCATCGCGCGACTCTTCGAGTCTTAGCGCGCTTCCCGTCATCCGACAGGCCTTGCCCACGGAGCAATCCCGAGCCCTTCCCCCCTCAGACTCCCTCCAGTTGATAATATTCCCTCCGGTCCGAGACCAACGTCCATCGCGCGACTCTTCGAGTGAGTCTATGCGCGCTTCCTGTCATCCGACAGGCCTTGGCGGAGGAGCAATCCCGATCCCTTCCCCCTCTTCCCCCTCTGGACTCCCCCAGTTGAAAATATTCCCTCCGGGCCTGCACCAACGTCCATCGCGCGACTCTTCGAGTCTTAGCGCGCTTCCCGTCATCCTCCAACAATTGGCCAGATGCAACCTGCCACCCTATATTAGTAAGAACTTCATTAGACTTGATGCTGATTCAGCCGAAACGTCCAGCTCACTTCTCGTACCTCGAAGACGCTTCCCGTCATCCGCTAGCCCTCGACGCCGTGCAATCCGCCACCCTACATTAGTAAGAACTTTATAAGATGTAATGCATATTCAGCCAGAACGTCCAACTCGCTTCGAGTATCTCGAAAACTCTTCCCGTCATCTCCATTTGTGACAGAAAACGTCTTAAACGAAAACCCCCAAGATCCCGACTTTGGGGGGATGTCTTAAGCGAAACGCTCCTTTTTTAAATCCGCCGTCTCCCGGCGGGGGGAAGACCCCGTCACCATTCCCCCCCTGGACCCCCCCACTTGATAAATATATTCCCCTCTGGGCTGGGGAGCAACGTCCATCGCGCGACTCTTCGAGTCTAAGCGCGCTTCCCGTCATCCGCCAGGGTCTGATCAGAGAGCGATCCCGAGCCCTCCCCCCTCAGACTCCCCCCAATTGATAATATTTCCCTCCGGATCTAAACAAACGTCCATCGCGCGACTCTTCGAGTCTATGCGCGCCTCCCGTCATCCGCCACCGTCTCTCTGACACGTTGAGGCGTGGTAGTATGCCACATGCTGTCTAGTAGGGTTGGCAAGCAACCACGGCCTCCAAGATGGCCCAAGATGCCTCCAAGACGGCCCAATTTTGCCCCAACCCAACGAGGCCCAAGATGGCCTCAAGACGGCCTACTATGCCTCCATGTGGCCTGCAAGATGGCTCAAAACAGTCTAAGAAGGCAAGAGGGCCCCAAGACAGCCTAAGAGGGCCCCAGGACGGCCCAAGAGGGCCCAAAGACGACCCCAAGAAACCTCCAAGACGGCTCCACATGATAAAACCCGAGACAGTCACAAGACAGCCCAAACAAGCTCCACAAGAGCTTCTCAAGAAGTGAAAACGAAAGGTGCCACATGTGACGGCTTTCCTCGTCGACCTCCTCCTCCTCCTCCTCCTCCTCCTCCTCCTGCTCTCCCCTCACCTCCCCTGATCATCCTCATTACTGCTATCCGAAACCTCCTGGGAGGCACGAGATGTCACACATGACGGCCACCGGTGCCCCCTCGAACAGTCGCCACCCAAAATGCAGGGCTGGCACGGTGACGGGACTTGTGGCATGGAACTGGATAGTAAAACATGCATGCTTCAGAATCTGAGTGAAACCAGAGAGGCAACATCGACAAGATCCGGTGCTACAGACTCAAGGGCATCATGAATGTACACCGAGACGCTCTCCTCAGCAACAATCTGGTTGATAAGCATCTCCACATCGGAATCAGGGGCCAAGTTCAAGAGGTCAATTGTCTTGGTCTCAACGGCTCCACTCCTTTGAGCAAAAAACTCGCATCTTCCAAACACTTGACCGTGCATTCGTGCAGAAATTGCACATTTGTCCAAAACGCATTGTGCACTCGTTGCCGCGCGCGAGCATCCATAGTTAACCGCCTGCTGTTACAATGCCAGCCTGCATGGGTAGCACGCCTTGACGCGCGACAGAGGTACATCTCGACCTCCGCCCACAACCTCATCTGCGAACTCACCCCAACCACGACGTGCGACATACCAATTGCGACGTCCGATGCGCGGGGTACAGCTTTTCACTGCGCACAAGCAGACAGCGAAACGAAGGCGCTAAGTGTGACGAGCGAACACAAGTGGACATGCACAGCCGCAAATCAAACACGGGCACAAATTGAAGCTGCAACTGCGAGCACGGGCAACAAGAAACGGACTTGGGGCAACGGATGCAAAGACGAACGGTATGACTCATGGACGCATAACCTGGGTCAGCACAACCCGGGTCGACCAGGGTTTTGTCGCGAAGCCTAGGCGGCCATACAAGAACTCCCAAACCAGGGTTAGCGGAGGGCGGAAAGGGGGAATCGGCCCCACGCGGCTCCAAAACAGAGTGAGCCACAGGGGATTGGCTGGTCCTCGTCAGCGCAAACCTCTGTTACGTGAGCCCCGAATGACACCGGCGCGCGTGCCCCGAACCCCGTGTGCGCAGCAGCCAACATGCGCGCGGGAAGGAAAACTCCACGGCGGCGGCGCTCGCAGCATTCTCGGGCTATTCCGGAGACCCCAGGCCTGGCCGAATTCGGCGCCGACCCCCCAGAGAGCCTGCCAGACCGCCCGAAGAAGGTTCAGATCCCAACGGGACGGTTCAGGTCCCAACGGGACGGCTCAGACCCCAACGGATCTGAACATCGGAGTGGTTCAGATCCCAACGGAGCAAAATTGAGCTTCCAGGCGCTTGAAGCGCTTCGTCGGCGCCTTAGAGGTGCCCCCATAGACGGCTCCGACTCGGCTTCGTGATGGATTCCTGTAAATTCCTTTCAGGGTTTTTTTTTTGTCAAGGATTCCTGAAGGGGGAGTCCTGATGGATTGCTGGATATTCGTGAGGATTCCTGAAGAATTCCTGCAGCTTTCTGCACAAGCCCTGCAGACTCTTCAAGGATTCCTGAAGGACTCCTGGACGATTCCTGAAAATTCTTCGAAGTTTTCTGAAGGATGCCAGAAGGACTCGTGAAGGATCCTTGAGGGGTTCCCGAAGGACCCCGAAGGATTCCTGATGGCTTCCTGGCAGATCCCTGAAGATCCCTCATGATCCTTGAAGGATTCCACAAGGACTCTTGAAGGATGCCTGATGAGATCACATTCGTATACGTGTTGAACACGTGGTGGGTACACGTTGGAGACGTGTGCGGCAGGCTACGCACACTGATTGCTTACAGTGTGTATATGTTGTGTATAAGTGTTGAGTACGTTTCCCATCTATATATGTATATATATATATATGTGGGTGCATGTGTGTATGTGTTTGTGCATGCGTGTTGTACACGTGTTGTATACGTTTCGTGTATGTGTCAATCACGTTAGGAGCACTGCCTTTACAAAGTATACGCTTTGCGTACGCGCTGTCTGCTTAAACCATATACACATACACTTCGCATCCTTGAACATATACGTGTCAAATGCGTGCGGTATGACCTTGCTTGACCTGGTGTGTCCATGTTTCGATTACGTGTGGCCTACGTTTCGCAGTCGTGCCGCACACATGTCGAGTACGTGTGGGATACGCGTTGTACTCGCTTATGAAAAGGTTTGGGTACGAATCGCCTTCGTTTGATATACGTGTTGCTCACGTTGCGTACCCGTCGCGTATACACTCCGTGTGCATGTCGCAGGCGCTTCCTATATGTGCTGTATACGTTATGGTTACGTTTCGTAAACGCCTCGTGTACGTCCATGTACCTGTTTCGTATACGTCCCTGTACACGATGTGTATCAGTCCCGTGCTCGTGCGATATACGCGATGTACCCACTTCCATACACGTTGCGAACACGATCCACATACGCTTCGTACACGCCCCATGTCGGCATCACGAATGTGCCACTGAATGTCATATGCGTTTCCTGGATGAGTCACACGCGCGTAACAAATACGTGCCATGTACGTGCCGTTTGCGCTTCATATACGTTGTCTTTTCGTTTCGGATACGTTGCACATGCGCTTCATATACGTGCCATATGCGTTCCAGAAACGATGCGTATACGTTCCATCGGCGTCCCAGGTGCGTTCTGCACACGTGTCTAAAGCACTTGACATTCATGTCGTACACTGTTCATCTACGTACGTGACATATACGTGTCAAATACGTTTCGTTTACGTTTCATGTGCGTTTCATGTACGTTTGGTCTACGTGTTGAGAATATCCTGGTAAGTTTCGTCGACGCTTCATATAGATATTTCTTCTTTCTTATACGTGTTGTATAAGTGTCACATACATGCTCTGTTCGTGCCGTCTACGATCGCATGCATTGCCGCCGGGTGTGCGCTGACCCTACATGGGGACGTCCTGGATAACTCAGAAGTCGCACATCATAGGGCAGCGGAATGGTTTAGACCCAAGCGGCGAACTATGAAAGCCGAGTGGATATCCCTAGGGGAAACCATTCGGATTTCATTGACAAAATAATCATGACATAACAACTTTGAACAGACCCGGTTTCTGGCCATTTGGACCTGATACGCTCTGGTTGTCTTACAAGTTACAATCTGAACCGTCCCGTTGGGATCAGACCCCGTCGCGCCAGACCGTCCCCAACAAGGTGGACGCGGGCCGACGTGTTCGCCCGCGCCCCCGTCGCGTGACAGGAAGAGCGCCGAGGAATCGCGTCGCCGCATGATGATCAGATCTGGCCGAAATCGGCGCCGTCCCCCACAGCGCTGGCCGCATCATCCCCAGCAGGATGGACACGGGCAGAGATTTCCGCTCGCGCCGGCCCGAGGCCAGATGGGGCCAGTGGCGGCAGCGCGCACGAGGGTGGGCGAAGACCGTGGGCACGGGCCATGAGGCCACTGGGCAAGGCTTGTCGCGGCGAGCTCTGGTCGGAAGTTACCAGGGGGGGTCCTAGCCAGTACTGTCCCCGGCGTTTTGCCCCGCTGCGGAGAGCACTGGGCCCTTTGGATATCGGGAGGGGCGCTCTGGAGGCCGTCGGCGCCTCCTTGGGGACGCTGGGGCGCCGTATGTGGACGTTCGCTCTGTGCTCTCAGTGAGGGGGGTCCCTCACGAGCGAGGGCTCGAAACGAGAGCGCTGTGATCCCGTCTGACATGGGGATGAAGGAGAGTTGGGGCGCTTCTCCTTTACACAGACGTGCCCACTGATGAGCTGGGCGGGGGGTCCTTCTGGGAGGAGGTGAGGGGCAACGTCAGGGGGGGGGGTGCTGGCTCAGGGGAGGGGGGGGGTGACATCGACCTGGAGTCGGCGATGACTCGCCGATGGATCGGCGACAAGCCCCCGATAGCGAAACCGCACGGTCCTGGGCGGGGCGGGGCGGGCGGGCTATCGGGCCCCTATCGGCGAGCAATGGGCGATGGGGGGTCGATGAATCCCCCCCTGAGCCGATCCCACCCTGACGCTGCCCCTGAGGAAGGGGGGGGGGATCTCTTCTGTCGGACCATCATTCGGGCCTCCAGCGGCCGTCAAAGACGATTCTGGCACCCCCGCAACGCTCTCGACGAGGTGCAGCTGATGGGAAGCACCCGGGATCTCGAAAACTTCAAGTAACTGTCGATGTTCGTCCGCCCCGATCCTCGAGGAGGGGGGGCAAGCGCCAAACCGCGTGGTAGGTGGACCGCCCCGGCGAGACGCAGGGAAGAGAGTGGGTGCGGCTGCCCGCAGGCCAGGAGCGCTCGAGAGGCGGGCAGACCTCTCCAGCAGGAGGAGGAGGGGGAGGAGGAAATGGAGGTTCTGTCCTCGCCTTTCTCGCTTCTCGTCCTCTGCTGTTTGCCATTTCGGGTCGTCCCCTTCCGTCGGACTCCCTCGCCTCCCACGGAAGCCCCCCACCTGACGGCTAGAGAAGCCTATCTTCAAAACCAGCAATTCCGTGGAGAGGTCTGGGACGGGCATCGGGTCATCGACCGAACCTGCAATCACCACCGGCACCATGGGGAGGACGGGTGTGGCCGGCACTATCTGGGGACGTGCCAGCTGGAGCCTGGGGTGGGGCTCTGCCCACTTGGGGGCTGGAACCCGTCAGGGCCAGACCATTCTGATGGGAGGGAGAGAGGCAGAGAGAGAGCGCGAGAGAGAAAGGAGAGGAGGGAGGGGGCGGGATACTGCATCGCAGCGCGCGCATCGGGCACGAGGCTTCCTGCAAGAGGCGCGGCCTTCGTGAGGTGTGGTTGACCATGGTGGTAGAGAGCGGAACGGGCACCGTACACGGGCGTGCCAACTGGTGCCTTGAACGTATGGAAGCGTCGAAGCGCGCTGTGGGGTGTGTGCCGTAAATGTGCATGCCAACCATCGGCTCCCTATCCGTGGGCGGGCTGAGAGCGAGAACACAAGCATCTTCAATGAGGCCTTTGGGAACGCCCCCATTTGGCGGTCGGAAGCGCGAGAAGGGCACACCATCCGGGTGGGGGAAAGGGGGAGGGGGCGGGGAGTACCGTATACGGATGATCCCACTGCGGCACTGAAGCATGTGGTGTCGAAGCGCGCGAGGGATCGGACACTCAGGCAGGAGGAGGGGGGAGGGGGGAGGGGGGAGGGGGTGGCGCCGAATGACATGTATATTGGTATACTCCTTGAGGGGCCAAGCCCTGCTGGAGGCAGGCTGTTCGCGTGGAGGCGGACCGATGCGGCAGGAGGTTAATCAGGAGGAGCAGCAGCATCAAGAAGAAGAGGACGCCAAGAATTAAAGGAGGAGGCCAGGGGGGAGGAGGAAACCACGAGAACGAGGAGGGCGAGGACGAAGAGGGAAGGAGGACGAGGAGGAGGACCACTGCAAACCCAAAACTCATCAACGATGTTGTCATAAACCATCCCTCCAAGTTCCCTCATGATGGGTTTCTACCCGAATTTGCTTTCATGGCGGAAAGTGCCCAATTGGAAAAGAAGTGTTTGAGACTCTTCAATCGTGCCAAAACACCATCCCTGGAACATCAGCACCTCGAATCAACGTGACGGTTGCGTTATGGCAATCCCAAATCCGTCGACCCCTTGGGGTCACGGCGTGTGCGATGCTTCTCCCTCCCCAAACCCCTCCCCCGGGGGCCCGGTCTGGCCGGTTTGGGAAGGGGGCGGGGGGGGACAAAGGTGTTGGCCGCACACTTGGAGCCTCAGGAGGCCCGAAAACGATCCAAAAAAGTTCAAAAGGGTCCCGGAAAGGTCCAAGAGAGCCACGAGTCGACGAAAGATCGTTCCAAAACACAGAAGAATGCCTCCAGACGGCCCCATGAGTTCCCAAGACTCTTGAAAAAGTACTACAAGGCGCCCCACGAAGGCCTTCCAGAAGCAAACATCGTCCAATTCCATAGGGGAAACGTGCATTTTCAGCACTCGCCTTTTGGGCTTCCACGCGGCCCACAACGGCCCAAGAAGCCTCCAAGATCGACCCTCCGCAGCCCAAGAGGCTTCCAAAAAGGCTCCACGACGGCTTCCAGGCGATCCACGAAGGCTCCAGAAACCACAGCAACGGCCCTGGAGAGCCGCAGGACGGTCCCAAGAGGGCTCCAGAACGGGTCAACAGGGTCCCCAATCCAGACGGCCCACGCGGGGGGCGATTCGGTCCAAACCGCCCAAGATTGCCTCCAGACGGCCCCATAGGCCCCTAAGACGTTCGAAAACGCGTCCACGAGGCGCTCCAAGAGGGCCTCTGGAAGCCAAAATCGTCCCATTCCCAAAGGGAAACATACATTTTCAGTACATTCGCGTCGTGGACTTCCACGAGGCCTACAACAGCCCAGTAAACTTCCAAGTTCGACCCCGGACATCCGAAGAGGCTTTCAAAAAAGGCTCCACGACGGCTTCCAGGCGCACCACGAAGGCCTCAGAAACCACAGCAACGGCCCAGGACAGTCGCAGGACGGTCCCACGAGAGCTCGCCTGCAGACGATCCCCCAGAGGCACCCGAGACGCTTGAAAAAGCTACTACGAGGCGCTCCACGAAGGCCTCCAGGAGCAAAAATCGTCTCATTCCCGAGGGGAAATATACATTTTCAGCACGCTCGCCTCAGAAACCACCAAACCGACCCAGGACGGCCCCAAAAAAGTCCCCAAATGGGTCCCACAAGGCTCCCCCGGCGGCTCCAGAGCGCGAATTACGACTCGTGAGGAGATCGCTCCCGCACGCCCGCCGTTGCCTCCAGTTGACCCCTGAGGCCCTCTAGACGCCCCAACGCGCCACCAGGACGCGTCCCAAGAGGCCCGGCAGAACCAAACTTCGGCCCCTTCCCGGAGGAAACGTTTAAGTTTAACACATTCGCTTCTTGAACTTCCACGAATCCCACAGCAGCCCAAAAAGCCCCCAAAATCAACCCAAAAGTCCCCGTACGCCTCCAAGACGGCTCCCAGACGGCACAAACGGGCCCCAACAGGGCCCCCGAAGCCACCAGGGAGAGCCCCAGGACGGCCCCACGAGGAGGGTAAGAAGGGAAACCCGAATGGAGAATCCGAGCACTTCGCCCCGAGAAAACATGAAAATGCGCCTAAATGCACCCAGAGGCCCTGACGGGGATCCGCAATGCCCCCGAATGAGCCTGGGACCTGGAGGCGGCCATTCGACGACGAAAACCACGAAACATCTAAAAATATTGAGACTATCCAGCAAAATCCTTCTTCTTCCCCCACGCCGAAATCTTTCACCGTGAACCCCCCAGACCCTTCCCGGAATCCAGTCGCAATCGTTTTCCCAAATGCATCCAGCCGCGGCGACAGGGGGGGGCCCGGAACCCCCACAACCACAACAGACCTCCCGAGTCCGACGGGCTACTCCGCACACATTCGTTCCCCGAACCTCTCCCCAGGTCCGCTGATGCAATTTCTCGCCCCAGGTCTGGTTTTGAAATCCCTGGGGCCCAACAACGGCCCCCGGGGACCGAAACCTATCAAAAACCAAAACTTTTCAAACAAGTACCCTGCGACGTACCCAACCCTTTTTTATACACGTGGCGCTTATTTTCGGGAACACTCAATGCTGACTGGTATTCTGAAGGACCCGCAGTGCGCAAGAAGAGCACTCAGGAGTCCCATTTTGAACAAAACGATGTCTAGAGCGAGAGCCTCATTCCGCTAGTTCGAAGATGACTAGAGCGAGAGCCCCATTTTGAACAGAAGACGTCTTAAAGCAGCTCGTCTGACATCACACTTTGTGGCGACAGTTGCGCAAATCGCAGCCCCCCCGGGGGCGGCGAGGTCCCGAGGTGGTCCGCGTATGACGTACCTCCGCTGGGCCTCCCAGGAGCCCACGAAAGTGGCGACAGCTGCACAGATCGCAAGCCACCCAGGGGGCGGCGAGGTCCCGAGGTGGTCCGCGTGGGACCCACCTCCGCTGGGCCTCCCAGGAGCCCACGAACGTGGCGACGGTTGCGCAGATCGCAAGCCACCCAGGGGGCGGCGAGGTCCCGAGGTGGTCCGCGTGTGGCGTACCTCCGCTTGGCCTCCCAAGAGCCCACGAAAGTGGCGACAGTTATGACGTACCTCCGCTGGGCCTCCCACCTTCTCCTCCTCCCCCTCCTCCTCCTCCTCCTCCTCCTCCCCCTCCTCCTCCTCCTCCTCCTCCTCCTCCTCCTCCTGCCTCCTCCTCCTGCCCCCTCCTCCTCCTTCTCCTGCCTCCACCTCCTGCCTCCTCTACTGCCTCCTCCCCCGGGAAGGCCCAGCTGCTCCCCGCCTGGGCGCTCGAAAGCCCGATGGGGCCCGGGAGCGTTCCTTGAGCCCCCGGCCCCTCGGGACGCGCCCGACGACGGCCCCGAGTGGCCCTCAGAGGGCGCGGAGGTGCTCCCCAAAAGAGGGCCCTCACGAGCAGCCGGCGCCTCCAAGGCAGCACCAGGAGGCCCCACGGGCCCGACGACGGCCCTGGTGGCCCTCAGCAGGCGCGGAGGAGCCCCAAAACGAGGGCCCTCATGAGCAGGAGGCCGCCAGGACGGCCCCAGGGCGCCTCCAAGACAGCACGAGGAGGCCCCAAGACAGCTACGAGAGCGGCCCCGGGAGCCCCGTGAGAGGCCTCAGACGGCCAATAGGAGGGGGCACGACAACCGCTTGGAGTGTCAACGGAGAACCCCTCCCCCAACCCCCAAACCATCCCCGTGGGGCCGAACTCTCCCTCTCGGGGTGGCTGGGCCGAACCTCTCCTCCACGTAATAATTGTTTTCGCGACGCTGGAGATCTGGGCTCCCAGCTCCAGACGTCTCCTTCTGCAGCGCGGGCCCCTGGAGGTCTCGACCAGTTAACCCCGGGACTGGCCTTTGATCCTGAGCCGCTCCTTGACGGCCCCTGGCCCCTGTAGGGCCCCTGGACACCAAGACTGTCAAAATCCTTCCGTGGGCAGCTGTGTTCCACGGCGCGCGGGGGTCTGGGTCCCGCGCCTTTCTTTTATTGTTGTTTCCCCTGTCGAAGTGCAACGAAGCGCGAGCCTGAGCAGGCACGGAAGGCGCAGAATGGCACATGAGATCTTTTCGCAGGAAGCTTTGCAAGGATGAGGAAGAGGAGGAAGAGGAGGAGGACGAGGAGGAGGAGAAGGACCAGTGTAAACCAACAAGTCATCAATGATGTTGGAATTAATCCTCCTTCCAAGCTCCCTCTCATAGGCCCCTACAAATGTTCACTTTCATTGAAGGAACTGCCTCGTTGGAAGACACCCTTGAAGACCCTGAATCATGCCAAACCATTGTCTTCGGGATTCCAACGCAACGGATCAACCTGACTGCTGCGTCTTGACGATCTGGAACCGTGCCAAAACGCCATTTTTGGGACTTCAACACCGCGAACCAATTCGCCGGCCCACCGGGCCAGAGGCGTGCTAAAATCTCCGGTCAATACTCAACAATATTTCTAATTCGCGCGCGCGGGGCGGCCCCTGGGGGGCCGCGGACGAAAAATACCCCGGCTGACCCCCGGCCGGGTCCCGGCCGGGTCCCAGCCGGGTCCCTGGCGATCCCCAGGGGGGAGGCTATTTTTCGCCACCCCTCACGAGGATCGTGGCCTCAGAGGGGGGGGCTGCAATCGACTACCCCCCTCCCGCCCAAAGGGGCCCCCAAGAGCCTCCCAAGAGGCCCCAGGGGAGCCCAATACGCCGCCAAGGAGCCCCAAGACGCTCCCAAGAAGCCCCCAAGACGGCCCCAAGAGGCCCCAAATAGCGCTCCAGGGCCGGCGGAATGAGCGAAGCGATTAAATATAACTGTTACACCCGCGTAGCCCTGAATAGCTCCAAAGCATGATTTCTGGTACGCTGATCACGGGAATCCGTAAAGCTCATCCAAATTGAATAAACGAATGTGCGCGGCGCTAAAGCGAGAGCCACATTTGGAAAACCACCCGCCCTCAATCTGTGAAGTTCTTGCAAATATTTAAACAAATACGCGCGGCGCTAAAGCGAGAGCCACATTTTGAAAACGATCCACCCACAATCCGCGAAACTCTTGCACATGTTTAAAACGAATCTGCGCGCGGTGCTAGGGCGAGAACCGAATGTTCAAAAGCGACCCGTCCGTGAAACACTTGCAATGTTTAAAACGAATGTGCGCGGCGCTAAAGCGAGAACCACATTTTGAAAACGGCCCGCCCTCAATCCGTGAAACTCGTGCACATGTTTAAGACGGATGTGCGCGGCGCTAAGGCGAGAGCCGCAATTTGAGAACCACCCGCCCTTCATCTGTGAAACCGTTGCCACATTTAAAGCTTCAGAATCATAAATGGTGAGGAAGCCTTAGACGAAACGGCTGGCCCGCCCTAAAAACTGGCCTTGGGGTGCGACAGGGAGAAGTAAAGTATAAGGGAAAGGAATGGAGGAGGAGGAGGAGGAAGGAGAGGAGAGAGGTCTGGGTCCTGCGCTGGTACTCCAGGACAATGCCAGGAGGATAGTACCTCAGGAGAAACCTCTTGAGCTTCATGGCGCCCCGCCCGCTGCTGCTCGACCGGAGCCTGAAAACGGCCGCGCGGCGCGGGGTCATCCTCGCTGCGGCAGGGGGTGGCAAGGGGGCCGCCGGAAAATCCGTTGCGCTCCTGTTCCTCCTTCCCCCTGTCCCCCTGCTTTTCCAGTCCCTGCTCCTTACCTCCACTCCCCTCTCTCCCTTCCCTCCCCCGCTCCTCCTTCCCTTCCCTTGCCTGCCCCCTCCCCCCGATTCGCGCCGCGGGAGGAGGAGCTTCAGAGGTGGAGGGCGGGGGAGGCGGGAGGGAGGGGAAAGCTGCAGAGGAGGAGTTCGAAACCCCAGCTGGAGGAGTCTGCAGCAGTGCCCGCACCAAACGCAGTCGCGGGAACAAAATCCAGGATGGGCAGCAGCGGCGAAAGGACGACGGGGCGGGGGCCATTACCTGGACGGGAACAGGGTGGCACAGGCTGGACCCACGGTGAAGCAGGCTACTTTTCCTGCTCCTCCTCCTCCTCCATCTTGTCTTCCTCCTCATCACCTCCACCACCGTCATCATCATCATCATCAGCAGCATCATCACCAACATCATCATTAGCATCAGCATCATAATCACCATTACCATCACCATCAACATCATCAACACCACCATCATTACCAATATCATCATCATTATAATCATCACCAGCATCAGCATCATCACCATCACCATCACCATCACTATCATCGGCATCCGCATCAGCATCAGCGACATCAGCAACATCAGCATTTATCGCCACCACCATCATCATCACCATCATGGCAACCGTCATCACCATCGTTTTCATCATCACCGTCATGATGATGATCATCATCATCATCATCATGATCATCATCATCACCATAACCATCATCGCCATCACCATCATCAGCAGCATCAGCAGCATCATCATAAGCATCATCATCAGCACCATCACCAGCAGCAGCATTAGCATCACCATCGTCCACATCATGAAAACCATCACCAATAACCTCATCATCACATTCAGCATCACCATCATAACCATCATCATCACCATCATCATCACCATCATCGTCATCATCATAGTCGTCGTGCTCATTATCATCACCAGCAGCAGCAACTGCATCATCATCATCATCATCATATTCATCATCGTTATCATCAACATATTTGCCGTCATCATCACCACAATCAGCATCATCAACAGCAGCATCAGCATAACCATCACCAACAGCGTCATCATCATTGCTGTCACCATAACCATCATCATCGCCATCAGCAGTATCATCATCATAAGCATCATCACCATCATGATCATTATCACCATCGTCATCAGCATCCTCATAATCCTTTTCCTCTTTCTCCTCCTCCTCCTTTCCCTCCTCCTCTCATCTTGCCCTGGGTCCAAAACCCACTTTCTTCTAAGCTCGGACACGCGGAAATACTTGGACGGGCTGTTACATACGATTTATGCCGCGCATGAGCTAGCGCAGGCCAGTGGGGAGAGCGCGGATGCCGCCCCCTTCCTTCTGGGCTTCAGGTGTCATCCTGTCGTTCCCTGCAGGTTCGTGTGTTCTCTGCTTCCTGGACGTGTCCAATCCAATCCCGCGGGCCCAAGAAAGGAACGGGGGCGCCGTCGAACGGGAACGCGGCCGACACAGACCGACGCGGCACGAAAGCGCTTTCTTTGGTCGCATTGCACCCTGAGTGCCCCCCTCACCAACAGGGAGAGGGTGGACAGAGGATGATGGGCAACAAGGAAAAACTGGGCAACAATGAATAAGCGGTACGTACCGACGTGTCCTGGACCTCCTCCAGGGCGCGTTCTGACCAGGATTTCGAAACCCACATGGACGTGGCGCCGACGGACCCCCTGGAGGCTCCAAGAAAAGAAGTGAAGGAAAGGTAGCGGCACCCGCACCACTGCCGCATCTGATACGAACCGTTTCGCACTATCGCCGGGAACTGCCCCAAGATGGTTTTCAAGATTGCCCGACATGGCTTGCGGTCGGGCAGAAGGGGGGGATGAGAGCAGCAAACAAACCCACGGTGAAGGGGTTAGGGGCGGCTGCCAGCGGGGGGGCGGTCGCCGGCGCCAGTCCAAGGCTGGCGGCTGACGGTCGTCGGCGGGGGCTGACGGGGACATCTGGTCGGGGGGGGCCGGGATTCGTCGCCGTCGGCGGCCAGCGGCCCTCGGCGGGGCTGGCGTCGGCAACCGTCGTCGTCGTCGTCGGCGGCCCGAAGAGGAGGAGTGAAGCGTACGACGACGACGACGACGCCCCATCCCTACGCGCCTCCACCTCCACGATCTGGGCGGGTTAGCCTTAGATCTCGGAGCGCTGCCTTGGTCGCGGATATGTGGGATTGCGGGGCCTGGCTGAGCGCAGGGGGGAACAATCGAAGTGAATGACACATGTGAAGAGCTATGTATATTTCTTCAAGTGCGTGGACGGTGCAGTGCGTTACTCCCCGTCTTATAAGCGGATCGGAAGCGAGAGCGCGATTCTGGGGGGCGAGGGAGATCGCAGAGGACAAGCGGGGACAGAGAGCACAGTGGCATTGGCGGTCTAAACATTCATGGCAGCCAAGGATGCAAGACGACTCACCCCGCTCACTCTGAATCCTGTGGCTCGTGAGCCACCCTCCAGCTGCCGTCCTGAGCCAGGCCCAGGACCAGGGCGGGGGCACTGTCTTCAACAATAAACGAACGGATTCAAGGTCAGCTTGGTCATTGTCACTCGCGCGGTCTGGCCGCCATTTCTGTAGCCTCTGGCGGAACAGATCAGGCAAGGTCAGCACAGAGACCATTGCACAGCAAGCCTGGGATGCAGCACGTTGCACTTTTTGCCGAGGGGCAGTGCTCTGTGCCGCACGTGCGGCAACTGCAGCATGGTGATATGTCAGGCTCCGCGTGCCCGCCCACGCATCCTCCAGGAACTCAACATATGCACGACATTGCCAATGTTTGGGATACCGATGCGACCGAGGAAGAACCGAGAGACGACATTGATCACGATTCTCTTCATCATCATTGGTACACTTGTGGAGCCAGGGCAGCACGCGCCAGAATTCAGGAACAGCACTGATCGCCATGCGTGCTAGCGTTGCCGAGCACAATTGAGCAAGAGGGTTGACGCGTGGACCATACCACTCTCGAAGGCGATACCAGTCAGCTGCGCTAAAAATACCGATCGGCACACGAAAGGTGGATGCCAGAGCTCCAATCTCGAGATCAAGCACACGCCGCGGAGGTGGAAAATATTGAGCTACATGACTGACCGTCGGGAGCGCACGCGTCTGGTAGAGCTGGCCCGAGACCGAGGTAGCCTGGATGCCCTGTCCAACAGCTTTAGCCCGAGATTGGTACTTCCGACTGGGAGCACTCCAGGAGTCCCCAAGAATAGCCCCAGGGCCAACAAACATACCCAAATAAAACAATTTTTCTGCAACCTGGAAGGGCGCCCACTGAGGGATGCACAACCTCAGATATCCCAGAACACGAGCTTTCAACGCCGGCGTAAACGCAGAGGCCACAGGGACCAAGACGCACTTGGGTGGTTTGAGAGCGAGATGAGCAACCAAAGCTGAGGACTTCATTATCCTAGCTAGTGCGCGTAATCCCTGGAGCCGTCGAAAAAAACACCATCGATGTCGTCAGCGCACGCTCTGCCATGCCAATTCCCAGTTTGGCCCCCTCAATAGATATGAGAAGATCAAGCAATGTAGGAGTAAGCGCAGCAGCAAACAGCAACCCCGATAGAGCGTCCGTCGCCCTGGATAATCCCAGACCGAATCCAGATGGCAAAGGTCATAGCACCCCGACACGACATCGCCCCCTCGATGGCAGTGTAAAGGATAGCGACTAAAGTGAGCAGAGCAGCAGGACACCCCATACGCTGCCACACCAGCTGGAGATACTGCTGGGATAAACTCGGAAACGCATGACCATAATCAAGAGCATACAAAATGGGACATTCTTCATCAGCTTCAGGGCGACGCGAGCATGCGCGAGCAACGGCATCAACTTCAGCAATATTCATGGCGAAATTGCGTCCCCTCATAAATCCTCTCTGTGATGGTGGCACGAACTTGTCAAGAGGCTTCCTGATCGCATAGTTGACCGACGCAATGATAATCTTATAGCTAATGCTCCTGAGGCCCAGGACCCGAACAGCATTGACGTCGCGATCACACTCTCCCGCTTGTGTGTCACCATCACATTCACCTTTGGGTAAAAAAGCCTGGAGCGTGCGACTCTCGCTGGCAAAAGGCGGAATCCCACATAACATGTCCAGCATGACATCATGCAGGAGCTCCACTCCGTACGGGTTTGCCGCCCACGCTGCGTAGCATAAGCGATCACATCCTGCAGCAGAGTCAGTCGCCCGTGAGAGAACCTTCTTCATCACAGAGAGGCCCGGCGGGGGACAATCTGAAAAATCAACTGGCTGAACAAAACGATCCACGTATTTCTCGGCAGCAGCATGGGCCCAGGGTTTTCGTCCAAAGATGCCTCCCCAGTGCTTCCCAAGAGCCTGCCCACGAGCCTCAGGACCTCCGACGGGAACCCCCTCGACCAGAACATCCCGAAGAACGAGTCGTCGAGCAAAAGGTGCCCGGATACGAGCACGACGCTCCAAAGGCAGAACCCTCCTCTTTAATTGCGGAGCTGATACCTCTTCCCCGTCCTGACTACCTCTTCCTCCCTCAAGTTCAAGCCGGGCACGCAGTTGGTCACGGTCCAACTTCGAGGCGTTGAGTTGCTGCAAATTGCACCACTGCATGAAGGGTGCCGCGCGCACCAGTTCAACTCTAGATCCTGAAACGTCAAGATAGTCTGCAGCAGCAGGATGAGATCCCATCAGCCGCTCCGCGGCCTGGACATCTCGTCTCCATGCTGCTCTCGCAACAGCTCTGGCAACCAACAGAAGAGCGCGGGGGTCGTGCGGGCGGCGGCGCAGCAGGCAGTCACGAGCCTCCCGACTGGCCTCTGACAGCAGGTACTTATATCGCTCTCATCGTGGCGCCGAACTCAGGCTGTCCAGGCGCGGCTTTTCAGCTTCCAGGAAACGCTTCATGATCGTTTTGAACTCCTTCGGAACACAGATATGCTTGGGGATCGGGCGATCAGTGGCCTCAGGAGGCCGTCGCTGTCGAAATAAAACAACATGGGCTGCGTGATCACTAATCATCTTCTGCGCCAGCTGCTCTGGTTCCCCCTCCACCCTCGGGGTCGCCGTCATCTGCGTCAGAGCCCGCCCGGGCCATGCGATCCAGAAGCGATCGACGGCCGCACCAGCATAGGCCTTGACATCATAGTGTGTCGCCGCTGAACATGAAATCTCCACAGGGGAGTCGAGTGTGGGAGACCAGACGGGGGCTCTCGCGCGCAAGGGCCGAGGTATCCGCTGGGCCGCAGATGGCTGCGAGAGGCTCAGTTTTTCCCTCAGAGGCAAAGTTGAAATCGCCGCGCACCGCAACTACAAAGCTCTCGGGGGAGGCTTCGGAAGATTCACGATCCTGGGAAATCGCACCGCACACGCCCCGAATATCGTTTACAGCTACATCGTGATTGTGCACGCTCCAATGCACCAGGGTGATTTCACCGTTCGTAAAACTAAAACTAACCCTCAAAACTCGGCCAGGAACAGAAGTACGGGAAACGGCAGTGACGCCATCGGGGGGGGGGGGGAAGGCCATTTTTGATCACTCCAGGCACGACCGTGGCAACCCCACCTCGGATGCGCTGAGTGGGATCCCCCCCCACCCCCCTGGGACGGACGCCTGATGCTAGGTGGACGCCGGCGTGTCGCACATCCTGGGACGATCACCGGTTGCTGGGTGGACGCCGGCGTGTCGCGCATACTGGGACGGACGCTGGATGCTGGGTGGACGCCGTCGTGTCGCACGAAGTGCGCATGCCCGTCCTCGAGGAGAAGTCACACGCAGTTTCGACTCCACGGTATATTTCAATGAGGTCTCTACTCTTTCCAAACACGCACCTCTTCCTCCATTGGTGGGGTCTTGAATGTGAGCTAGGCGCGCTCTCTCCAGCGTTTCCTCCTCCTCCTCCTCCTCCTCCTCCTCCTCCTCCTCCTCTTGCCGGCTGCTGTTACGATGGTTGCATGATTATCCTTGTTTGTTTTCAGCGCTGTCGTTCTGTACTACTGTTCATAATTCCACGCACGTGTGCACTTTGCAATACTCGTTCGTGCGCTTAGCGCCGGCCGCCGTCCCCCCCGCGTTTGCTGCGTTGGGCTGCCCGCAGGCTCATGGCCTGGCCGCCCTTTGTCGGCGCGGGCGGTGGATCAACGGAACAAGAGTAACCCACCAGCGGAGGCACGGGGATCGCCTCAATGCCATTCCGATCCGATCCTCCTCCCTCTCTTCTCCTCCTCCTCCTCCTCCTCCTCCTCCTCGTCCTCCTCCTCTTGCTCCTCCTCCTCCTCCTCCTCCTCATTCCCCTCTCCTCTTCCTCCTCCTCCCTCATCCTCCTCCCTCATCCCTCCTCCTCCTCCTCCCCCTCCTCCTCATCCCTCCTTATCCTCCCCCTCATCCCTCATCCCTCCTCCTCCTCCTCCTCCCCTCCTCCTCCTCCTCCTCCTCCTCCTCCTCCCTCCTCCTCTTCCTCTCCTCCTCCTCCTCCTCCTCCTCCTCCTCCTCCTCCTCCTCCTCCTCCTCCTCCTCCTCCTCCTATTCCTATCCCTCTCCTCCCTCCTATTTCCTCCTCCTCCTATTTCTCCTCCCTCCTATTCTCCTCTCCTCCTCCTCCTCCTCCTCCTCCTCCTCCTCCCTCCTCCTCCTCCTCCTCCTCTCTCCTCCCATTATCCCCTCTCCTCTTCCTCCACATCCTCCCTCCTCTCTCATCCCTCCTCCTCCTCCTCCTCCTGGAGATCTGCGCCCGCCGCCTTTTGCAGACGCGCGTCGACACCCAGAGCGGGAGAGCGCCGCCTTGAGGGCCGCCCGAACACGCGCGCACGCGCGCACCCGCGCAGGCGGCCCATCAAGGTGAGGTGCGCTGGCCGCGCCCACGTCCACGGTGCCACCTCCGCACGGGCGCCGGATGAACTTGGAGGTTGCAGGCGACAACGACGGCCGTCGGCGACGACGACGGCAATGACGGCGTCAATCCTTTGTCCTGATAGATAACTTTTCCCTGTCGCACCCCGAGGCCACTTTCTAGGGCGGGCCAGGCGTTTCGCCTGAGTCTTCCTCACCATTCATGACGCTGAAGCTTAAATACTTCACGGATTGAGGGCGTGTCGTTTTCAAAATGTGGCTCTCGCCTTAGCGCCGCGCACATTCGTTTTTAACAAATTGCAAGAGTTTCACGGATTGAGGGCGGGTGGTCTTCAGAATGTGGCTCTCGCTCGCTTTATCACCGCGCACATTCGTTGTAAAGATTTTAGGAGTTTTGCGGATTGAGGGCGGGTCGTTTTCAAAATGTGGTTCTCGCCTCATCGCCGCGCACATTCGTTGTAAAATTGACAAGAGCATCACTAAGTGAAGGCGTTTCCTTTTCAAAATGTGGCTCTCGCCTTAGCGCCGCGCACATCCGTTTAAACATTGCCAGAGTTTCACGGATTACCAGGATCAACGTACCAGAAATTGCGTTTTGAAAGGATTCTGGATTATGCGGGTGCAACAGTTATGTTGGCTCGCGGTGTTGAAATCCCGAAAGCGGCGTCCTGGCACGATTCCAGATCGTCATGATGCAGCAGTCAGGTCGATCCGTGGCGTGGAAGTCCCGAAAACAATGTTCTGGCATGCTTTCAGGTCTTCAAACGGTTGTCTTCCAACGAGGCAACTCTCTCAATGAAAATGAACCGTTGTAGGGGCCTCTGAAGAGGGAGCTTGGAGGGAGGGTTTATTCAAACATCGTGGACGACTCTTGAGTTTACTCTGGTCCTCCTAATCCGCCTCCTCCCTATCCTCCTCCTCCTCCTCCTCCTCCTCCTCCTTCCTCTCCTTCCCCACCTCCTTTCCTCCAAACCTCCGCGGCGGCGCCGAATGATTTGGGCGGCTTTCGGGGGTTGAGGTCGTCGGTGTTTTGTCGTTCCTCTTTTCCGGCGCAACTTCGACTGCCTCCTCCGGGTGCAAAGCCAGGGCTCCAGAATAGGCAGGCTGCGGCTTTCGGTTTTCGGCAATTGTTTCTTCGGTTTCTGAAGGCATTCCGGAGGTTGGCAAAAGTTCTCTGCATGGTTTAAACGTTTGTCGGGTGTTTGCGCGCGTTTCAATCCATGACTAAGGACTTGAGTCCAGGGTTGTGATGACTAATGTGACGCCTCCACCGCCTCACTCCTGCCTCCCCCCTCCCCCCTCCTCATTCACTCGGTTCGAGAGGTTTCGGGCGCTGTGCCAGGTATAGCAAACCTCTGTAAGGGCTGGCAGCCACGCGCGCTGGCCCGCGCCCGCGCATCGAGCGGTCGGGGCCCCGCCACGCCTCGCGCTGCTCCTGGCGCGCCTGGCGGCTCTCGCGCCTGACGCCCCGCTGCTGGCGGCGCGCCGCGGGATCCCCGCAGCCCCCGCCCACGCCCGCGGCCCAGCGGCGGCGGCAGCAAGCCAGCCTGGCATAGGCGTGCTCGTGCTCAGCGCGCTCAAGCTCGACATGTTCTTCGCACAGCGAGTGCGGCGAGGTGCCTGGCGACGCACCGCAGCGCGATGGCGCGGCAGGCCAGAGGCAAGGGCGACGGTCAGTCCCCGCCGCCCCCGCCGTCCCCCCCGCGGTGGCGCCCAGCACGCGGGCGCGCAAATGCTGCCAGCGACCTGATGCGCAGGACCTGCTACCCGCTGCCGCAGCAGAGTCCCGCGGCGTTCAGCGCGTTCCGCGATCAACCGCAGCACCAACAGCAGCCGCAGCAGCCGCAGCAGCAGCAGCAGCAGCAGCAGCAGCAGCAGCATGCACCAGCGGGCAGCGGGCGAGATCGGCACGGAGGAAGTGGACGTGACCAGCGGCGGCGGAGGCATGCTTGAAGGCCAGCGCACAGCAGCGCTCAGCCCAGTCGTCAGCGCAGCCCGAGCCGTGCTCCTCCGCCCGCCCATCCCAAGCAGCGAGATGGCGAGCCTGCGGAGGAGCCTGCCCCAGAGGTGCCCCCCCGACGCATGCCATCCCGTCGGCGCTCGCCAGCCACCGACGCCACGTTCGACGAGAGTGAGCCTGAGTCGACCGAGGAGACGGCGGACCGCCCAGCAGGCCCGCATGAGGCCCTCGGTGTGCTCCCTGCAATGCCAGAGCAGGCGCGTGCGCACCCAGCCTGGGTGCAGCCACCGGCGGATCCCGCCGCCTTGGTCTACCACAGGCGCAACTTCTGCCGCATGGCGGCGGCGTCGGCAAAGGTGCTTCGCGCGCCCCGCGAGCTCGGCCTGCCGATCAGCATCCTTGAGGCACAGGAGCAGGAATACTCGGCCCGTATGGCAATGATCATCGTGGCCAGGACCCCGGAGGTGCGCCTGGCGAGGCAGCGGGCGTTCGTCGAGCGCGCCCAACGCCGCTCCGATCGTGCAGAGAAGGCGGCGCACGAGGCCATGATTGAGCACAAGGCTCGCCAGCTGGTCCAGCAGCATCGTGCCAACGGGCTGACTCGCGCACTGGTCTTGCTTCAGCAGCTCGAGACCCTCTCCCCGCTGCCAGTTGCCGCCAATGACGTCGAGATGCAGGGCGCCGCAACGCCCGTGGTGGAGGAAGCGGCGCCCACCACGCCCGTGGCGAACGCACCTAGCCAGATGTCAGGGCCTCGGTTGCAGCCATCGCCGAGCCCCAGCAGGGCCAGGTGAGCATGGCGCAGCAGATCGCGGGGCTGGCCACGGCACTGGGTGGACTGCAGTGGGCACTGACGCAGATCACGGCAGCAACGAGCATGGCGGCGACTACGGCTACGACGACTCCAGCTGCACAGCCAGCGGCTGCCAATCCTGCCCAGGCTGCACAGCCCACGCAACACGTCGCAGCAGTGCCACAGGCTGCTGCTGCATAGCCCCCTGCCGCGGCATGTCCTGCGATGATGGCAGTGCAGCTCCAGGCGCAGGCGGCGATTGGCGCAGCGGATGCAGACAAGGATGAGAACGCCACAGCAGATGCCAGTCAGACTGCGTCCGATGAGGGCAAGGCGGCTCGCCAGGCGCGCGCTCGCGCTGCCGCCGAGGCTCGCGCGAAGGCGGCAGCGGACGAGAAGGCAGCCCTGCAGGCCCAGGGCTTGGCCGCCGCTGGGCAGCCCACCCTAAAAGACAGTCGTCGCAGCGTCGAGTGCTGTCACGGTTCCAGGAGGCGCGCTTCCACGCGCGGTGCCGGGCGAGGAGCGGCCCGAACCAGCAGGGAGAGATGAGCCAGCAGGTGGCGGAAGCCGCGAGCGCAGCCCGCGCCGTGCGAACGCGGACGAGGTTCGCGCTGGCCAGAGTTCTGATGACGATATCGAAGTGACGCAGGCGAGCCCGTCGAAGAAGGGATGAGGCAGCCTGCAGAGCCGCTAGGCGCCAGTGGGGATCAGCCCGCGTGGGTTCCGAGCGCCGCGGCTCTGCCGGGGCACCCAGCCCCGTCTCTTCTGTTCGGGCATGCCGCCCGTCAGTCCAGTTTCCGACTGCGGCAACTTAGCAGCATTGCTCGCGGCCCAATGGCAAGACCCAGTGCGCTTTCCCATTTTCGTGGCGCCGCCATCCACGCAACATCCTGTGCTATGTTTCTTTCACCAGCGTCTCCATTCTAGTGCCCGTTGATTTCCTGACACAGTATGCCTGCTTGAATGATGTGCACGACGATGACATGGATCAATTTGTAGTGTACACAGACGGATCGGGAGGGCCAGGCAGCACGGACATGCAGGGGCCACCATCATGGGCGTTTGCTGTGTGTGGTGTGACGCAGGACGGCAAACATCGGATGGATGGTTCGATGGCCGGATCTGCCCCATCACTTGAAAAAGATTACGTCAGCCCGTCGGGCCCCGCCGAGTTTCATGCTGCTCTTTGGTTTTTCTGTTGGCTGCTTCAGGCGCCTTGGATATATCGCTCGAGGCGCATTATGGTTCGTTCGGATAACATGACGGTGGTAGAAGCTGCTGCAGGAGGTGTGATGTACAGGTCTTGCGGTGCGTTGTCCATCCTGCTGGATTCACTCGTAAAGCTCGCGCGAATGCGCACAGTGAGTACATGGTTGCAAGTTCCAGGTCATACTGCAGATCAGCTGGGCGAACTTGTAGATACACTTGCTCGCCTAGTGTCGAACAGGGGTATATCGGATCGTCCAGAAGACTCGGTGCCGTGGTCGATGCTGCTCTCTCATATGGACAAAGTTCCATGGTTATGGTTGACGGCCGACGCCCACCGCGGCGCGAGGGAGTTCCCAAAGCTGACCCCAGCCCGCCTCGATAAGATGGCTCCTGCAGAGACGTTCCCTCTGCGAGCTCTCTCGTCGCCAGCTGCTGGATCGACAGTTCGACATAGTCAGAATCCAGACCCCGACAGTCCACGGGATACCAAGCCATCGTCTTTCTGTAAACTCATGCTTGCAGTCGCTAGCGTACTTGCGCTGCGACCACGCAGACGGCCTGCGCGCTCTCAAGGTATACGTACACGGTGCACGTATCGGGATGCAGCTGGCATTGATGTTCCAGGCCACATGCTGGCCCTGGCGCATCAATTTGCGCGCTGCCAATATCTTTTCGTAGGCACGCTTGAGACACGGCTGGGGTACAACACATTGCGCGAAGTTGACCCGTATCTCGCGATGACGTCAGCGGCCGAATCAAATGGATGTTACGGGCTTGCGTTGTGGGTTAACACAGGATTGGAGTACCTTCCGGGCTGTGCGCTAAACGACATTTTCGGGTACTCTCACATGATTCACGGCATTTGCTTGTAGCTGTGCGGACCCTCTCGCTACGCATCGATGTTCTTGTTGCGCGCGCCACATGCACGTGCGACGGGAGGTCTCGACATGGTAGCACAGTGGTGGACACGTATGCGTGATGTTGTACTCACGCGGCCTAGTCTGGCCCCGCTGTTTTGTCTACTGGATGCAAACGCCACTGTCGGAACGGTTCAGTCCAGCCACGCGGGCCCCGTGGGCGCCGAGCAGGAAGACGATACTGGACACTTGTGTCGCGAGTTCCTACGAGCTACCGGACAGAGTGCGGCGTCTACTTTTTAGGAACCTCCCCACGGCATACGCGGTACGTGGGCGCCGCCTGGCGCGGCCCCCCAGGACCCGAGAAGTCGCATAGACTATGTGACAGTGCCTCGAGCCTCTCTCAATTCGATCAGTCGACAAGGGGTTGATCCGACAGTGGATATTTCTATGCGATCTGATGATCATTCGTTGTTATGGCCGACGTGCAAGTCAGCAGTGCGGGCACCGTGCGGGCTACGTCCTCTTGGGCCAAAATCCCCCACGCTCAGAAAACATCCAGGACACTGAATGCGCGGCAGAGTGTGCGACCATGGTCAGAAATATTCCGCGGCCAGCTTTCCAGTCGCACCCTGGTGATCATGCGCAATATTTGAACGACGAGCTGGTTAGGGCGGTCATCGAGTGCTTCCCCGTACAGAAGTCGCCAACGGGGCGTTTGCCGCGTCAGTCATGGCTCTCGGATCGCTCGCGGACGCTCATGGACCGTCGCTCTTCTGGACGACGAGAGCTACGTATGTTGCGAAGACGACTCAACTTACTACTGCTTGCCGCTGCCTTCTGTGCGTGGGCCACAGATGGGAAGGAAGTGGATGAGTGGTTGGACTACCGACAGGCAGGTGGAGGTGGTCAGTGCGAGAGGGTCCCTCTCGCGCGTTGCTCATTGATGCATGCGACGCAGTTGCGCATGTCGGGTAACAGGTTTTCGAGGCGGCAGTGGAGTTTGCGCAACCCTTGCAGGATGTAAGAGGTAGGTCATATGCCCCTCCGTTCCATGTCGTACATCTGGAGGCCTTGTGGAAATTGTGTCGTGTACCAACACCTGGGAGCCACGTGGGCCACCTGCAGCCCAATGACTGCCCCCTGGTAGGTATTCCACGTGCCATGTATCAGGAACATTTTATGATTCCCAACTTCTGGAGGTGGCAGGGTCTCTTGTGGGCCTTCGCATACGTATTCATGCGTGGTACGGCGTTCGTGATCAGCAAATCTACCACGCTGGACGCCGCCAAGCACTGCGATGACATTGCGACGGGCTTTCGGGACGCATGGTCCAGTGGACAGGCAGCGGAGGCTTTCGCGGCCTTGCGCCGCGTCGGTGCAGGATCCCGCAGCAAGCGCATGCTTAAAGGGCTACTCATCCTCAAGGATATGCTTGCGCAGCCGGTAATTTCGCAGCTTCTCAAGCAGCCAGTCGTTGGCAGCGACCTTCGATCTTGCAGACGTGTCTAGGCTTGCGGGGCATTTCACACGGGTGCCGTACGATGGGATGTCCTCCGATCCGGTGCCCAGTGATGCACTACCAACCCTGTCTGAGTTTCAGCATGCCTGCCGCCTGACCAAGCGCGCTGCCCCGGGCTGCGATGGTTTCTCGGGAGTTCTGGTGCGCGCTTTCGCTACTGAGCCCGCCGCCCTGTACTACTCGTTACCACTCAAGACCGCCGTCACCCTAATTAAGCCGATTCAATGGAAGGGATGCTTCTATCTTGATTTGCTGAAGTCCATCACGGCCGCCCCCAGTGCCTGTGTCAGATCCCGCTCTATTCTGGTGCCCTCACAGCTTGGTAAGGCATCGCGAAGATGCTTGCGGACTCGGTCGGCGCCAGCACTGCTCGCCACAGCAGGGGATACTCAGTTTGGGGGAATACCAGGTCGAGGTACTGGCCATGCGTCAGTCAGTAACTCGTCTCGCGCAAGTTTTTACGGCTGCCCGTGCTCTGTCTTTTGGCGTGTTATTCCTGGATGTGGCGCAGGCTTTTTACCTCGCGGGAACTACTACTTCGATCGTCGCTCGACGACGATGCCTTTGCTGGCATTCTCAGGGCGGCAAGTCTACCGGCGAGTGCCATGCGTGAGCTTGCAAGGCGTTTACGTGAGCTGACACCTATTGTTGAACAGCAAGTGGTGAACGGTACACTACATGCGCACATAGCAGCTCAGATTCCACATTGCTACCATACCCCCTGGTTGCTGCGCGAGGGTTCCGACCGGGTTTCCTCGCCACACAGTTCGAATTTCCCTGGGCAACCTCTCGCTGATATATATTGTACGAGATGCTTATTTGTGAATGCACGCGCCCTGCGCGAGCTCAATTGGACGCTGAGGGACTAGCCCTGCACTTGCCTACAGACGAGCGCAATAACGTGCAGAGTATGGTAACGGATGCCGACACTGCTGCCGCCGTGCCGTTGTTGGACGTTAACCTTTGCGGATGACGGCACCATCATTGTGATTGTCCCTGCTTCCGACCTGTATCCTGCCATGCGCCGTGCGCTTGCCGTTGTTGCCGATGTGTCTGCTGGCAGAGGCCACCTACTCAACCTCGGCGTCGCAAAAACGGCTGCCCTTTTGGCCTACCGAGGAAAAGGAGCGAAGAGGGCGAAGCAGCACGCACGGCACGAGTGTGGCGGGCATGTGGTTGCGCAAACACAGCTACTTGGGACGGTGCGGGTACCGATTGTCAAGCACTGTGTACATCTTGGTTCAGCTATTGATTCCCAAGGTAACATGGGGCCCGAGGTCCGATATCGAGCCAGCAGTATCACAGCTACTTTACGGGCGTTGCGCACTAGAGTTTTCTCCACCAAGGCGCCTGCCGATCCGACATGCATGATGTTCGCCGACAATTTGGTGTTGCCGGGGCGGCTCTACAACTCGGGTGCCTGGACCATGCTCACAACGGCGGTGGCCAAAATGGCCGATGCTGAAGTCATGAAAGTCTACCGAGCTGCGGCGAAGGTTCGTTGTGTGGAAGCCGAATCGTGCATAATTGACGGCCAAGTGCTGGCCAGACTCAGACGACCCCCGCCCGACGTTCTAAGAAGAGCTGCACGTCTACGACTGTTAGGTTCACTATTGCACACAGGACCCCAACTTGCATTTGCCTTACTACGGGCCGAGTGGTGCGACACTACTCGGAACGGTTGCCGCGCCAGGTCATGGCTGGGCATGGTCATGGATGCTTGCTCGCGGTTACGCGCGACTGCTGTAGCTTGTGCTCCCCTCCCACCACCGCTCGAGGATTTCAGTGAATGAGAGCCCCTCATACTACGAAAATCAAGCGGCTTGGAAACGCATTATCAAGATAGCTCTACACGCTACAGCCCAATCTCATGCTCGAAATGTTGCGGCGGCCACAGTGGAGGCCATTGTTTTCAGGAAGTCCGTCCCTTGGGAGTGCCAGAACGTTTTTGGACGGATGTTACTGGTATTCTTGTAGGCCCACCTACCTGTGCCGCAGATGATGCAGTCGATGACAGTGTCAAGTGTCCATAGTGTGCACGTGCTTTCCGGAAGCATGGAGCATTGCGCGTGCATGTGGCGCGTGCCCACCGTCAGAACGCTGCTCTGGCACGTGCATGGGCGTCACCAGGCGGACATTGTCACGCATGCCTATCTGCATTTCATGCTCGGGCTCGCCTAGTAGACCACCTAGCACACGATTCCCCACGGTGTTTATTTCTACTCATGAGTGGCCCTACCACCGCAGCTGCTGTACCGAATGTTACTACTTCAAGTGCCGCGACGTGTTATCATATCACACACACCGATCTCTCAGCCCCCACGACAGGCAGGATCCCTGGTGTTCCGTTGTCTCGCCGTCATGCTGTTGTGCCGACAGTTCGTGCAGCTGGCCCCATCACAGAGCATGCGTATTCAGTGATGGCTACGATGGACCATGGCACTGCGCGCTTGGAGATTCCGGCCGCTGGCCCCGCTCTCCCAGCTGGGCTTGCTGCTTGCCTACAAGCGCCTGTGAATGCCGCTGTCTTGCCGCCGCCGCCAGCCAACCCTGTTCAGTATACTGCTGAGAGATACCCCAGTCGACTATTCCTGACAGAGCGGTGCACTGGCATTGCGGCCGAGCCCATGCCGAGAGCCGTCAGAAGAGTTGAATACTTTGTCCGAGATTTGTTGCGGGCGGAGAATGGCAGGGGATATGCAGGCACAGGTTGAATTGGAGCACCGCAGCTCAGACTATGCGATGTCTGTCCTGTCTGTGGATATAGCCATACATGCAGTCGGTTGGGATCTCATGAATCGGGGCGCACTTGCAGAATGGAGGTCTCGCATCCTTGCACGACGGGTGGTGGTGTCGGGTGGCGGGCCGCCGTGCGAGACCTGGTCTGCCTCTCGATGGGCAGAAGGCCAGGGCCCCGAAGCCAAAAGGACACCGAAAACCAAAAGGACGCCGAAAACCAAAGGAACACCGAAAATCTACAGGGCGCCGAAAACCAAATGGGCGCCGAATCGAAAACCAAAAGAAACGCCAAAAACCCACGAGGCGCCGAAAACCAACCATGCGCCGAAAAAACAAAAGGCTCTCAAAAACCAAAGTGGCGCTGAAAACCAAAAGGGCCCCGAAAACGAAAGTGACATCAAAAACAACAGAAGCTCCGAAGTTAAAAAGGGCGCCGAAAACAAAAAAAGTGACGAGAACCAAATTGGCGCTGAAAGCCGCAGGAACGCCGAAAACCAAACAGGCACCGAAAACCAAAGAGGCGCCAGACACCAAAGGAGCGCCGAAAACCAACGATGCGCCGAAAACCAAAGGGCGCCAAAAAACCAAAGACGCGCCGATAACCAAAAGGGCGTCGAAAACCAAAGGGCGCCAAAAAAGAAAGGCGCGCAGATAGACGAAAGGCGTCCAAAACCTAAGGTGCGCCGAAAACCAAAGAGCGCCGAGAACCAAAACAGTTAAAGAGGCGCCGAAAACCAAGAAGGCGCCGAAAACCAAGAGGGCGCCGAAAACCAAAGGAGCGCCAGAACCCGAGCGGGTGCCGAAAACCAGCGATGCGCCGAGAGAACCAAATGAGCGCCGAAAACCATATGAGCGCGAAAACCCAAAGGACCGCGAAAACCAGGGAAGCGCCAAAAGCGCCAAACGCGTCGAAAACCAAAGAGGCGCCGAAAACCAAAGAGACATCGAAAACCACAAGTACGCCGCGAGCCAATGAGGCGCCGAAAACCTAAGAAGAAAAGTAGCTTCGAAACCCCCTTTCAGCCAGGGCCCTCCAGCTGGAAAAGCCAACAGAAGGAGGGGAGGGGGGGGAGCTTCGGAAGCCCCCCCTCTTTGGAAAGGGGAGCCTGGGCTTACCCCGGGCCCCGAAAAGGGGGGGTAGCTTCCAAGCCCCCCCCCTTTAGCCAGGGACCCCCCAGCTAGAAAGTCCAAACAAAAGTGAGGGGGGGAGGTAGCTTCGGACCCCCCCCCTTCCCTTGAAAGGGGAGCCCGGGCTGACCCTGGGCCCCGAAAAGGGAGGGAGGGAAGGGGAAGCTTCCAAGCCCCCCTCTTTAGCTGGACCCCCCCCCAGCTAACAAATACCCACAAGAGGGGGGGAGAGGGGGTAGCTTCGGAAGACCCCCCCTCCCCTTTTCCAAAGGGGGGGGTAGCTTGAAGCCGGGGCCTTCCCTTTGAATGAGAAGTCCGCCACAAGCGCGCTCTTTCACACACACACACATATTTATATATATATATATACACATATACGTATACATATACATATACATATATATATATATATATAACATATAAATGTATACGGTGGAAATTTTAGATAAGGAGACCTTCGATAAGGAACCCGGGGTCTCGCGAACGATGGGCGGCCAAACGTGGGCCACCCACCACGCCTTGAAACAATAAGGAATGCGCCAGGGTCTGGGCCCCAAGAAGACGTTCCTGATCCAATGGCGCCACCGTAATACATATACATATACGTATACATGCATACGCACATGCATGTATACCTGTCTTATATATATATATATATGTATATATATGTATGCATGCGCGTATGTACATATCTGTACATATATATATATATATATATATAGATATGTCTGTATATACACACGCGCACACACACTTTTTGGCGTCGCGGCCCTGCGCGCGGCGACAGTGCGGAGAAAGTCGTAAAGCAGCGAACGCGCTTGCGCTACTAGGAACGCCCGAGCCCTCAGAGACCCCCCAGATTCCCGCAGCGGCTGGCAGCCATAAACCATCGGGGCGTGGATGACGGGGGGAGCGGTGGAAGGACGAGACTTCGGTGCGGTGGGAACACATACACGCACACACGCGCGTGTGTACATGTATGCGCATGTATCGGCAACCGTGCCTTCAGCACGTAGCGGAGTGCCCCAAGGCTCGTGCAGTTGTCTGAGCCACCGATGAAGGCTTGGTAATTTTCGTAGAGGCCCTGGCAATGAAAATATCTGACTTCCTGGGCGCTCCCTAGAATTGTTGGGCGCTCCCGGGATTGGTCGCGTGGGCCTCCGAAAAGGTGGCTCCGCCCAAATCGACCCGAAGAACCCCCAAGGTTTCCTGAGAAGCGCTCCGCTCAAGAGGGCCCAAGAGCGCCCCGAGACGGCCCCAAAGGCCCCAAGACTGTCCACGACACCCTCCAGACAGCCCAAGATGCTCCCAAGAGGGCTCCAAGACTCCAAGAGGCTCTCCAGAGGGACCTCGAGAGGCCAAAATCACTGGTTGCCCGTAGGTTTTTGGAATAATGCGACGTTATCGCCTTCTCGGGCTACGGATGCTCCGAGGCGCTCAAGGATTCCCCAACGTAACGCTGAGAAAGAGGCCTCCAAGAGGGCCCCGAAGCAGCCCACGAGGAGCCCAAGACGGCCCAAGAGGCCCCCCAAACGGGGACCCAAGAGGGGGACCTCGATATCACAACTCGCGCCCTCCGCCCCAAGATTACCCCCGAGACCGCCAGCAGGCCCCCAAGGGGCCCCCGGGAAGCCCCTGGAGGCCCACGTCAGACCCCAGGAGCCCCCCAAGAGGCCCCGAGAGGCCCCAAGACACCCACAAAACCAACGCACGACGGCTTCCGAAAGGCCCCCCCAAGAAACCCGCACAGGCATACGAGGTCTCCGACCTTCAACCTGGGCACGATTGCGGGATGGGCCGAAGGTCACCAGATCCGCCGCACCCTCTGGTCTTGCCGCAAGGGTGCACAGTGTGCCGAACGCCTGGCAGGTTGTTGGTTCTTGTCTAAAGAACTCCCTGCCCAAATCGCCTCCAAGGCGACCAAGATGACTCAAGGTGGCCTCCAAGATGCCTCCAAGACGGGCATGATGGCCCCAAGAGAACCCAACATAGCCCCAAGATGGCCTCCAAGACGGTCCCAAGATGCTTCCAAGGCCACCAAGACGGTCCAAGAGAGCGCAAGACGGCCCAAGAAGCGCCCGAGAGGCCCCTACGACGGCCCGAGAGGCCTCCAAGAGTTTCTCCAGGAAGGCCCGCAGAGGCCAAAATCATTGACTTCCCTTAGGTATTTGAATTGTTTGGGCACGTGTACTTCAAAACGGGCGTCCGACGGCCCAAGACGGCCCAAGAGGCCCCAGAGATTGTCCCAGGATCGCCCCGAGAAGCGCCCCAAAAGGGACCCAAGACGGTCCAGAGAAGCTCCCAAGACAGCTTCCGACGGCGTCAGACGGGCCACGAACACCGTGAGATGGCCAAAGAGGCCCCCAAGAAGCCCCAAAGGCCCCAAGGAGGCGTCCAAGAGGGTTCCAGGAAACTCCCAGGAGGCCCCCAAAACGACCCATAAAGCTCCCAAGAGGTCTCCTCATATTTCTCCTCATTCTCTTTTTGATCTCCCTCTCCTCATCCTCCTCTTCCTCCCCCACGTGTTCACTGAAGGGCTTCCACAACAGCCGGGGGAACGCATGGCCCAATAGCGTGGCCTAATGTTGCTAAAACGTTTGGCCACATAGGCGTATCCCAACAACAAGGCAGGGGGCGGCGGTGATTCGCAGCAAGCGTCTTCGATTTTTACCAGACAGCCACACTAGATAATGCATGAACTCGAATGGTGTGTACAAATGGCCACCCGACTGCAATGATCACAACGCACATCAGCGCCGGCCACTACACGCCAAGACAGGCATTATCGCTTCAGGAATGGCCACACTCCTAGGCTACAGTGTCGCTCTCGTCTCAGCACAAGCAACACTCCCAGCTTAGACTGGCGCTTTGCTGCTATGACCGGGAAACTATGATTTGGCAGCGAGGGCGCAGGTGGAAACTCGTCCTCTGCGTGTTGCTGGGGCGAACACAATCTCCGTCGTAAAGCGCAGGCCGATGAATCAGTATGATGCTTGGACAAGCGAAGATGTAAGCAAACTGAACAGGAGCCTGGGCATCAATCTCCTGCCCACTCCTCCTACCTCCTCCTGCCTCCTCCTTTTCATCCTGCCTGCTCCTCATCCAACTCCTGCTTCATCGTCCTGCCTCCTCCTCCTCCTCCTCACCCTCCTCCTCCTCCTCCTCCTCCTTCTCCTGCCGCCGTTTTCCTTCTTCTTCTCCTGCCTCCTCCTCCTCCTCCTCCTCCTCCTCCTAGTGTTTCCTCCTCCTCCTCGTCCTCCTCCTCCTCCTCCTGCCTCCCGCCTCCTCCTCCTCCTCCTCCTCTTCCTCCTCCTCCTCTTCTTCCTCCTCTTCCTTCTCCTTCTCATTCTCCTTCGCCTGCCTCCTCCTCTCAGTGCCTCCTCCTCCTCCTACTCCTCCTCCTCGTCCTCCTGCTCCTCCTGCCTCCTCCTCCTCCTCCTCTTCCTCCTCCTCCTCCTCTCCTCCTCCTCCTCCTCCTCCTCTCCTTCCTTCTCATTCTCCTCCTCCTCCCTCCTCCTCCTCCTCCTCCTCCTGCTCCTGCCTCCTCCTCCTCCTCTCCACCTCGTCCTCCTCCTCCTCATGCCTCCCACCTCCTGCCTCTTCATCCTGCCTCCTGCCTCCTGCAAGCTGCCTACTGCCTCCTCCTCCTGTTAATCCTCCTCCTCCTCGTCTTCATCCTCCTCCTCCTCCTTCTCCTCCTCCTCCTCCTCCTTCTCCTCTTCCTCCTACTCCCCCTTCTACTGCTCCTCCTCCTCCTCCTCCTCTTCCTCCTCCCCCTCCTCCTCCTCCTTCTCGGCGTCCTCCTCCTCCTACTCCACCTCCTACTCCTCCTCAGCAGCAGCAGCACCATGCCTCCTCCTCCTCCTCCTCTTTCTCCTCCTTTTGCCTCCTCCTCCTCGTCCTCCTCCTGCCTGCGTGGGCCTCCTGACTCCTCATAGGGCCCCCTGGGGCCTCCCGCTCCCTTCTGAAGCCTCCTGAGGCCTCCAAGGGCCTTCTGGATCTTCTGGCCTTCTCCCGCCATATTATTCTCCTCCTCCTCCTCCTCCTCCTCCTCCTCCTCCTCCTCCTCCTCCTCATCATCATCATCATCATCATCATCATCACCTTCATCATCATCAGCATCATCATGCCTGCTCCGCCACCGCCTCTGCCTCCGCATCCGCCTCCTCCTCCTCCTCCTCCTCCTCCTCCTCCTCCTCCTCCTCCTCCTCTCCTCCTCGTCATCATCGTCATCGTCATCAGCAGCATAATCATCACCATCACCATCATCATCATCATCATCATCATCATCATCATCATCATCAGCATCATCAGCATCAGCATCAGCATCATCACCATCAGCAGCATCAGCATCAACAGCATCATCATCATCATCAGCATCATCAGCATCATCATCATCGTCATCATCAGCATCAACATCAGCATCATCAGCATCAGCATTCGCAACACCATCACCAGCAGTATCATAATCAGCATCAACATCATCATCATCATCATCAGCATCGCCATCATCAGCATCGTCATCATCGTCATCGTCATGGTCATCGCCATCGTCTTCGTCATCAGATTCATCATCGTGATCATGGTCATGATCATGATCATCATCATCATCAGCAGCATCATCGTCATCAGCATCATCACAAGCATCATCATTGACATCATCATCATCATCATCATCATCATCATCATGAATTGCATCACCATCACCATCATCACCATCACATCAACATCGTACGCATCACCACAGTCAGCATGATCAGAACCGCAATCACCATAAGCATCACAACCACCAGTTTACTCATCGTCTTCATCATCATCGTTATCAACCTATCATCAGTATCAGCATCATCGTCATCGACATCGTCATCATCACCATCATCATCGTCGTCCTCATCCTCCTCATCAGCATCATATTCATCGCCATCAGCATCATCAGTATCATCAGCATCATCGCCATCACAATCATCATTGTCATTCTCGTCATCGTCATGGTCATCGGCGGCATGTTCATCGGTATGGTCATCGTTGTCATCATCGTGATCATGGCCATCATGGCCATCATCAGCATCATCGTCATAAGCCCAATGGCTCTGGTCATCATGATCGTCATCGTGAAAATCGTCATCGTCGTCATCGTCGTTACCATCATCGTCATCGTCATCATCGTCATAACCATCACGGCCAGCATTATCTTAACCAGAACCACCACCATCATCGAACTCACCCTCTTCTTCATCATCATCATCATCATCATCAACAGTATCATCATCATCGTCATCCTCATCGTCATCATCACCATCATCATCGTCCTCATCCTTCCTCCTCATTATCATGATCATCATCATCAGCATCATCGTCATCACCATCATCATCGGCATCGTCATCGTCAGCGTCATCATCACCATCATCATCATCGTCCTCCTCCTCATCATCATCGTCATCATCGTCCGCATCATTAGCATCGTCATCAGCATCATCATCATCGTCATCATCGTCATGGTCATCGTCATCGTCATCGTCGTCATCATCGTCATCATGGCCATCATGGCCACCATCATCATCATCCTGCTTTCTCATAATCCTGCCTCCTCCTTCTTCCTCTTCCTGCCTCATCCATCTCATCATCCTCATCCTTCTCCTTCTCCTCTTCCTCCTCCCCTAAATTCTCCTCCTCTTCCTCCTCGTACCCTGCTGATCCTGCCCTCTCGTATTCCTGCATCCTCTCCCTCCTTCACCTATCCCCTTCTCCTCCTCGCTCGTCTTCCTCCGTTTCCTCTTCTTTCTCCTTTGCCTCCTCCTCCTTGTCCTCCTCCTCTTCCTTCTCCTCCTCCTCATCCTCCTCTTCCCCTTGCCTTCTCTCCTTCATGGCACATCCGCCTTCTCCTCCTCACTATCATCATCAACATCTAATCATCATCAGCAGCATCATCATCATCATCATCATCATCATCATCCTCCGCTTGCGCCATCTCTCTGTCCTGACTCCTCCTATCCCTATTCCTTCATGTTTTAGACGCCCACTCTGACACCTAGCCGTCCGATGGCGACCGGATCCCGACCCGACCCGACGTTATTTGTTTCAAGCTGGACGTTCTGTCGTCACTGTTGCAAAATGCGTGGCGGGAGCGGAACGGACCGTACAAGCCCGCACAAAAGACCGAAATGTCGCTCTCGCTTCGGCGCCGCGCTCATGTTTGAAGGGAATCGAGCTCCAGTGTAGGCGCGCGCATACATTTTGTCGCACGCATTTTCGTCGACGCGCCAGTGGACGAGAATGCCGCTCTTGCCTCGGCACCGCGCAGATTTCGCGTGAAAGTGATGTTCCCGCCTTGGCCTCGCGCATATCGATCACTCGCCAGGGCGGACACGCGAGTGGCCGACTTGACGCCCTCGCCCTAGTTCCGTGCGCATTTGGCACGGAAGTGGCGTTCCAGCGCGGGCGCGGCGCATGGTTCGATCGCCGAAGCGCATGGAAGCGACCGTGGCAGCGGGGCCGCGTGAGAGCGGGCGAAATGCGGACCTCGCCCAAACGCCGCACAGGTGAGTGACAGTGGCAATTCTGTCTCAACGCGGCGCATGCTTCGTCTTCCCCACGCCCATCGGAAGTTTTGCTGCTCTCGTCACTGCGCGGTCCACATACTTTTCTGTTCGCCGAATCGTTGGAAGCGGGTCCGAGCGCGAGCTCTTTCCGTTTGCGAAGTGGGAGCGCGATCCGAACCCAACATCAAGTTGTGCCCCAATTGACTCGTATGTTGTGGGAGGGAGGGTGGGAGTAGGTGGGGCCATGTGACTCGCTCGATCTGGCTAACTTGACTCCTCCTCCTCCTCCTTCTCCTCCTCCTGATCCTGTCTTCTCCTCTTCGTGTCCCTTCCTCCTCAATCTGCTACCTCCCTCCTCCCTCCTCCTTCTCCGCCTCATCCTCCTCCTCTTCCTCCTCCTCCTCCTCCATCATGACTCCTCCTCCTGCTCCTCCTGCTCCTCCTCTTCCTCTTCCTCCTCCTCCTTCTCCTCCTCCTTCTCATCATCATCAGCATCATCGTCATCGCCATCATCAGCATCAGCATCGCCATCATCCTCATCAGCATCAGCATCAGCTTCAGCATCACCATCCTCATCCTAGTCCTCATCCTCATCCTCAATCCTCATGCCTTGTCCTCCTCCTTATCCCCATCCGCCTCGTCCTCTGGTGCGCGGAGCAAGCCGTTCAGACGCCTCAATGCCGCGGGCCCCGTAAGGAAGGGGGCTCCCGCCCGAGACGTCCTCGCGAGGCTCCCGCTCACGGACGAGGCTCCCGCTTGAAACGTCCTCGACATTCAGATCTGAGGAGCCCACAAGTGACAACACTTACCAGTTGAGGATGACCGCCTCAGATTCCTAACATGAAACGCGGGCCCCATTGGGAGGGGGCTCCCGCTCGAGACTCCCTCGCAGTTCACTCACAGACGAGGTTCTCGCTCGAGTCGTCCTCAACAGTCAGCTCCCCAAAGCCCAGAAGTGGCGACAGTTACCAGTTTGAAGATGGCTGCCTCATATTACTAACATGGAGCGCAGGCCCCACAGGAAGAGGGCGCCCGCTTGACTCGCAGTTTACTCACAGACGAGGCTTCCGCTCGAGACCTCCACAAGATTCAGGCCTCAAGAGCCCAAAGGTGACGACAATAACCAATTTGAGGACGGCCAGTTTGAAGTGTGAGCGCTGTAGGGAGAGGGCACCCGCTCGAGACCTCCTCGCGATTCACTGACAGTCGAGGCTCCCGCTTGAACCGTCCTCGACACTCAGATCTGCGGAGCCCACAAATGACGACAATTACCAATTTGAGGATGACCGCATCGGATTACCAACATGAAGCGCGGGCCCCACCGGAAGAGGGCGCCCGCTTGAGCCTTCTCGCGATTCGTTCACAGATGAGGCTCCACTCGAGACTTGCTCAAGATGAGTGTGTGTGTGTGTGTGTTTGCGTGTGCGTGAATGTGTGTGGGGCGGGGTATGGGAGCGGGTGAATGGGTGCGCGAGGGACAGTGTGTGATGTGGAGTGAGATGTTCATAACAATGGTGACGGAGGTGGTAATGATGATGCTGAAAAACATGATGATGTTGATGATGCTGATGATGATGGTGGTGGTGGTGCTGATGTTGCTGTTGGTGATGGTGATGATGACGTTGATGTTGATGGTGATGATGATGATGGTGGTGATGATGGCGAAGAAAATGATGATGCTGATGACAATGCTGATGATGATGCTGATGATGTTGATACTGATGCTGCTGATGATGATGATTCTGATGATGATGATGCTGATGCTGTGGGGGCGTTCTTGGTCCTTCCCCCTGCTCCTGCGCGGGGGCGTGCAGAGAAAACACGAGACCCCATTTGGGATGTAGGGGAGAAAGAGAGGAGCCCATGGGGTGGTGAGGGGGTCCTTCATGCGCGGGGGCACATGTGCTGCGCCAAAGCCAACCAGATTCGCACACTTGATTCTCAGGTCCGGAATGTGTGGGCTGAGCAGGCGCGGCCGCGCAGAAGGTCCAAGCTCTGTGGTCGCTGGGCCTCGCCCTTGTCTCACCCTCAACCGGTGAAAAAGACACGCACGATGTGATTTTGCATCGCTCGCGCTTACAGGCCCACCAAGAAAAGGCCACCGCCAAATGTACATTCCGCCCGCTGACAAACCCGCCATCCCTTCTCAGGGCACCTCAAGTGTGGTACACACCGTCATCCTGCGTACTACACACAACGGCGTCACCCCAGAGGATGTGATCGACAACTACCACACCACATGGCACAAAGCCCCGGGATCCTAACAGCTCGATCGGGCTCGAGACGGCTTTGGGCACGCGCCGGCCTGAGGCTGGCACATCGTGCTGGGATCATCTAGAAGACTCGGCATGCAAACAATCTGCGTGTCAAGTGTGATAGGTAGTTGCCCGCCCGCGGCTCCTCATGCACCCCGTCCGTCTCACCCGTGCCATAAGAATCAAAATGATTCCCCCTCACCCCACATTCGATGTCGCGAAGAAGAACATCGCGACCCGCTGAAATCAGCACGACCAAAGATCTCTTGACTCCTACCACGGTAACTCATGATCATAACTAGATCGATCCGTAACGGCCAAGAGGCTGACGATGGCTAGAAACGCGTGCCAACATAGATGCGCTCCTAACGACGAATGGGCAAAACTTCATCATACAGCCAGAGCCAGCAACCTGCAGCCATAATCAAAGGATGAGCCAGGATGGAGATCGAAACCTCTTTCCCAAAAACAGTTGCTGCATTTAGCGGTTCTTGACTGTTTTGCTAAAGGAGTGGGTGGGGAACCCGAGCATTGTTCCCCAACCATCCTGTGTTGTTGGGTCCTCGTTTTGAAGAAACAGCGCTCCGCGTCACCTCACCTCACCTCCCGCCCTCATCCCCCTCCTCGCTCCTCCCTCCTCCCATCCGCCTCGTCATCGTCATCGTCATCGTCATCATCGTCACCATCATCGCCGCCATCGTCATGATCCACATCATCATGATCATCACCATCGCCATCGTCAGCGCCGCGCCCCTCACACTGTTCGTGGAACCGCAGGGATCTCCAACGAAGGCCAAAGTGGTAGCGGTTGCATGCGTCACCACCGCCCCATTTCGGCACATCCCTCACACGGTTCGTGGTCCCATAGGGAGCTCCACCGAACCTCCCAGCGGGAGCGTCCGCATGGCACCGTCGCCCCATTGTGGCACACCCCTCCACACGGTTCGTGGCCCCATAGGGAGCTCCACTGAAAGGCCCCAGCGGGGGCGTCCGCATGGCACCGCCGCCTCAATTTTGGCACACCCCTCACACGGTTCGCGGCCCCAGAGGGAACTCAACCGAAGGCCCCAGCGGGAGCGTCCGCATGGCACCGCCGTTCCATCGTGTCACACCCCTCACACGGTTCGTGGCCCCAGAGGGAGCTCAACCGAAGGCCCCGGCGGGGCGTCCGCATGGCACCGCCGCCCCATTGTGGCACACCCCTCACACGGGTCGCGGCATCATAAGGAGCTCCACCGCAGGCCCCAGCGGGAGCGTCCGCATGGCACCGCCGCCCCAGTGTGGCACACCCCTCACGCGGCTCGTGCCCCATAGGGAGCTCCACCGAAAGCCCCCGTTGTAGCGCCCGCGTGGCACCGCCGCCCCATTTGCCACACCCTTCACACGGCCCGTGGCCCCATAGGGAGCTCAACCGAAGGCCCCAGCGGGGGCGTCAGCATGGCCCCGCCGCTCCATTGTGGCACACCCCTCTCACGGTTCGTGGTCCCACAGGGAGCTCCACCGAATGACCCAGCGGGAGCGTCCGCATGGCACCGCAGCCCCAGTGTGGCACACCCCTCACACGGTTCGTGGCCCCATAGGGAGCTCCACCGGTGGCCCCAGCGGAAGCGTTCGCATGGCACCGCCGCCTCATTTTGGCACACACACACACCACACGGTTCGTGGCCCCAGAGGGAACTCAACCGAAGGCCCCAGCGGGAGCGTCCGCATGGCACCGCCGCTCCATGTTGTCACACCCCTCACACGGTTCGTGGCCCCATAGGGAGCTCCGCCGAAGGTCCCAGCGGGAGCGTCCGCATGGCACCTGTAAATAGCAATCCAAATCACTCCACCCACAATCTCTTGATGCAAGAAGAAATGAGCAGAACATGATGCGATTGTTTATACCGAATCAAACTCAACGTTCGATAGGTGCGTCCACCCTCCCGCCACAGCTGGCGGGCAAACAGCCAAAACGGCCGCGGTGAGCAAGAGAGTGCAACCATGAGCGAGCGAGAGCAGCAGCAGAGATAATTCTTACTATCGTCCTATATCTCACATCCCTGCTAATGCAACTTTCACACAGAAAAAGGAAACGTTGCTAAAGAATGCCTTGGCAAATTCTGCAGCAAGCTTCTAGAATATTCGAAATGATTCTCGGCTCGACCGGTCAAGCTACCGTCCGTGCACCGAGCAACAGATCTCAAGATATCAGAATCTTTACCTGAACTTTAGAGGGGGCGCTTTCAATCATCATCCTCACTACCGTTCACATCTGAGCCACTGCCACGGCTGGCTCAAAGATATCGTCACATATGTGGTAGCGGGGCTCAGCGTACACGCACTGCTGACCTGATGAGGCTGTATGCCACGTAGCTTTTGATGCTTGGGTCGAGGTTATAGTTCCTGCTCTAGTCTGCGTCCAGCTTGGGCCACCGTCCTAGGAAATGTGCGTAGTGTTTATCCTTCGCGTAGATCGTCTCGTAGCTGTCGCCCTCGTACTTGTCACTCCTGATTTCGTCGGTCCCATGGTCTCCAGCCACTGCCTCAGTAGAGCACTATCTCCCAAGTAGATTGGTCCATCTCCTGTGATTTCGTCGTCATAGGTCTCCGGCTCGGCTCGTACTGCAAGTTTTTTTTTTTTATGGACGCGGTACAATTTTGAGCCCAGTGCCGCTCCCCGCCAGCCCTTGCTGCGACGCTATCGGCCACGCGGCTGGGACAACAAACGGCCCGCAGGGGAACCAAAATCGACGGGCTGGCATCCCCCGAATCTGCCGCTCAAAAAGGGGAGGAGTCGAGGAGGAGGAGGAGGAGCAGAGGAGGACAAGTGAAACACAAAGGGGTATTAGGAAGCAAGGATCACCTGCCCCGCAGGAGAACCAGGCCAGATCCACTAACTAAGAACTGGGAGAGCCCGGGCACCCAGGCAACGAGGAGGGGACGGAGGAAGAGGAACGCAAAGGAGGGGGCCTGCAAGAGAGCGGCTCACGCCATCGCCATCATACTGTCGTACCCCGGCACCGGTATCAAAATCTCCCTGCCCATCTTGCTGGTGCTACGGCTGATGAAGACAATCGGAACCACGATGAAGATTGTTAGTAGCCCTCCCCATGCAGGGTGGAGGCTGCAAGGTGACGGGCACGGGTAGTGGTACCGGTGCGCCATGGGCCCAGCAGCGCAACTCCCTGCGCCAGGGTCGCGCATTGAATTCATCCGTTGGGAGGTCGGAGTCGGTGGGGTAGGAGCTGGAGTCGGGGCCAGCGTCGGAGCAGGAGTCGGAGCTGGAATGGAGGTGCGACTGCTCGGCATGGGTGGTGGTAGTGGAAGGGGCGCCGCTGGCGTCTGCGCTGGCGTAGGCGCCGGTGGTGGCGCTGGCGTCGTAGCTGGGGAGTCGGAACTGGGGATAGAAGTGGTGGGTGGCGCACACGTTATCCCATGTGGTGGGATAAGACGCTGGGAGCAGGGTTTATTCGATCGCGGGTCAAGTGCAGGTCTAGGCGCTGGCATCGACGTCGGGTTAGGCGTTGGCATTGGTGCTGGCGTCGGTGTTGGCGTCTGTGCTGGTGTAGACGTTGGCGTCGGTGAAGGCATAGGCACAAGCGTGGGTGCTGGTGTCGGTGCTGGCGTCTGCGCTGGCGTAGTCGCCGGTGATGGCGCGGGCGTCGGAGCTGGGCGTCGGAGCTAGAGAGTCGGAGCTGGGGAGTCGGAGCTGAAGGTAGAAGTGATGGATTGCGCACACATTATCCCATGGGGTGGGATAAGGCGCCGGCGTCGGTGCTGGCCTCGGTGCTGGCGTCAATGCCGGTGTCCGTGCGGCTGTCAGCGATGGCATCGGGGCTGGCGTAGGCGCTGGCTTTGGTGTTGGCGTAGGCGCAGGCGCTGGTGCCTGCGTTGGTGCTGGCGTCGGTACTGGCCTCGGTGCAGGCGTCGGTGCCGGCGTCGATGCTGATGCTATCGATGATGTCGGAGCTGACGTAGGCGTTGGGGCTGGTGCTGGCGTAGGTGCATGTGCTGGCATCGGTGCCAGTGTAAGCGCTGGCGTTGGTGCTGGCGTAATAAGGTGCCGGTGTTGGCGCTGGTGGCAGTGCTGGCGACGGCGCTGGTGTAGGCGCAGGCGTTGGTGCTAGCGTCGGCGCTGGCGTCGGTGCTGGCGTCGGCGCTGGTCGATGGTGCTGGTGTAAGTGTTGGTTTTGATGTTGGAGTCGGTGATAACAACAGTGCTGGTATAGGCGCTGGTGGAGGCGCTGGCGTTGGCGCCGGCGGTGGCGCCGGCGTTGGTGCTGTCGCCGGTGCTGGACGCTGCGCTGCGACAGAGGACAGGTCGGAGTGTCGAGTTGGTGGAATCGGTGGCGGTGGGAGGTCGGATCGCTGAGGTTGCGGAGGCTGGAGGTCGGCTGGTGGAGGTGGCAGCGCGAACCCCGAGGGCAATTGCCACTGGAAGTGGTACTGGAATCACGGCACCCGGGGGAGCGGATGGGAGTCGTGCGCAGTCCAGCGCCGGGTAAGGACGCGGGTGGAACGGCCGTGGCCTCGAACACCTTCCCGTACCCATTGTGTCCTTGCGTCGTAAAGTGCTGCCGTCGGCAGGGGGGTCTGGGCGTGTCGCTGGTAATTGGTGCACCTGTACGTCGCATAGACCAGAAGGGCGATGGTCGTGAGCGTCTCCGTGGTGTTGGCCAAAGGATTTACCAGAAGAAAAGAATGGAGGTTCACGAACAGGTGCGGGTCGAGGTGCAAGAACTGCGCAGCAAGCCGCTTCACCACCGGGCACTTCGCGTAATGCTCAATCGCGTCCTGTGTGTGGGGCACTCTGCACAGGAGGCATGGTCCACCATGTTGTTGAAAACGACGGGCCGTCGTCCATCGATTCCACATCGTGCTGAAGACCGCCGACTGTACCCTTGGAGCCACCAACTTGTTCGACTGCTTAAGGTGATGGAGAGCTGCCCGGCCATGCCAATTCTCTGTGCGCTGCCGGACTGGAAACAAGCTAGTGATGTGAGCGCGGTCGGGCATGTTGAGGTACCAGCGTCGGTATTTGTGCCGGATGCGGTGTTCGGCTGGCGGGGCGCGCGCCTGTAAGAGTCGAGCATACGCGGTGGCTTGGAAACGAGCGCGGATGCGGCCCCATTCTTTCACGGAGTAAGGAGTGGGACGCGTCGGTGCCATGGAGCGGTATAGCTCGGTGGGTGTCCCCAGAAGCGTCGTCATGTCCGACAATGTGGTGTCCAAGCGTAGGTGGTAGGAGTGCTGGAACCATTGATCCCACATTGCTTTTTCCTGCAGGCGGTCGGTGGTGCCCAAAAGTGATCTGAGGAACCGGGTGCGTCGGTTGAATGTGCCATTGTAGTTTGTGTTGTTGGGGGCGTGCGGGGGAAGGTCGGCAGGGTTAGCGGGGCGCGCGCCGTCGCCCGGGAGGTGGAAGTCCAAGGGAGTGCCTGGTTCCGCGGGGTGGTCGCCGCAGGCTGTGTCCCACAATCGTAATTACTCGTAGTTGTGCTGCTTGGGCGGCAAGCCGGAGACTCCGGAAAGCGCTGGGACAATTGTACGAATGTTGTAGCCACCATAAATCCTCTGGCGTGGCCCAATTACCGGGGCCGGGAGCGGCTCGTCGTAGACATTGTAACTCCACGGTGAGAACGTCATCCGTCGGGTCGCTGAGCTGCGCCACGAAGGTCAACACCGAGATCCCAAAGGTATTGTATGCGAGCGCAGCGCAATGAAGTCCCAGCGGGTGGTCTGCCCATAAAGATGCGCGTTGTTTGAACTTTGCCTGCGGGTCCTTCCAGAGCAGGTCGCGGCTGCCCGGCCCAACGTAGAATCCTAGATACTTCCCTGCAGGGGCCAACTGCGTGGTTGACCAGCTCGGAACAAGGGCGTCGAGGTGGGTCCTCACCGGCAAGAGCGGGGACGCGAACAGTGGAATGATGACCGTCTTCTGCAGATTAAGCCTCAGCCCAGAGATTGCTGCGAAGTCGTCGAAGAGGGCTGCCAGTCGGGGAGCATCCTCCCACAAGTTTGCGGAAACAACGGCGGTGTCGTCGGCGTGCGCGCGTACCAAGATGCCCGGACAAGTTGCCTGGATCTTGTCTAGTAATAGTTCCGCGCAGATGGCGTACAGTAGAGGGGACAATGGGCATCCTTGCCGGACGCCTGCCGTCAGGGGGAAGCCTGGGAGTGTCTGTCCCTGGCTCACAATTTGGCATCGGTTGTTGTCGTACAGGTGCTTCACAAAGCTCCGGGCCGACTCCGGTAATTCCAGGTGGCGCAGCATGTCGTGCAAATACTCCTGCGAGAGCGACGGGAACGCGGACGCGAAGTCAAAGAGTATGATGGCGCCGGAGTCCGATTGGAGTGCGGTGGCCATGCTGGCAAAGTCGACGTCGAGCACGTTCTTCAAAAGTGATCGGCGTCGAAGAAAGCCTTGCTGCGGTGGGCCGACCCACGCGTTAATGACCGGTTCCCAGCGCAATCGGGCTGCATTCGCAATGATCCTGTTGTCTGTGTTCACGATAGACAACGGACGTGTGCTGTCCGCCGTGTAAACGTCTCCATGGGTTGGGTCGCAAGTCATTTTTTTTTTTGCCCAAGCACACGAGGGTGCCCAAGTTGAAGTCGTGGCCGTCGGGGTCGCTGCCGTCGTTCAGCTCGTGGAGGGAGTTCTCCCCGGAGGTGCTCTGGAGAGCGTCGGCGGCTTCCCAAAGGGCCCTGATGGCGAGCTGGCCGCTCTGCCGCCAAGCGATATACGGAATACCGTCCGGGCCTGGCATGCTGTTGCCCGAATGTTTCACCGCTGACTCCACATCTGCCTCTCGTAATGCCCATTTGTCCGGAGATATGTCTAAGGGTGGGCGGGAGTGGTGGCGACGCGGGCGGCCGGGTCGTTGTCTGGTGGGATTGGAGGTCGGCTGTCGTTGTGGGGGGGGTGCGGGGTGTTGCTGTACGTGGTCTGCGGCGTTAGGGTGGCTCGGGGCGGCGTCTGACGTAGGCGCCGGGGGTCGGGTCGGTAGGAACTGCGGGAGGGATGCGAGCCAGCGCTCCAAGATGTGAGGGTTGATCGGTTGTCGTGTGAAGACTCGGCTCCAATGCTTCCCCAGCTCCTGTGCGATGTCGTGGGGCGTGTGTGCTAGATTTCCGTCTGGGGTCTGAATAGCGCCGATGGCGGTGTTGCAGCCTGGTTGCAAGCGTCGGAGCTTCGTCAGAATATGAGTTTTGCGTTGCTGGTAGTCCCCCGAGGTGATGTCGGCCTCCTGCCGCTGTAATGCAACAAGGTCTGTCGTGACCGCGTTGTGGGCGAGGTCAACCGCATGTTGTCGGACTGCTTGAAGCAGCCGTGAGAGACGAGCATTCGGGTCGGCGCCGGGGGCCATCGTAGCAAGGTGGGGGTAGGCAGCCAAGCAGCGATGCATCGTTGGTACGGATATGCGCTCTGCTGCACGGATGTATGCCATTGTCCAGCCTAAATGGTCGTGTGGGTCATCGGAGGGGACGTCAAGTCCTTCTTGATGCATCTTCGTCGCCACTCGTGCCATGCACTGCTTCAGAATCCTCAGTCGGCGGAGAGGGTTCTGGGGGTTGCGGTCGTCGCGCAGTGCTTCGTTGTAGGCGAGGGTCAATCGACGGTTCCAGTCTGGGTGGCGCAAGGGTCCAGTGGGGAAGTTGCCTCCTGCACCTTGGGATCGGCTTTTGGTGAGACGGGAAAAAGATAAGGGTCTATGCTGCGAGAGTGGTGTGTGCGGGAGCGCGGTTGCGGAGTACTGGCGGTCCAGCTGGTCGGAACCGTGGTGGTTGGAGTAGACACGGTCGATGCGGGAGAGGGCGCGTCCGGACTCGCAAGTAGGGAGTGGTTGGAATAGCTCGTGGAAGCCGTGCCGGCGCGCGAGGTGACTGTCCCAGTCGTCCGCCTCTCTGTGGTCCGCGGCGCCCGTCCATTGGCCAGAGCGTTTGCACCACCTGTCCTCCGCTGCTGTCACGAAATTCCAGTCCCCCATCAGGAGGGTGAGCGTGGAGCCCGCGTCGGCCACCTGGTCAGCGAGGTCCTGGATAAGTTGTCGTCGAGCTGCTGCTTCGTCGTGGCCGGCGGGGAAATACGCCACGACTATGTCCAACGCGCCGTTCGGTCCACGTAATGACAATGCTGCCAAACGTCCCGGAGAAATTTCCACCCAATCTTCGTCCCGTACCGGGTTGAACGAGCTGAGGAAGTGATTCGTCAGGATGAGGCCGATGCCCGCGGTCCGTCGTGTGCTGTGGTGCGACCAAAAAATGCGCGTATGTGCTGGTAGTGTGGATGCGGTCACGCGGCCGAGCGTGCTGTGAGTTTCGCCCAGGCCGACGAAATCATGTTTCTGTAGCAGATTCCATGCGTGATGTTGCTTGTCCTGTTGGGCACGAGGGGCGGTTGCGAAGAGGGCCTGAGCGTTCCAATAGGCGCCTCGGTAGGCCCCTGCGTAAGGGAAGGCGGCTGGTGGAAGTGCTGGAGGGGGTGGCGTAGGGGGGAGATCGAGAGGGGCGGCGTCGGTTCGCGGTCGTTTCGTGGAGCGTGCCGGAGTCGTGTCGGCAATGATGGTCAGGCGTTGACGTCGTGTCCTGCTGTGGCGTTCTGGGTCTGTGCTGGGTCGGTCGGCCGGCTGGTCAGTGATCGGTGTGTGGTGTCTCGGGCTCTCTGTTGTCGGGTCGATCGGCTGGGGGGCATCGGTCGCGTGGTCGTGCGGGGCTTGTTGGAGTCGAGGTCGTTTTGCAAGATTTTGAAGAGTCGTCGGGTTCTCTGGGGCACTGTAGTTTCGGTGCCGGGTCGTCCTATCCTGGTGGTCCGGGGGCGTGTCTTGGGATGTCGCCATTGGGGTAGTGGTCGGCGTGTGGGATCCGATGCTGCTGGAGGCCGTGCCGGGCCGAGTAGGGAGTCCACGGGGAGGGCCAGGGGGTGGGGGAGGCTCGGGCGACGGCGTTAGGGGAGGAGGGGTGTAGTGCGGGGGATGGGGAATAGTAGAGTCGTTGTGAGTAGGACGGGAAGGCCGCTGGAGGTCGATAGTCGGAGGTGGGGGTGCAAGGTCGGATGCTGGAGGTTGGAGGTCGCATCGCTGAGCTGTGGGAGGCTGGAGGTCGAGAGGTGGAGGTGGAGGTGGAAGGCCGGGTGCAGGAAGCCTGGAGTCGGAGTGGTGAGCGGTTGGGCGCTGGTAGTCGCCAGGTTGAGGTGGGGTTGGAGAGTCGTGGGCTGAAGCGTGGCGGTCGGAGCGTCGCGCTGCTGGCCGTTGGAAGTCGATAGATGGAGGCGGAAGTGGGAAGTCAGACGCCGGAGGCTGGAGGTGGCATCGCTGAGCAGTGGGACGCTCGAAGTCGGTAGGGTGGGAGGGGTCATGCACATGCGATGGGAGAATCGCACGAATACAGATACGCAGCAGCGGCCACGTCAAGTCCCGAGTGCATCGTCCCTGGCCGCCTCGAGGGGGGGCGCCGGGGACGGAGCGGCTGTGTAGGGTGGGATTGGGGGTGCCTGGGGAGCGTCGTGAAAAAGGTTCTCGATCTCGACCAAGCACGGCATGCCGTCGATCTCCATGCAAGTGTTGTGAGCGTGGTGGTAGAGTACGTTGAGGTCGTCGACGGTGCTGCACTGGACCGTGAGGCGGTGCGCGTTCTCGCTGCGCCAGCGGTGTGGGAGGAGAGGTCCCCCCTCTTGCTGCATCTGCCAGGGCGTGCCGGTGAGCGCAGAGATCCGCGTCATGAGGCGGCCTGGCAGGGAGTCCGGGTGGCCCGAAGGCGCGTCGGAAATAACGATGGCAGTGGTCAGGGAGATGCGGCGTGCCTCTGACTGCGTGGCGGGCGCGGGAGATGCTCGTGCCACTGCCCGTCGCCGTGTTGTTGGGAGGGCCTGCGGCTTCGCCCACGTACGACCGCCCAAGATCGATGGGCGATGCCGCACCCGCGTGATAGCGTCGAGTGGTGTGACTGTGCCCTGGTCAGAGAGTTCATGGATCCAGTGCTCCGCGGACCACGCCGTCCTGATCAATGCCCGGCGTGACGAGACGAGCACCACCTCGTTCGTCCAGTCCCGCATGGCCTCAATCGCTGTCGGTGAACCCATATCTACCACCATGGCCGTGCGGTCGGTAAACAGCGCGCGTTCGTCCTGGTTCTTGAGGTGGTCTACGTAGAGGTGCAGGTCCAAGTCCGTGACGCGGGTCCCCTCGAAGAATCCCACGAAGTACAGCCTTTGTGCCGGGCCCTTGCTGCCGAGGCTGCGCCGTGGGCCGTCCCAGCAAATCAAGCCAGGAAGAGACAGCTTCTTGAGCGCGCCGTGGACGCCGAGTTCCTCCGCGCCGTAGAAGTCCACGATGACTGCCGGGCCCGCGCTTTCCTCCAGCAGGGTCGGCCGCCAATTGAGTGTGACCGGAGGCGAGGTGGTGCCACAAGTCGACAGACGAAAAACCGCGATCGCTTTCACGTGGTGAAGCGGACCAGTCTGTCCCGGAAAGACACACCTGACTGGCTGGCGTAAGTATTCCACGCAGGATAAGATCGGTTTCCATTCCGTCTCCATCAAGCTATGCCCCCATAGGTCCTGGATTTCCGTGTGCGTGCTGCAGCCTGGGTAGACGTCGTGCGGGACCAGAAGGTGCAGAGTGGTCGTGGCGGCAGCTGTGGCCGCAAAGGTTTTGAAAGCACGGGCAAGTCGTGCCATGGTCTCCGAATCCATCGGTGCCCACATGTAGAGGTCCTTGCCTGTCATCTCGTGCAGGGCCCCGCGGATGGTCGCAGCGCTCTTGGTGAGAGCCTCGTACTGCTGCCGACCAGTGAGCGGCGGGAGTGCCAGAGGAAAATGTGTAAAGTCGATTTCCTGTAGATTGGACGTGTGGAGGAGGAGGGTTGTGGGTCTCGCCGCGGTGGTCGCCCGGTCGTGCAAGTACTTGAGTAGAGAGGTGCCGGCTTCAAGCCAGCGCGGGCTCCGGGTGGTCGTCCATTTGCGTTTCTCCCGGAGGATGTGGGGGAGATCGTTAATGCAGTGCTTGCTTGCGGCGTCGAGTCGGTCCAAGAAGTCCTTGGGCTCTGTTGATTCCTGGAGTCTGCGCCCTGGGTGTTGGCAGAATGACGTCAGGGTATGGGCCAAGGCCACTCGTCGCATGATCATTTCCGTCGTGGGGGGTGGGCCTTCGTACTTTGGGATGCCCACAAGTGCCCATGGATCCGCGGAACTGGGGTCGTAGGCGAGGGACCGGAGGACTGGGATAAGAGATGGCCATGTGCGCAGGGCGTCCAATGTGATCATGGGTCGGTTGTCTGAAGGCTCGCGGGTGTCCGTGACCGCGCTGATGTAGTCTCCGTGCACCAAGACCTCTTGCTCGATCAGTTCGGCGAGCAGCTCGTCCATGCGTCCCTCCTTGTCCGGAGCCTCTGGTTGCGCAACGGGTGCGTCGTGGAGTCGGTGAACCTGCGAGGCTTGGGGAGTCAGGGCGGGGAGTCCGGGAGGTGCCGCACGGGACGTTGGCGTCGCAGCCCCTCGCGGTGAAGCAGTGCCCTCCTCATGGCCAGGCGTTGGTGGCCCTGGGGCCTGAAACTGTCGTTCCTGGTGGCAGGATGGGCATCGGCCCGCGCCCGTTGTCACAGTTCCGAAGAGCGGGCAAGCACCGTGCCGGCAAGAGTGTAACCCCGTGGACAGGGTTTCTGGCCCACCACCGCGGAGGCGGAGCACCAGGTGCATCGTGGCGTGCTTCTGGATGTTGTAGTCCGTAAGCGTGCGACTGTCCTCCAGCTGCTTGCTGCCGTAAATCAGGCGTTGCTGGACAGGGGAGATGTCCTCGGAGTCTTGGATGTTCGCTTTAACGTCCTCGATCGTGGAATTGGCCGCCACGTTGAGCACGATGGTCTTCCCCGTCAGCGTCTTGACAAAGACCTGCATTCCCCCACGGGGCTTCCTGAGAGTCGTCGTACCCCGTGTGGTGACGTCGCCGTCGGAGCTGGCCTCCGTGCTGCGTCTCGGAGTGGCGTTCGTGTCGTCGGGGGTGCCGACGTGGATGTGGGCGTCCAGGCTGTCATGGATGCCTGCGTCGGTGCGAGTGTCAGCCGTGATGATCGCAGAGGTGCACGTGGCTGGTGGCACGGTTTCCGTCAGGGCGGGCGTCCCGCGTCCTGCAGTGTCGTGGGTACCAGCTCTGGTGATGCTGGCGTCGGTGATGCTGACGTGGTCGTGGGCGCGGTCGTCGTGGGCGTCGTCGCCGTCATTGTGAGTGTTGTCGCGCACGTAATCTTGCTTGTCGTTGTGGTCGCGGATGTCGGGTCCAAAGGGGCTATTCCGGCCGACCGCCTTCCGTTCTGCTTCCTCCGCCTCCGTCTCCAACTCCCTGGCGGCTGCGTCCGCGCGGAGCAGAAGTCGTGAGCGCCGTACCTCATGGGTTTCGATCCGCCTGCGCCAGTGCTCTGCCAGTTGCGCCAGCAAAGCCTGGTTGGTGGCAAGCTGGTGGTGGTGTTGGTCGCTGTATAAGCAGTCGGGCTCCAGGATGAGCATGACGGTCTTCCCCGTGAGTGTCTTCACAAACATCTGCATACCCCTGCGGCATTGTGTGCTGGTGGTGCTGCGTCCCGCATCGGTGACCGTGCTGCCGTGGGTGCTGGGGCGGGTGCCGGCGCCCATTGTGTCGACTTCGGGCCGTCGGCCTCGTGCCGTCCAGCGCTTGCGGGATCTTCCGACCCGCCGTGCACGATGGACAAAATGTCCCTGCCTAACTCGAGGTCCGGATGCATCTGTAATGCCCATGTCCGTGGAGACCACCAGCCAGAACATCATCAGAAGAAGGTGGCCGGTGCTGTGGGGATTCGCGCCGACGTCGTTGCTCGCGTCGATGCTGTGGTAGCTGGCGGCGTCGTCGCAGGCGGCGGCCTGAGGAGTCGGACTGTGGAGTTGGCCTGTGGGGCGTGGAAGGGCTGCTCGTGAGAACGGCCTGTGAAGTCTGATTATCGAGTCGGGCTGCCGTGGAGTCGGACTGTGGGGTCGGACTGCGGTGCGGTCAGCCTGAAGAGTCGAACTGCTGTGAAGTCGGACATTGGCGTCGGACTGCTGGAGTCGAGTTGTGGAATCGGACTGTGAGGGCAGGCAGTGGAGTCGTACAGAGGAGTCGGACTGCTGGGCTGGCGTCAGTGCTGACTGCGGTACTGGCATTGGGACGGGCGTCGGTGCTGGAGTCGGGACTGGCGGAATCGCGCCCTCACTGTTGGGGGTCGTAAATGTGTGCAGTCTGCGCACGTTGAGTGCAGGTAGGTGGTCTGTATCCGTACGTTGGTGGTCGGAGTAAATGGCACTCGGCGAGGTGGAGGTGGAGGTGGAGAAGGGAAGTTTCTCTGGGGGGGTGGAAGGAGGAGAAGGGTTTTGGAGAAGCCAAGCTGTCGACCACTGTGCAGAACCGATAGCCGTGTTTAGCTGTGTCGACCACTGAGCAGTCGGACTGTTGAGCTGGGCTGTGGGTCGTGGAAGGGCTGCACGTAGAGACGGTCTGTGGAGTCGGGCTGTCGAGTCGGACTGATGTGCAGTCGGACTGTGGAGTCGGACTGCTGTGGAGTCGTCTGTGGATCTGGACTGTTGTGTAGACGGGCTGGTGCTGGCGTCGCTGACGTCGATGCTGTCGTAGGTGACGGCATCGGTGCTGGCGTCGATGCCGTGGCAACTGGTGGAGGTGCAGGCGTCAGTGCTGGCGACAGAGCCGTGGAGCCTAGAGCTTGGAGCTGGCGCTGGTGCAAGCGTAGGTGCTGTCACAGATGCTGGCGTGGGTGCGGTCGTCGTCGCAGGCATTGATTCCGGCGCATGTGCTGGTGTAGGCGCTGCCGATGGTGGCGGCGTAGGCGTGGACGTTGGTGCTGGCGTCGGTGCTGGCGTCGGCGCTGGCGTCGACGTTGGTGTGGGCGCTGCCGGAAGTGTCGGTGGCGTATGTGCGGGCGTTGGGATTGGGGTCGGTGCTGAAGTAGGCGCCGGCCTTGTTGCCAGCCAGCCCAGCGCCTGTGCCGGAGCCGGCGGCAGAACCGCACCTGAGCTGGAGTCGGCGCTGGCGTCGGAGCCCGCGTCGAAGCTGCCGGCGTCGGTGCTAGAGTTGGTGGCGGTGTCGATGTTGCAGGCGTCGGTGCTGGCGTCGATGTTGCTGGCATTCGTGCCAAAGCTGGTAGCGGCGTCGATCCTACTGGCGTCGGTGCCAGTGTCGGTGCCAGCGTCGGTGCCCGCGCCCTTGCTGCTGGTCGCGGTGACAGGGTCGAAACTGGCGACGATGCTGCTGGCGGCGGTGCAGGGGTCCGTGCCGGCGTCGGAGCTGGCGTCGAAGATGCTGGCGTCGGTGCTGGAGTCGGTGCTGGCGTCGCTGCTGCAGGTGTCTGTGCCGGAGTCGGCGTCGACGTCTGAGCCCGCATCGCAGCTGCTGGCGTTGGTGCCGGAGTAGGTGCCGGTGTCGATGTTGCAGGCGTCGGTGCTGGCGTCGATATTGCTGACGTGGCCGAAGGCGTAGTCGTGGTCGCCGTGGTCATCGAGAACAGATCGGGGATTGTCCTGTGCAGGCGCCTGGCGAAAAGGATCACAAGCCTCGTGACCTTCCTTGTGGGCTGCCTCATCCTCTTCCTCCTCCTCCTCCTTCTCCTCCTGGAGGCCCTGGTCCTGGTATTCGTCGGGGTCCCCCTCCTCCTCATTCCCATACTGGGCCTCGTCTCGGGCCTCGTCCAGGTCCTCCTCATGCTCGTCGTCGTGGTCCTCCTCCTCCTCGTCGGCGTGGAGTTCCTCGGGATCAATGCTGTAGTCGATGCTGTAGTCGATGCTGGCGGCGGTGCCAGAGTCGATGCTGTCGGCATTGATGTCAGTTGAATTGGCGCGGGCGTCGAGGCAGCTGGCGTCGGAGCCGGAGTCGGGGCTGGCGATGGTGTCGGCGTCGGTACTGGCGACGGTGCTGGAGTCGGTGCCGGCGTCGGAGCCGGTCTCGTCCTTAGGAAGCACTTCCAGAATCTCCTGGACCCAAGGCGACCACTGGGGAACGCCCTCTTTGACGACGCACTCCTCCAGAGCATCCCTGGTCATGCCATGGTCGGCCATGAGCTGCAGCCTGTCGGCCATGGACGAGCTCGGCTCGTACTGCAAGTGTTGTCATCATAGCTTTCGGCGTAGCCTTCGCCGTCCTGGATTTGACCTTGACCGGCTTCTCGGGCAACTCCGGCTTGAACAGGTTGTCGCTGCTTGAACTATCCACCTCCATCGGCTCAGCGATGTCCTCGTCGTCGTTCTGCTTAGGCTGCATTATGTAGATGGAAATGATGATACCCGCGATGATAGAGACCACTGTCACCACCGTAGGAGACATCGAAAGACAAACTCCATACACTGCAAGTGCACAGAATTGAAAAAGAACTGCAACTTGGTCAGGTATCTGGAGGGTTCTCTGCGCGCCACTCCTCTCCATCGGGTAGTTGTCCGTTAGCTCTTCCGTGTAGAGTGCCTGGACGTAGTCCTCGTCTTGAGCTTCGTCCTTCTCGTCGTAGAAGCACTCGTCCACGTAATTGTACGTCTCCACCGGCCACGTAGAGATCTCCTCGTCGTCCTTGCCGGTGTCGTCGCGCAGCTCCTGCTTGACGTACTTGGCCATCTTCGCGTTCAGCTCGTCCACCTCCTTGTTGGCTGCCACCTTCTCTGGTCCAACAAGATTTCGTCCGCGTATCGATGGTGCCCTGTCATCGGGCCCAAGAGTCCACAAATTTGATGTAACTACCTTCCTCGCGTAGCCTCCTGGAAGTACTTTCGTCAAACAGTCCGCTACCATCTGCTCGCTCTTGACCCAATTGATGCTGACCTCTTTCAGTGACTGCCGCAATATAGCCGCTTCCAGAGAAAACCTCCTGTCCGTCATAGAGATCTTCTCCTTTGTGATCGTGTCGTATAGGCTCTTGCAGTCGGTCACCGAAATGCATTTCACCGGGCAGGTGTCGTGCACAATCTCGGCCATGTCCATCTCCGGGTACAGGATCTCCGCCAGGGTCGACCTCACCCATATCAACATGTCCACCGAATCCGCACATGAGTAGGCCCCCGCCGATAGAGTAGATCGCAACACTTGTTGAATCTTGGAAGACTGCCACCCAATGCAATGTACCTTGTACTTGTTGCTGTGGTCCTCGTTGATCTTCTGGTCGCCCAACATGATGAAGTGTCCGCGTTGTGATCTGTGCTTCGGCAGATTGTCGAAAGCACTGTCGGTGACATTGACCACCATGGTCCCCCACAAATTCAGGCCTGCTGAGAACTTGATCAGCAAGTCGTTCCGCTTCTGAATCCGCCTGATGGCCGCGCTGCCGTACTGTAGGTCCTTCACCGTCGGAGCCCCCAGCGTAGATGCCAGTCGGGATGCCTCGAAGGCCTCCTCGAAGCATATCACTCGCGCAGCCCATTGCAGTTGTCCAACTACCATTCGTAGTCCAAGATGCTCTGCATGGGTCGAGGCGCTGTCTGGTGCCTTGCTGCGCTCTCTGGAGATACGTACAGTCTGCATCGACTTCACGTAGGCCTCCATGGTGACGTTGATGCTGCCGTCCCTGTCCTGCTTGTAGGCCCGGCCACAGAACGTCGCCTGCTCCTTCCTCGCGTACTTGACCTCGCCAAAGTCGGTCTCCTTCTGCAGGTCCTTCATGATCTTGGCGCCCTCTGGGTCGTCCTGCTTGATGCCCATGAGGAAATCGTCCACGTGCAGGCACATGATCCCGATGATCGTGCCCTCCGCGTTGCGCTTGATGAAGGTCGCAGGCTCGAAGCTCAGGCCTTCCCATCCAAGCTTCCCGTAGATGCTCTTGTTTAGCTTCAGCAGATCGCCTGCCTTCACGCCCGGGATGTTGCACTTCCCGAGGTTCGTCGGGATGCGGAAGTAGAGCTCGCGTGTGATGGCTTTGCCTTGCAGACAGGCTCCCTTCACATCTGCGATTACTACGTCCAAGTTGAGGCTTGATACGATGCTACGCAGGAGTAACGTCATCTGTGCTGAGACTGTAGGTGAGTCCCGTCGTAGCTTGTCGTCGAACTCCTCCTCGTAGCCTCTCCCACAAATCCGGGCCTTCGGCTCGAAGGTCGTGGGGTCCTTATCGGTCCAGACCACCTTGGAGCTCAGGATCTTGTCCGGGTCGACCTTGTCGACTGCTGCTCCTGATATGTGGGTTGCTGCATCGTACTTGCACCACGTGCTCCACTCCTTCTCCACCGCCTGCTGCATCTTCTTCCACTTGAGCTTGTCGTCGCACAGCGTCTTCAAGTTGATTTCCTGATGCTTGTTGGCCCTCGCCGGTTGGCTGCACATCCGCTCGGCCGCGAACGCCTCGACGAGCAGCGGTGTATCTGCCAGCTGCTGGACTGGCCCAGTTTGCGCCCGGGCTCGTTTGATGCTGATCGGCACATCGTCCAGCAAGAACTCCTTGATCGTGACTGGGTGCTCCTGGCGCTTGCCCTGCGCGGGCTGTCGCGTACTTGGCGATGATGTAGCCGGCTGATCCTGCGGTGCCTCTGCTGGTACTGCTGCCGTCTCCTCCGCCTTCTGGCGTTCCTCCATGTGCCTCTGGATCCTGGCAGGTACTCGAAGCTGGGCTCGATCGTCCTGAGCGTCGTCCCGCTTGGTCTGTTTGAGCTGCAGGTCCTTCTTGGTGTGCTTCTTGCCTCCGCGCTTCACCTCCTTAGGCTCCTCCGTGGTCTCGTCGGTGTTGGTAGGCTCCTCGGGGCTGCCGCAGGCTGTTGGCCACCTCCTGGTCCATCTCCAGCTTCCTCTTCCTTTCCCGAAGTGATCTCCTCCACGATCGTGATGGGGTCTTGCGATGCCGCGTCGTCGATGATCTGAGGGTTGGTTGTCCAGTCCACTCTCGAGATATCTTGAACCAGGCCGCGCGTGTCCAAGTTGAAAAGCCGCCGCCTCTCGATCTTGTACCCAGGTGCCGGGTCAGGTAGAAGAGGGGCGTTCCTGACGTTGTCCAGCTGCCTCAGGTCGGTCTTGCCCTGGCTGCTGGCCGCCACTGCTCCCAAGATGGTGTCCCAAGCTTGGTGCGCTCGAACAAGTCGTGCTCGAAGGCCCTCCTCCGCCTGATCTTGATCAGCTGGTGCTGTCTCGTACTCGTCGTCCAGCCTCTGACGCATCGGCATCACGTCATTCCCGTGTACCACTTCCGATCGGCGCTTTTTGCTGTCCGCTGGCTTCGTCAGCTCCACGTTGCCCTGAGCAGGTGCTGCTGGTGCCGTCGTCGGTGCACTCGAGGGTGCATCGCTTTGTCCACCTGCTGGCTGTGGTGGAAAATCGCCCTGTCCAGGATGCTCCTGGTGTCCTGGATCTCGGTGATCTTGATGTTGATCTGGCTGCTGATCTGGTCGTTGATCTGGCTGCTGATCTGGCTGTTGATCAGGCTGCTGATCTGGCTGTTGATCTGGCTGCTGATCTGGCTGCTGATCTGGCTGCTGATCATCTCGTGCTGGGTTATACTGTAGACCTCGAAGGTCCAGAAAACCACGCTGACCAGCTCGTCCACGTGCAGGTCCGCCATCTGAAAACAAGCCGGTGAACTGCATGGTGGTTACCTCGTGCTCAGTCGCCTTTCGAAGGAGACTGGGTGAACTTAGGATCGGGATCCTGTTATGGATCAGCCAGTAACCGTGCTCATCCTTGCCCAGGCACCGGGCAGGTCCATGCCATCGTGCATGCAGGTTACGCTTTAGGTTATCAGATCGCCAAAACATCAATAAATCACCTTGCTGAAATGGCCCTTGCTGGGGCCTCGTCCTCGCCAGAACTGTCCGTCTCAATGCTGATGAGTTTGCTGCCTTGAAAAAGGATCCCGAACAGATCTGTTGAAGATGTAGTCGGTTCCAGAATGACGTCTTCTCGGCCACTCGTGAAACCACTGCTGGGTCGTTGTCGGGACTCGCCAAACTTGCAGGCAATCGGTGTCCAGCTCCAAGTACCCACTGCTGGGGTGAAAAGCCTGCCGTGCTGACAAGTTGATTGCACGCGTTGGACATACTACGCACTGCTGCTGCAACCGAATCTTGACCACGAACTTCCCCAGCGTTGAAGACACTCGTCGCCATCTCCTTCAGGTAGCGCATCTTCCTCTCGACCTTGCCCATCTGCCAGTGAGCCTCTGGAGCCGCGTTGTTGATCACAAGGCCCAGGTCGTTGCACAGCGTCTCGAACTCGCCCATAAAGGTAGAGTCCTGGCCCTGCTCCACGATGCGTGGTGGCCCGGCCCAGGTAAGCCATCCGAGTTCGAAAGCCTTCTTCGCTTACTCCGCCGTAGGTCTCGATCCGGGACACGTGTAGATCGCCAGGGTGAAGTCCGAGGCCACGTCCACGATAACAAGCACCACGTGCATGTTCTTGTCCAGGTCGGGCTTGATCATGAAGGCCATGCTGATGGCTTCATTAAGGTCCTTAACCTTAGGCTGAGCTGCCGTAGGTCTCGCTGCCGTCCGAGCCTGCTCTTCACACGTCGTGCGTCTGAAGAGACGTGCTGCTTGTGCCGCTCGTCGGCTAGCTCCACCATGCTGTAGATACCGCACCAGTGACTCCTTGTAAGGTCCATGTGAATGGCTCTCGTGTATCTTCTTGATAGCTGCTCGCATGAGTGGTGGTACCGCCGTCCATTCCGCCATCTCGATGTTCTCACCATGCTTGCTGAAGATCGCCGCCGCGCTAGCGTGTACCGGCGCCTCCGTCTCCGCAGGGTTGGCCTCGAACTCGTCACAGTCGACGTCGTCGAAATTGTTGGCGTACCGGGCATAGTCGCCACGCTGCTTCTCGAGGTCCCGCTGACCCTCGATGCCGTCCAAGATCGTTTTGGCCAGCTCCTTGGTCCAGTTCCCAAGACTCGATGCTGTTCCCTTCGGCCTGTCGATGACGCTCGTGGGCGCGTGCTGCTCGTCACACCTGATGCTGTTGAGCTTCTTGCCGAGCAGGATGGCCGTCGTCAGGAACCTCGTCGGCTTCTTGACTGGATCGCCCATGAAGTCCACCAGGTTGCTCACGAACTCTGAGCCCAGGCATGGCATAAGCTGCCAGGCTCTTGACGTCAGTGGGTTTTCCAGTAGCATATGAGCTCCTCGGCGCTTGCAGTTGAGCCAGATCTGGTTGACGAGCTGCAGGTGCTTCATTCCGATCGCCAGCTTACGCATCTTCGTGTCCTTCGGGAACATGTGGGACATGTTCGTGAACGGGTCGCAGGGGAAACCCACAATGGTCACGTAGGGATCATCCTCGCCCAGCTGCATTAGGACGGTCTTCTGCGACTTCGCGTCCAGCAGGTCGTCCCCGATCAGGATGTCCCTCGGCCTCGTCACGGGATGCCTCCGCTGCTGAGCTTCTGATGTGGCTGCCATGCCACCTGCGTAGAGCTCGCAGATGATGGGCCGCTTCTCCTCCGGGTTCGCCTTCAGCGTGTCGACGATCTGTTGACACTGGTCCAGCTTGTCCTGAATCTCCTTCTCCCACGTCTCGATATGCTTCCTCTGCTTCCGCCGTAGGATGCCCTTATCGATCTCCTGGACCTCCGCATTCCAGATGTCGATCTCGTCGGTCGCGACTGATGGCTCGATCTTTGTCGTCTCCTTCTTCGGCCACTCCTTGAGCGAGATCGTCAGGTGTCCCTTCTCCGTCTTGTTGAGAGCCACTCCGTACTTGTTGATCGCCTTGAAGTCCGCCTTCCGATCCTTGATGTATATCACTGCGTCGAGCTCCTCCAGCTTGTGGATGCTCAGCAGCATTGGCGCCTTTGACTTCGGCAACCTCTGGAAGCGTAGGTTCACGTCAGCTCGAGCAAGTCCAGCCGTCACCTCTTGTTCTCCTTATGCCATGACCGGGGCGCTATCATTCACGCCTCGGAAGCGCATGGATGATCCTCTCATGCGCGCGGTGACTCTGCCGCCCTCTGCGTAGCCGTCCAGTGATATTGGACCTCCACATCCACGTAGGCACGCAGTGTCCAGTACAGCATGTCCATCTGGAATAGGTCCTTTTCGTACTGCGTAGGCTTCGATGTCTTCCAGCTCCTCGCAAGGTCGCTGCTGCCCTGGCGATGGTGCGCGGTCGCCCTCTGGGACGTAATTGGTTCCAGCGCGGCGTTCCGTCCACAACCATGTCGGTCGCGCTCCAATCGGTGGGCGCTCGCAGGTACTCCTCGCGATGTCACGTAGCTCCGAGGTCTTGTCCCAGGCTGCTTGGCAGAAATCGCAGGCCATACTCCTGATGCCGTTTGGTGCCATCTCCTCGGTGATGTACATGAGCTGCTGGAAACGATGTAGGGCCCAGTCCATGCAGAACTCCATGTAGTCCCTGAAGGCCGCTTCCATGTTCTCGCAGCTGGCCCACAACGCTGCGATCTGCTCAGCGCGATCTCGTATCTTCTGTAGGTCGGCCGCTGTGCTGTCGTCCTCCGGGTAGTCTGTGCTTGGTCTGCTGGGCCACGTCCTTCCTGTCGAGCCCGACCCTGGCGTCGGTCTGCTTGGCCACGTCTCTCCTCCGAGCCCACTGGAGTGCTCAAGAGTTCGTCAGGTTCTTGTACATTATGCTCTTCCGGTACTGCGTGCAGCTCGCGTGCCTGGCCAAGCCACTCACTCGTGCTCTGGTCGATCCTCTCTTGGAAGTTCGGCTGGTCTCCTGCTGCTGATACCGCGTAGGGGTTCACGATCTGCTCCTCGGCGTCTCCATCGCCACGTCCATGCTTGCCAGCTGGTCGTTGACAATCTGAATGGCGGTCGTGTCCATCGAGCTGTCCGCCATCAGCAGCTTGACCGCGGTCGCCATTGCGAATCCAGCTCGTCGTAGAAAACCTACAGGTCGTCCGTGAAAGCCTCGTCCTCCACGTCCGCCTCCTCGTCCTCCACGTTGTAGCGTAATGGATCCACTCGCTGGTGACCTCGTCTTCTCGCACTCGGGGTCACCCTTCCAGTGGCCCTTCCCTTCTTGTGGCACGCGTTGCACTTCGCGCGCGCCTTGATCTGCTTCAGCTTGTCTTCGGCCTCCTTGCTGTCCATCTTGAAGGAACCCTGCTTGTTGATGTTGGCTTTCCAGCCTCGACTCGACTTGCTCTGGGCAAGCCGCTCCCGGGCCTGCGTATAGTTGGGCTTGTGGTTGCGCCGTCCAGCTTGCCAACCGAGACGTTGAGCCTCCGTCGCCAGTGCGTCGCACTCCTCCTGGCTGATCTCGCCCGGGTCCGCGTCGTCAATCACTCCCTCGAACTCGTCGATGTCCGCTGCAAGTGCGTCGTAGTCCTCATCACTCAGGAAGACGTCCTCGTCGCACGGTGCACATTCGTCTCCGAGTAGGGTTTCTTCTTCGTCGTCGTAGTCCGCCAGGTAGGCTCCGTAGCGTCCATGTCCACGATCATCTCGGCCTGTACTGTCCAGCTGTATCAGCATGGCTGCCGTCACGTCGTCCCAGATGCACTCTTTGGTGCATTGGCCAAGGATTGCCTTGTGCTCTTGCATGCTGACGTTTGCCAGCTTCAGTAGAAAGTATGTCCGTAGGTCCTCGCTGACTGTCGTATTCGCTGAAAGTGACTTGAGCCGCTCGTACTCCGTCTCTCGCCTCGATATGTAGTCCTGCACAGACTCCGTTCTATTGCGAAAACCTCTGAAGAAATACTCCTCGAACGCTTGCTGCTTCTGTAGTGGTGCGATCCTCTCGCACGCCTGTCGCACTGTAGTTACCGCCAGTTTGCCTGCAGCAAGTGGGTCATTACCTGCTTCGCCCAGAACTGCTTGCGCACTGATCTCAGCCTTCTTACGTGTAAGTGTCCACGCTCGTCCATTTAGAGAATTCTTGAGCTTGATCGCGTAGAGCTTCTTGATATTTTCCTCGCTCGCGTGGTGGCCGAGTATTGCACGTTCCACGAACTCCTCACCGTAGGAAGGGTCGCCGTTGTAGTGTACCACGCCCTCCTTGTCAACGAAGAGGGGGCCGTCATTGAACTGCTGCTGCTGCTGCCTGGACGTCATCTTGATGACTGTGATGCTACTGAGTTCGTTACCGATGTAGTAGCTGTCTCGGTCGTTGCTGCTGTAGTTGTGCTGCTCGCCCGGGGTGCCGTTGATGCAACGATCCTCGTCCAAGCTGTCGTAGGTAATGATCTTGAGCGTCGTGTCGATCGCCGTGATATGTAGAGCGCAGTGGTTAAGCACCGCGAAGATGTAGGTGAGCGCCAGCATGTAGGTCTGCACGGCCACTCTATATGAAATCCTCGCACCGCGGACTGATTCAGCTCGCGCTCCCAGTGTAAATAGCAATCCAAATCACTCCACCCACAACCTCTTGATGCAAGAAGAAATGAGCAGAATATGATGCGATTGTTTATACCGAATCAAACTCAGCGTTCGATAGGTGCGTCCACCCTCCCGCCACAGCTGGCGGGCAAACAGTCAAAACGGCCGCGGTGAGCAAGAGAGTGCAAGCATGAGCGGGCGAGAGCAGCAGCAGAGATATTTCTTATGATCGTCCTATATCTCACATCCCTGCTAATGCAACTTTCACACACCGCCGCCCCATGTGGCACACCCTTCACACGTTTCGTGGCCCCAGAGGGGGCTCCACCGAAGGCCCCAGCGGGAGCGTCAGCATTGCACCGCCGCCTCATTTCGGCACACCCCTCAAACGTTTCGTGGCTCCAGAGGAAGCTCCACCGACGGCCCCAGCGGGAGCGTCCGCATGGCATCGCCGCCTCGTTTCGGCACACCCCTCAAACGTTTCGTGGCCTCAGAGTTCCACTCCAGGCCTCTGCGGGAGCGTCCGCATGGCACCGCCGCCCCATTGTGGCACACCCCTCACACGGTTCGTGGCCTCAGAGGGAGCTCCACCGACGGCCCCAGCGGGAGCGTCCGCATGGCACCGCAGCCCCATTGTGGTGCACCCGTCACACGGTTCGTGGCCCATAGGGAACTCCACCAAAAGCCCCAGCGGAAGCGTCCGCATGGCACCGCCGCCCCATTGTGGCACACCCCTCAAACGGTTCGTGGCCCAATAAGGAACTCCACCGAAGGCCCCAGCAGGAGCGGCGCATGGCACCGCCGCCCCATTTCGGCACCATCACACGGTTGCCTCAGCGGGAGCGTCAGCATGGCACCGCCGCCTCGTTTCGGCACACCCCTCAAACGTTTCGTGGCCCCCAGAGGGAGCTCCGCCGAAGATCCCAGCGGGAGCGTCCGCATGGCACCGCCGCCCCATTGTGGCACGCCCCCTCTCACACGGTTCGTGGCCACATAGGGAGCTCCACCGAAGGCCCCAGCGGGAGCGTCCGCATGGCACCGCCGCCTCACTTTGGCAAACCCCTCACACGGTTCGTGGCCCAACAGGGAGCTCCACCGAAGGACCCAGCGGGAACGTCCGCATGGCACGGGCCGCGCTCGGGCTCGGGCGAAACCAAGATGACTCCCCGCTCGCCCGCGTCAGCTTCTCCCCCTCATGCATGCCGCAGTCCTTTTTGCTGCCCCCCCTCCTTCGTCTCCTCTCCCTCGCAGTACTCGCAGCAGCATATGGTTGGGTCCTTCGTCAGGCTAGTTTTTGTGGCCGCCCCGTGGTCGCCCGTGGCCGCCCCGTGACCGCCAATGGCCGCCGCGTGGCCACCCGTGACCGCCCAACTCAGCTTGCACCACAGATCTTGTACCACATAGCTTACGCCGCATAGCATGGCCACGGAACTTACACCACAAAGCTTGCACAGCACAGCTTGCACCTCCTAGCTTGCAACACATCCCTTACACCACGTGGTCGCCTCGTGGCCGCCTCGTGCGCTGGGTGGGTCCGGCGACGGTTCCCGCTGAGGTTTCGCTACGTTGCCGCTCGTGGGCACCTCGTGGATGCCCCGTGCGCTGGGTGGGTCCGCCGAGATTGCGCGACGTTGCCGCCCGTGGGGGCCCTGTGGGAGCCCCGCACGTACGCTACATAGCTCACACCAGAAATGCTGCACCACAGAACTTGCACCGCATAGCTCATACCACAAACACACATTGCATCATATAGCTTTCACACCATAGACCACCTACCATAGTTCAACACGGCCCGCACCACCGATATTGAGCAGCATATACTGCAACACCTACCAGGAGGCTGGCAGCACACATGGCTGGATTCATATGTGGAACACATGGAAGCCACGTCCTGGATACACATGCGGAGGGCCAGCGTGCCTGGCCACACGAGGGCCGAGCGCTGAAAAGACATTTGGCCACATGTGTATCCCACCCTCGCCCATGCTGGCCGCGTCATGTGTGTCCAGCTTCCTGGCAGATTGCACTACATGGCTTCCACCGCATAGACCGCACCACATGGATATGACCACTGGATTGCACCACAAAGCTCAGACCCCATAGATCCAACCACACAGATTCTCCTTTCTAAAAAAGAAAAGGGTTCTACCAACCTCCCCCCCAGGACTTATCGATTCCCTGGGAACCCATGCGAAACACATATGATTTTGACCAAATGTCCATCCTACCTGTGACTTCATACTATCCCAGCCAGGCCGGTATCGGTTCCCCCTCGGTTCCCTTGCAAAACAAAATACTATAAGTGACATTTTTTGTTCGAACATAACACTTGTCACGAATCCCTTGAAATAACATACCATGCGGGGCACGCGCGCGCGGCCGCCGCGCGCGCATGTCGAAGTCCTTCCACACACACTGTGGTTTCAACCATCTCAAGACCGAGCTCCGAAAAAACCTATGAAAACATCAGAGTGGGGGGGGGGCTGAACCGAACGGTCATTCACTGTCCCTGGGTGCGTGGCTGAAGTGGAATTCCGCGATGCGGATTCTTGTTGTTGTTGTTGTTGTTGTTGTTGTTGTTGTTGTTGTTGTTGTTGTTGTTGTTGTTGTTGTTGTTGTTATTGCTGTTGTTTGTTATTGTCGTCGTCCCACCCGCGACCTACCCCGCGACCCGCCCGCGACCCACCCCGAACCCCCCCCAACGACCCACCCGCGACCCACCCGCGACCCACCCCCAGACCCTCCCGCGACCCACCCGCGACCCACCCGCGACCCACCCCGCGACCCACCAAAAATTGTGGGCGCTTGCGGCGGGCTTTTGCAGTCGTTCCAAGTGGAGAACCTGCGACCCACCGGCGACCCAAACCGCGTTCAGTATGCAAATCAAAAGATTCGGCGCCTGCGGCGGGCTGTTTTTGCATTCCTTCCAGGTGGAGGTGGAGAGCCCGCGACCCACCCGCGACCCAAACTACGGCACTGAACAAGCCAAACATTCGGAGCCTGCGGCGGGTTCTTTTAGCATCGGCGACCCACCCGCGACCCACAGGCGACCCACCCCCAGACCCTCCCGCGACCCACCCACCCGCGACCCATCCGCGACCCACCCGCGACCCACCGCGACCTACCCGCGACACACCCACGGCCCACCCGCGACCCACCCAAAATTTTCGGCGCCTGCGGCGGGTTTCTTTTGCAGTCCTTCCAAGTGGAGAACCTGCGACCCACCCGCGACCCAAACCGCGTTCAGTATGCAAATCAAAATGTTGGGGCGCCTGCGGCGGGCTGTTTTTGCATTCCTTCCAGGTGGAGGTGGAGAGCCAGCGACCCACCCGCGACCCAAACTACGTGCATTGAACAAGCCAAAACTTCGGCGCGTGAGGCGGGTTTCTTTTGCATTCGTTCCAGGTGGAGAACCTGCGACCCAAACCTCGTTCAGTGTACAAGTCAGAATTTTCGGCGCCTGCGGCGGGCTGTTTTTGAATTCCTTCCAAATGGAGGTGGAGAGCCCGCGACCCACCCGCGACCCAAATTACGTTCACTGAAGAAGCGAAAAATTCGGCGCCTGCGGCGGGCTGTTTTGCATTCGTTCCGGGTGGCTCACCAGCGATCCCCCCCGCGCTGAACTTGTCAGAGCACGCAAATCGGCGCCTGCGGCGGGCTTGCTCGCACTGGTTTGGGAAAGCGCCCTCGTGCCATTGCTCCGATCCGGCCCACGTTGACTCTACAACAGCACATCGGCGCCTGCGGCGGGGCTGTGTCTGCACACGTTCCTTGACAATCCAGCTGCCTGCTGCAATTCGGCATCCGTGCCCAAAGCTTGGGTTCAGGGGAAGCTGCCTCAAGGCGCCCACAATTAAGGGGCCTCGGGATGGGGGAGGAGGAGGAAAAGGAGGAAGAGGAGGAGGAGGTGGAGGAGGCGGCGGACGACGACGACGACGACGAGGACGAGGACGCAGCAGGAGGAGAAGGAGGAGGAGGAGAAGGAGGAGGAGGAGGAGGGCGCCATCGACAGGGAAGGTGAGGGCCACGAGGTCCGCTGGCTCGACGCCCGCGTCGCCCGCGCCCGCCCCCTCACTCTTATCCGCAATTGCGGGGCACTACGTACGACTTTCTCACCCAAAATGTAAAAAAAAATCTGCCCGCGCGCTCTTGCCGAATCCTTCAACGACCAATGGTATTGCAACATTCCTGTCAAGTCGGGCTTCTTGGGCAACTTTTGCGCGCGCGCGTCGATCTCATTCAACAACGGTCGCGCGCCTGCCAGGGCCACAATCCCTTGTCAAAAATACCATGCGGGGCACATGCGCGCGGCCGCCGCGCACGCATGTCGAAATCCTTCCAAACACACTGCGTGTTCAACGATTTCAAGACCGAGTTTCATGAAGTCGCACGAATCGTACCATACATCCTCGATCAAATCTGCAAAACATCAAAAAGTCTAACCGCACGCGCTTTCCGAACCCTAAAAAAAACACTGATTTTTCAATATTTCGGTCATGCGAACAACTTTTTGCGCGCGCGTCGAACTCCTTTAACATCGGTCGCGCGCTCGCCAGGGCCACAATGCCTTGTAAAAAACACCATGCGGGGCACATGCGCGCGGCCGCCGCACGCGGATGCCGAAATCCTTCTCGTCGTCGTCGTCGTCGGCGCCGTCGTCGTCGTCGTCGCTGTCGTCGTTGGCGTCGTCGTCGCCGTCGTCGTCGTCGTCGTCGTCGGTGTCGTCGTCGTCGTCGTCGTCGTCGTCGTCGTCGTCGTCGTCGTTGTCGTCGTCGAAGTCGTCGGAGTCGTCGTCGGTGTCGTCGTAGTCGTCGCTGTCGTCGTCGTCGTTGTCGCTGTCGTCGTCGGCGTCGCTGTCGCTGCCAAGTGCAATTTGGTACCTACCGTCACGGTCTGAAGAGGTCTTGCGACCAAGTTGCGGGTGGGAGGGTGGGATGGTTGCACGAGCAGTGGAGAGGACAGCTTCAAGACAGTCAAAGTGAACTGCACCACGTAGTTTTACAACGTTCGCACCACATTGATTCTCCTTCCTTTTGGAATATGATACCAGAAAAAAAGCCAATCATAATATCGTTAGGGCTGTAGGAATACAGGGCTATAGGGCTATATAAGCTATATAAGCTATTGGGCTATGGGGCTCTTGGGCTCTTGGGCTATGGGGCTATACGGCTATAGGGCTGTAGGGCTACTATAGGGCTATAGCGCTATAGGGCTATAGGGCTATAGGGCTATGTGGCTATAGGGCTATATGGCTATAGGGCGATGTGGCTATAGGGCTATAGGGCGATAGGGCACCCGGGCACCCAGGCACCCCCGGGCACCTCCGGGCACCCCCGGGCACCTCCGGGCACCCCTGGGCACGTCCGGGCGCACCTCCAAGCACCTCCGGGCACCTCCGGGCACCCCTGGGCACCCGGGCACCCAGGCACCCGGGCACCCGGGCACCCGGGCACCTGGGCACCCGGGTCCGCCGCCGAAATCGGCGGCACACCTCACCTAACCACATGAATCCGCTAGGACCCCTACAGAGGCAAGCTCTGATTGGGGAACTACGATCTACCTTCCCCCTCCCCCTGGACTTGACCGCTTCCCTTTTCGTGGTGCAATGTACAAACGATTATGACCCATCGCCCATCCTAAATTAAACTCAAATCATCCCAACCAAACCCTTATCGCACCACCCCGTCTTCATCCTCTGGACAAAAATGCGCGCCCGCCCGCTTGTCAAAGCCATACGTTTTCAAAAAAGCCTTGCAACAAATTAGACGAAGTGCACACGCGCGCGCGTCGTCGCGCTCGCATGCCGAAACCCTTCAAACACCGCAGGTTTCGTAGAGATGCCAAAATAGAGAGTCCCAGAAACATGTTGAAACACTTGGTTCCCAACATGATTGTTCAACCGACAGGTTGCGCGCGAGATCCTGCGAATGTTTAAGAAAACCACCGTGCTTTTTTCAACATATTCATAACATGCTAACAAAACGGGCCTCCCGCGGGCGCATGTCGAAATCGGTCGAACGCCCTTGCGCGCGGGCTGTCGCAAGAACCCCTTGCAACAGGTTCGACGAAGTGCACTCGCGCGCGCCGTCGCGCGCGCATGCTGGAATCCATCAGAAACCTTAGGCTTCGTAAGGATTTCAAAATCGAGTGTCCCGTATGTATGTATGTATATATATACACACACACTAGAACCACGAGCGCGCTTCGCGCGCGCGCTTAGGTTCTAGTCGCTCCCGCGACCACGCTGAACACCGCCCATGCCGCCACGGCTACCACCGCCCTTTCCGCCTTCACCGCGGTCACGACCACTTCCGATTGCATGTCCATTCTGGGCATGACCACCCCATCCACGGCGATTGCACTTTCCGCGACCACTATAACGGCCATTGGTTCAACCTCTGCCTGTACCACCACCAATACCACTACCGTTGCCACTGCCGCGAATACAGGACCACCTCCCCCACCTCGTCCCCGTCTTGGGCGCCGACTCGGGGCGTTCTTGGGCTGGTTGGGCGCCTCGGGGGCCGTTTTGGCCCCCTCGTGGGTCGTCTTGGGGCCCTCTTGGGCGCATCCTCGACCGGCTCTGGTGCCTCTTGGGCCGCCTTGGACGCAGTGGAAGCGCAAAAGGAGGACACGCCAAAAAGATCTGCTTTCCCATAGGAAATCGACCATATTTGTTTATGTGGGGCTCTATTGGGGTGGCCCTTGGGGCGTGTTCGGGGCCTCTTTGTGTGTTTTTGCGGGTCTCTTGGGGGCCTCTTGGGGCTTCCTGGGCGCTTCTTGGAGCCTCTTGGGGTCTCCTGGGGGCCTCTTGGGCCAAATGGCTCGCATTTTCGGTATCTCGTCCCCGTCTTGAGCGCCGACTGGGGGCGTTGTTGGGCGGTTTAGGCGTCTCGTGGGCCGTCTTGGCCCCCTCGTGGGCCCTCTTGGAGCCCTCTTGGGGACATCCTCGACCGTCTTGGGTGCCTCTTGGGCCGTCTTGGACGCAGTGAAAGCCCAAAAGGCGAAGACGCCAAAAATATCAGCTTCCCCATAGGAAATCGACCATGTTTGCTCATTGGGCCACTCTCGGGGTGCCTCTTGGGGCGTCTTCGGAGCCTCTTTTGGTGTTTTTCGGGTTTCATTGGGGCCTCTTGGGGCTTGTGGGCCCCTTCTTGGAGCCTCTTGGGGTCTCCTGGGGGTCTCTTGGGCCGAAAAGCCAAAATTTCCGGTTCCTGGTCCCCGTCTTGGGCGCCGACTGGGGGCGTTCTTGGGCGGTTTGGGCGCCTCGTGGGCCGTCCTGGCCCCCATGTGGGCCGTTTTGGGGCCCTCTTGGGGGCATCCTCGACCGGCTTGGAAATCGGCGATGTTTGCGTAGTGGGGCTCTACTGGGGTGCCTCTTGGGGCGTGTTCAGGGCCTCTTTTTATGTTTTTGCGGGTCTCTTGGGGACCTCTTGGGGCTTCTTGCGCGCTTCTTGGAGCGTCGTGGGGTCTCCTGGGGGCCTCTTCGGCCAAATATCTCGCATGTTCGGTTCCTCGTCCCCGTTTTGAGCGCCGACTGGGGGCGTTGTTGGGCGGTTTAGGCGTCTCGTGGGCCGTCTTGGCCCCCTCGTGGGCCCTCTTGGAGCCCTCTTGAGGGCATCCTCGACCGTCTTGGGTGCCTCTTGGGCCGTCTTGGACGCAGTGGAAGCCCAAAAGGCGAACACACCAAACATGACAGTTTTCCAATAGGAAACCGACCATGTTTGCTTATGTGGGGCTCTATTGAGGTGCCTCTTGGGAGCCTCCTGGGGGTCTCTTGGGAGCCTTTTGGGGCCTCCTTGGGGGCCTCTTGGGGCCTCCTGGGGACCTCTTGGGGCCTCCTGGGAGCCTCTGGGGCCGAAAGCTCGGAATTCGAATATGGTTGTGCACCTCTGGGACCCCTCTGGGGCTCGTCCTGGGGCTCCCATGGCCACCCTCTGGCGTCCCTGGGGGTTACGGGGTCTTCGACCCTTAATTCCAACAGCGGCTCCGCCGAGAGCTTAGGGAGTGCGCCAGCGCGTTCCATGTGGGTACGAGAGGTATGTCTTTCGTGTCTTTACACCCCGCTCTTGAAAGCAGGCACAACGGGGTTGGCCCCCGCGTCTCAGTGGACCTCTGCCCCAGCAAGTTCACTTCCCTTTCGGGATGCCGCCCCCCTAGGAGCCCAGATCCAGGGATCGCTAAGAAGGGCTGAGCGGGGAGGAGGGAGGGTAAGGAGGACCAGCAATTGGACCAACAGGAAATCTGCCTGCAGGAGAGCGTGTTTTCGGCCCCTGCGTCGTTGCTGGCGTTATCAGGTCCGTTGGATCCGTACCCTCCGTTTTGGGTCATGATTTGGACCCCCCCCCCGTTTCGCATAGCCATGCCCCACGGGATCGGCGAACGGGGAATCCAATATTGAACCCAACGGTCAACCCGTCTTAATCCTCCTCCTCCTCCTTCTCCTCCTCATTCCTCCTCCTCATTCCTCCTCCTCATTCCTCCTCGGCCGTCATCCCGCGGGAACACGGCGGAATGCCACCAGGCGTCCTGCGTGCTCGGCGCTGGCGCCTTTTTACAAACTGGAGCCAGACGCAACGGTCGGCTGCCGCTCGTTATCTGCGACCCCCCGTTTCCTCCTCCGCCCCCCCACGCGTCCCCAGGAAGAGAACATGAAGGGAGGGAGAGGGGGCTTGAGGTTTTTGAAGCGTACAACAAGGGTCCTCTTCATACTCCCCCTCCTCCTCCTCCCCTTCCTCTTACTCTTTCTGCCAGTCTCCTGCGTACATCATTATCCCCCTCCTCATCCCCTCCTCCCCCTCCTCCTCCTCCTCCTCCTCCTCCTCCTCCTCCTCCTCCTCCTCCTCCTCCTCCTCCTCTTGCTCCTCTCCTCATTCTCATCCTCCTCCGCCTCCGCCTCCACCTCCGCGTCCGCTTCCGCCTCCTCCACCTTCTCCTCCTGCTCCTCCTCCCCTTGATTGAAGCATCCTGTGGGGGTCCTCCTGCTCCTCCTGCCTCTCCACCTCGTCTCCGTCCGCCTCCTGATCCCCATCCTCTTGTTGTTCCCCTTCCTCCTGTTCATCCTCTCCCCTTCTTCCTCCTCGTCCTGCTCTTCCATCGCCTCAACCCATCTTCCATAGCAACCATTCGGTGCAGTCGCACCGCATGTCCGTAGACCAGACCAGGCGTTTCGCCTGCAGCTAACACCCAGTACAAGGATGGAACAAAGCCGAGATGTCCTTGCACCTTCCTGTCTTTGAACTACAACTCCCTAAAAGCTGCAAGGATGGAGGACCGGTCGATTTCAAAATGCGGCTCTCGCAGTAGGGTTGCAACAGTTAGGCGGATGGAGGGCGGATTGTTTTCAAAATGAAATTTTCGCCTAAACGCCGCACGTATTTGTCATACAAACTCGCAGCAGCTACAACGATAGAGGTCGGCACGCTTCCAAAATGCGGCACTCACCTTAGCACCGCGCTCGTTCGTCTCAAAAGCGTCAAACAGTTACAATGATGGAGGGCGGCACGTCCTCCAAGTGGTTTTCGCCTAAGCGCTGCGTGCATTCGTGTTGCATGTTTGCAACAGTTAGAAATATCGAAAACGGCCATGTTTTAAACTGGGATCTCAAGCGAAACGTCCTCGAATTGAAAAACGAGATGATTCGACGCCTGCACGGATGGAGAGCTGTTCCTTTGCAAGATTCGATGGGGCTCTCGCTTGAGAACTCATCGAATTCAGTGGCCAAAACCGAGAACGTGTGCAACAATTAGACGTGTGGGTCTCGATTGCTCTCAAAACGGGGTCTTCGCTGGACACTTTGCCATACATTCTGATCCAATCGTTTCGCATGCCCTGCACATGCCCAGAAGAAAGCACCGCAGCTCGTTCTCAGAATGGGCCCACGCCTGAATGGCAGGCCCAGCGGGTGCTTGTCATTCGCGGGTGGGTGCTCCTTATTGCGAAAAAAAGAAACCTTGCAGGGACCTACGCGGAGGAAGTTTGGAAGGGATGGTACACTGAAGCATCGTTCGTGCATCCTGCGTTCGCTCTGGTTCTCCTCCTCCGCGTACTTTTCTTCCGCATCACCGCCATCATCATCGTCATCCCCGTCAAGGCATCATGCTCTCTCCCTGCCCTTGCTCGTCCCCCCTCCTTCTCACATCGTGTTTTCTCTTTCTCTCTCTCTCTCTCGTTGTGTTGTTGTCTCTCTCTCTCTCTTTTTCTCTCTCGCTCTCTCTCTCTCTCTCTCTTTCGCTCTTTCTCTCTCTCTCTCTCTTTCTCTATTTTCTCTCTCCCTATATCGTTCTCTCTCTCTGTCTTTGTTATCACTCTCTCTCTATCCCTCCCTCTTCCTCTCTGTTTCTCTCTTTCTCCATGTGTATACACATACATCAATATGTACACTAAAACCGTCGCGTGCTTCGCGCGCGCTCAGCTTCTAGCTAGGCTGGATGGTCGAGACCTCGGGGGCCCCTATTCCATAACACTTCTTCTCTGGGGCTTTCAAGAACAACGAAGACGGCGCAAGTGGCTTCCACGACTTCCCGCGGTCCACCCCACGACGGTTTAAGACAGGCCCGAAAGACACTTCGGGGTCTATTTGCCGTGGCTGGACGTAGCCGGAGGAAGGAGGAGTAGAAGATGATGTGAAGGAACTCCTTGGGGGCAAAGGAGAAGGAGGACGAGGAGGAGTTGGAGAGGGTGGGGGAGAACGCAAAGGAGGAGGAACTGGAGGAAGAGAAATAGAAGACGAACGTAGGGAGGGAGTCCGCTATCCCAACCTACCTCTGGCCCAGGCCCAGCGCCCCTTTCGGGCGAGACGGGCGGCGGCGGGGCGCCGCCGGCCTCGCTGGCCGCGACCGGCGCCGCGGCGGAGCCGACGATCACAGCCGTCGTTTAATTCGGAGGCGAGTGAGGACAGGAAACGGAGTGCAGCGCAGCAGCAGACGCAGGGCTCGGAAGCGAAGGACGGGGAGAGGGTTGGGCAAGACGGCGCGAGAGGCAGGGACGCGGCAACAATCATTCGATCAGCTCCCCGTCTCCACAGCGAGAGACGCGACGGGGGAACAGCGATCACCGCGGGAGAGCGGGGGGGCGCACGCGGCGAAAGCGGGGCGGGTGGGCGAGGAAACATGGCACAAGGGCGACAGACTCAGCGGTGACTCGCGAGTGGGTCAGAGCGGAGGCGAGGGCATCGAGCAGGAGGGCGTCGCAGCCGCCGAGGGAGCCGCCGCCTGAGTCCTCGGGGATGCCGCAGCCGACCAAACTGCGCCACCGATGGGGACCGGGAGGCAGGCCAACAGAACGCAATCGAAGGGGTCGCCGTAGTCACCCTGCAATCTTGACCATGGGAAATGGTGGATCCTATTGGTGCCATATTCGAACCTGACTCGATCTCGATTGGGTGGATCCGATGTTACACCCCCGAGATCGATGCATACTCGCAAACTCATCTGCAACCTGACCGATCAGATCCCACCCACACGCAAGAGTCGAACACGAGCGGCCTCAGAGGGCTGGGACTGGGCAAGGGGGGATCAGGGCGGACAAAGAGCTCATCGACCACCTCCCACGCATCGGCACTCCCCCATCGACGCAATCTCCGCCGGACACGTGAATGAAGCAGGCGAGCAGACCACGGGGATCAGTCTCGGAGCAGTCGCCGAAACACTGGGGCAAGACGAACTTGACGAGGACGAGAAAAAAACCGAACTGGAAGAGGAGGAGGAGCGACGGGGTCCATCATGCCAGTCGCGGCTACGCAGACGCCTCACCTCACGCTCTGTCTGAACGAACGGGCGGGCCATCATCATCGCGCGAACTCCAGCGAGAGCACGAGAGTCAGCAGCCTCCACTGATACCGGCCAATGCTCAAGGAGTCTGGTCTGGTTATACATCGCATAAGCAGCGGCAAGGAACGCGAAGTCATCAATCTGCGGAAACCACAGCCCCCATCGTCGAAGAACAGGCAGCGGGAAAGGGCGGGCAGGGGCAGGGCGGAGGGCAGCCAACATCAGTCGACAGCAAGCACAGTGGGCGAGAAAGTCCCTCGCCTCACAACCGCATGCGCATCTGAAACAACGCTTTCTGATGCCACTGGCAGGGGGGGGAGGGGTTCCAACCCCCCCTTCCACCCCCCCCGCCGCAAACGAGGGGGCCGGAAAGAAGGGGGGGGGGACCGCCCGTTAAGGATCCCATGTGTAATGCTGCATATGCAGCAAACCAAACGTTAGTGTCCCGCCCGCCCGACCCGACCCGCCCGATTGGGCCCGCCCACCCGAACCGACCGATTGGGAAGGTTCGAAGTGTCGGTTCGTGTTCCCTCTCTTGGGGCCGTCTTGGGGCCCTTTTCCGCGGTCTTCGCGACGTCCGGCGCGACGGCGGCGCCGACCTCGAAGCCTCTGGCCTCAAGGGCCTGCGGGCCGACCGACCCCCATCCATAATGGATGAGGGCGCCATCCCTAAGGACGCCGCGCGCGTCGCCGTGGCCTTCTTAGGAGGCAGCTTCTCGATCTCGAGGAGGTCGCCGACGCCAAGCTGGACATCCAGCTTCGGCAACGCCACGTTGCGAATCCGCATCTCGTCGGCGTTGATGGCCTCCCAGAAGTCGGCCACCACGTCGACCACAGACTGGTGCTCTTTGCGGTCATCGCACTTCTTGCCCAATGCCCAGCTCACTACGCGCGCGCGCGCCACCCCCCACCCCACCCCGTCGCCATCATGGGCAGGCGAACGTCCAGCTGAGACAGGTGCATATGATTGATGACGTCGCCCACGTGCGTGTAGGCTGCAGCAAATGTCCTGCAGGCGTGCATGATGTTCGCCGCTCGGACGGCCTTGTCCCTGTTCTTCCCACCTTGGCCCACGCTCTTGTAGTCCGCGGTGGACAAAAGCGCGCTTTCGGCCCCCGGCGTCGCCCGTCGCGGGGGCGACGCAAGTTGAGCACTGCGAGAACTGCGACTGGCCGAGCGCCTGCATGTCGCCCTCCTTCCCACCGCTCCACGCTCGGACGAAACTGACGTGCGCACTGCCCCGCCACGTCGGGGATCAGCCAGGCGTGCAGGGCGCGCCGTTTCTCTACTCAACCTTTCCCCGATCCCCCACCCCGCCCACCTGTCCCACTCGCGCCTGCCATCCTGCGCGCTCGTCTCGGGGCGGCGAGCATGCTCGCCATGAGCGGCGGCCATCATGGCGCAAGCCGATTGTCTAGCACGGGAGTCCCATGCCGAGTGCCGCAATGCGCTGCGCCTTCGCCCAGTCCTCGGCCGTCTCGAGACTCGGCTGCAGCTTCGCTATCATCCAGACCTTCTTGGCGCGCTGCGCCGCGGTGACCTGGCGCGCGGCCCCGTGGTCCGCGTTGCCGCTCTGGGCATGAACTTCATGAATTCTGGACAGCGCGTCACCAGCATGGCGCTGATGATGCTATACTTCAAGCCGCGCCCCAATGGCTGCCTGAACGACGGCCGTCGCTCACAGATGCGAGCCATGGAGGCGCGGCCGAGCTCATCTGATATATCCGGGTTCATCGACCGCGCCGCGCCCTGGATGCAGCGCGACGTGCCCGTCGTGCGCGAGCATCGCACGGCGGCGACCTGCAGCTCGCTCGGGCCCTCTATCAGAGGGAGCAAGCCGTCCGACCCCACCACTGACTTCGCGCAGAAGTCGCGGATCTTGGGGTCGCCGACTGGGATCCACTAGCCCACGTTGCGCAGGTTTGCAAGGCGAGCGCGCGCTCGTCTCCGATCTGGCGAGCGGACGCTCGCAATAGCGCGCGTGGCGCACACGTTTGCTTGCGCCAGAGGAATTGCTGCACGAAACACGGACGCGCGTCTCGACGGCCCTCGCGAGACTGGCGCAAGCCGAATGGCTCTCGCACGCGAGCGCCTTCGACGCCTCGTCGTCGTCCCACCCCTTGACCGTCGAGATGACCAACAAGTCGTGGACGTCGAACGGCGCGAGCCCAGCCTCGTCGCGATTGTCGGGGCGCACCCCCGCCTTCATCGCGCGCGCGTACTTCGACTCGCAAAGGCCGCAACTCTTGATAGCTCCGAGGAGCCTGGCCTGGAATGCCGAGACGCCCTCGACTTCCTGGCCAGCGTAATACAGCTGGAGCTGCTCATTGATGAGCGGCGCCAGCGCGGAGGCGCGCTCCTCCTTGCTCCGCTTCGACCTCGCGCCAGAAACGTTGGCCTTCGTTACGCATGCGCGCGTCGCGTGCCACCCTCCACGCGATCAAAGCTCGCCATTAGGCACCGTTGGCGCTGTTAACGCCGCGCGAGCAATGCCCGCCAGCGCTGCAACGTCAACAGCAGCGCTTTTTGCACAACAACTGTATACACAGCGTCACGCGAGCAAAGCTTGCCGCGGAAACTAAGGCGGATACCTTCCACGCGGCCGTGACCGCGTCGTTCGACTGCGCCATGACGGCTGCGACGCGACCGCTATAGCTCAGCGAGCTCGGGCACGGGCGGCAAAGGCGGCGGCACTGCCAACGCGGCTACAACCATCGACACCTCCACCAAAATAATCCACACTCTCGTCGTCATCATCTTCATGCATGCGCAAGCGCGAGCAATGCTCGCGATGCCACGGCATGATCAAGCTCGATGAGTTCCCGAAGCGACCAGTGCTCGCGATGCATCGTCGAGAGTAAGACCTGTCAGCTTAGCAATAAAACCAATGAAGCAACAAAAGCAAAAACACAAGGCACATAATACACCTTATTTCGGAAACTGGGTATCTTATGAAATAGTTGGTGGGAACAACATAGAAAAACTGGTGTCCCAATTGCCGGCTGGATATAGTTATAAAATAATGTGCAAACTGTTGTTATGGAAGAGAAATGAACTAGTCTTGGTATGGTTGTGAAATCTACTGTGCGCTCACTTCATAACTATTCTACATATATTGTTAAAGTGTAATACAACTGGTCGGTACCTGTTTTGAAATAGTTTGGGGCGGGCATTGAAGTGGGGGTGGGGGGTCCAGCGGGGCGACGTCCTACGCAATTGCAGACCGCGCCTCGTCATCACTGGGGGAATGCGATCTGCGAGCCGGTCGCCACTTTCGGAGTTTGCTGGGGGGTTCGCCGGAGCGAGGCACCACCCAGACTCAGATTAGACCTCGCCATCCCTGGGGGGGCTGCGATCTGCGAAACTGTCGCCACTTTCGAGGGTTTCTGGGTGCAGCGGAGTAAGGCACCACCCAGACCCGCTCCTTCCTGCGTGCCAGCTTGCGTCCTACCTGGCCATCTTTTGGTGGCTGCGATCTGCGAAACTGTCGCCACTTTCGAAACTTGCTAGTGGGTCCAGCGGAATGAAACACCACCCAGACTCATTTTAGACCTCGCCATCCTTGGGGGACTGCCATCTGCGGAACTGTCGCCACTTTTGAGGGCTGCTGGGGGGTCCAGCGCAGCGAGGCACCACCCAGTTTCGGATTGACCTCGCCATCCCTGGGTGGCTGCAATTTGCGAAACTGTCGCCTCTTTCGAAGGCGGCTGCGGAGCCCAGCCGAATGGGGCGCCACCCAGACTCAGATAAGACCTCGCCACCCCTGGGGGGCTGCGACATGCGAAACTGTTGCCACTTTCGGAGCTTGCCGGGGGGTCCAGCGGAATGAAGCACCACGCAAACTCATATTAGACATCACCGTCACTGGGTGGCTGAGATCTGCGAAACTGTCGCCACTTTCGAAACTTGCCGGGGGGGTCACCAAAGTGAAACACCCCCCAAATTCAGATTAGATCTCGCCATCCTTGGGGGGACTGCGATCTGTGAACCTGTCGCCGGTTTCGAGGTTGGCTGGGGGGCCCAGCCGAATGAGGCACCACCCAAACCCAGACTAGACCTTGCCACCCATGGGGGGCTGCAGTATGCAAAACTGTCGCCACTTTCGAAGCCTGCTGGGGTGTTCAGCGGAGTGAAGCACCACCCAGACTCATACCAGACCTCGCCATCCTTGGGGGCTGCCATCTGCGAAACTGTCGCCACTTTCGAGGGCTTCTGGGGTGTTCAGCGGAGTGAGGCACCACCCAGACTCGTTGCTTCCTGCGTGCCAGCTTAGGTCCTACCTGGCCATCTTTTGGGGGCTGCGATCTGCGAAACTGTCGCCACTTTCGGAGCTTGCAGGGGGGCCCAGCGGAATGAAGCACCACCCAGAGTCAGATTAGACCTCGCCATCCTTGGGGGGGGCCATCTGCGAAACTGTCGCCACTTTCGAAGACTGCTGGTGGGTTCAGAAAAGCGAGGCACCACCCAGACTCAGACTAGACCTCGCCATCCCTGGGGGAGCTGCGATCTGCGAAACTGTCGCCACTTTCGAATGCAACTGGGGGTCCAGCGGGGCGCTGTCGCGGGCCGCCCGCAAACCTGGCAGCGTGTCTTCGAATGTTCAGCTCCCGCACTGCAGAATTCAAGAAGGAAGCGGGGAAGCTGGCGGGCGAGCCAGGCCTCGTTCGCTCATTGTACTACCTATAAGCAATATTAATGTTTTTGTCGAGCGCCGCAGCGTCATAGCGCAGGCAACGTTGCATCTTTTGCGCGCCGCCGACAAAAGCGACACCCGTCGGTCTCCTCCTGTCATTTTCGACGTCGTCCCCTGCCCCCTGCCATCTTCGCTCTGCTGCTGTGGCGCTGACGGTTCGGCCCCCCGCGCGCCCCCCCCAAGACGGCCCCGCGACGGCCCAAGATGGCCCCAAGACGGCCCAAGAGGTCCCCAAGACGGCCCAAGAAGGCTCCAAGACGGCACCAAGAGGGGCCCAAGAGGGCAACCGAATTACGCTACCGAGGAACCCCACATACTAATATTATGGCTGGAGTCATGATAGCTGAAGTGAAGCATGTGAGAATGATGTTGGTGGCCGTTGCCACCCCCAGCGCGCCCCCTGCGGTGTCGAGGAAAAGCCACGCCTGCCACGCCTTGCGGGGCCGCAGCGGATAGGGAGACCACCCCCAGCGCACCCCCTGCGGTGTCGAGGAAGTGCCGCGCCCGCCACGCTTTGCGAGCCCTCGACGGATAGGGAGACCACCCCAAGCGCACCCCCTGCGGCGTCGAGGAAGTGCCGCGCCTGCCGCGCTGTGCGAGGCCGCAACGGATCGGGAGACCACCCCCAGCGCACCCCCTGCGGTGTCGAGGAAGTGCCACGCCTGCCACGCTTTGCGAGGCCGCAACGGATAGGGTGACCACCCCCAGCGCACCCCCTGTGGTGTCGAGGAAGTGCCGCGCATGCCACACTGTGCGAGGCCGCGACAGACGTGGAGACAGCCCCCTGCGCACCCCCATGTGGCGTTGAGAATATGCCGCGCCGTGGCCCGCATAGACGCCGCGCTCGGGGACCATTCCCTGCGAGCCCCCGGTGGTGTAGAGAATACGCCGCGTCTGCCACGCCCTGCGCCGTGGCCCGCATAGACGCCGCGCTCGGAGGCCACCCCCGGCGCACGCCCATACGGGGTGAGGGAAGTGCCGCACCTGCCACGCCCTGCGCCGTGGCCCGCATAGACGCCGCGCTCGGAGGCCGCCCCCTGCGCGCCCCCTACGAGGTCGAGAAAGTGCCACGCCTGCCACGCCCTGCGCCATGGCCCGCATTAGACGCCGCGCTCGGAGACCACCCCCTGCGCACCCCTGTACGAGGTCGAGAAAGTGCCACACCTGCCACGCCCTGCGCCATGGCCCGCATAAGCGCCGCGCTCGGAGACCACCCCTTGCGTACCCCCTACAAAGTCGAGAAAGTGCAACACCTACCACGCCCTGCGCCATGGCCCGCATTAGACGCAGCGCTCGGAGACCACCCCCTGCGCACCCCCTACGAGGTCGAGAAAGTGCCGCACCTGCCACACCCTGCGCCGTGGCCCGCATGGACGCCGCGCTCGGAGACCACCCCCTGCGCACCCCCTACGACGTCGAGAAAGTGCCGCACCTGCCACGCCCTGCGCCGTGGCCCGCATAGACGCCGCGCTCGGAGACCACCCCCAGCGCGCCCCCTACGAGGTCGAGAAAGTGCCACGCCTGCCACGCCCTGCGCCATGGCCCGCATTAGACGCCGCGCTCGGAGACCACCCCTAGCGCACCCCCTACGACGTCGAGAAAGTGCCACACCCGCCACGCCCTTCGCCATGGCCCGCGTAAGCGCAGCGCTTGGAGACCACCCTCTGCGCACCCCCTACGAGGTCGAGAAAGTGCCACACCCGCCACGCCCTGCGCCATGGCCCGCGTAAGCGCAGCGCTCGGAGACCACCCCCTGCGCACCCCCTACGAGGTCGAGAAAGTGCCACGCCTGCCACGCCCTGCGCCATGGCCCGCATTAGACGCCGCGTTCGGGGACCACCCCCTGCTCACCCCCTACGAGGTCGAGAAGGTGCCACACCTGCCGCGCCCTGCGCCGTGGCCCGCATGGACGCCGCGCTCGGAGACCGACCCCTGCGCACTCCCTACGGTGTGAGGGAAGTGCCGCACCTGCCACGCCATGCGCCATGGCCCGCATTAGACGCCGCGCTCGGAGACCGCCCCCTGCGCACCCCCTACGACGTCGAGAAAGTGCGACACCTGCCACGCCCTTCGCCGTGGCCCGAATAGACGCCGCGCTCGGAGACCACCCCCAGCGCACCCCCTACGACGTCGAGAAAGTGCCACACCCGCCACGCCCTGCGCCATGGCCCGCATAGACGCCGCGCTCGGAAACCACCCCCTGCGCACCCCCTACGAGGTCGAAAGCGCCACGCCTGCCACGCCCTGCGCCATGGCCCGCATAGACGCTGCGCTCGGGGACCACCCCCAGCGCACCCACCTACACGGATAGGGAAACCACCCCCAGCGCACCCCCTGCGGTGTCGAGGAAGTGCCACGCCTTCCACGCTTTGCGAGCCCGCAACGGATAGGGGACCACTGGGACGTGCTGTGCTGTGTTGGCCTGTGCTGCTGTCTGCTGTGATGTGCTGTTCTGTGCTGCGCTATGCTGTGTGAATCGCGGGCGCAGCGCGCTAGGGAGGAGGCGCGGGTGCACCGCGGCAGAGAAGAATGAGCATTGCCATCGGCGCAGCCTTTCAATGCAAAAACTCCAGGCGCACGCCGACGTCGCCCGCGTGGAAGAACCCTTGGAACTGGGCCAGAGAGGATCGAGATCAGAGGGTCACAGAGGGCCGTTCCTGGGAGGGCAAAGGGTCCTTTCGATGGAAAATCTCCAGGCGCACGCCGTATCGCTCAGGTAGAAAGACCCTCGGAACTGCTCCGGCGAGGATCGAGGGCCGCGTCCGACGCGAGGCAAGAAGCTCTTGCTGGCCTCCGAGATGTGCAAGGGTGCAAATTGCCTGACACGCCCTTTGACGGAAAGCCTCTGGGCATTGCGAGGGGGCCACCGAGGACCGCTCCTGGGAGGGCCAGGGGCGAGGGATCACCGAGGGCCGTTTCCCCGTGGGACAAGAGGCGCGGGGGTCACCGAGGGCCGTTTCGCAGTATTCGACAAGAGCTGAATGTCAGCATTTGAGATATGCAAGGACGCAAGTTGCCAGACTCGCCCTTTGACGGAAAGCCTCTGGGCATTGCGATTGGCGAAGCCTTTCAATCTTTCAATGGAAAATCTCCAGGCGCACGCCGAATCGCCCGCGTGGAAGAACCCTTGGAAGTGGGCCAGAGAGGATCGAGATCAGAGGTCGTCTGAGGCCCGGGCATACGAGAGAACGTAGCGCCTCAGGCACTGGCCGAGCGGCATCAGGTCGGCCTCGCCGCTGCGAAGAATCTCCAGCCTGGCAGACGCAGGCGCACCGTGCTCTCGACGCGACCATGTCCCATGAATGCGGGGCAAGGGGGGGGGGGGGGGGAGGGGCGTGTTGTAAATCATACGGTACCCAACGACTGGAGTCGCTCACCGTGGTAACGGAGCACTGAATCTGGGAGCTCAGCGGTAGCCCAGGGACGCTTTTCAAAACGCAATGCGATGTGTCATGGGACTCGCAGCGCCCGAGCAACTGTGCGGAACGACGCGCTCGTTTGGATTGAAACACCCCGAAGCCTCCAAGGCTTGCAGTGGATCAGGGCCTGCACCACGGCGTTGAGGTAGCACGTATTCCCGAAGTTGGGCATGCACACGGACGTCAGGTAGAGGTTCGACAGGTCGTCTGCAACGCCGGCAAAGAAATCGAATATTCTCTCCTTTGCAAACGAGAACGAATCCGCGCGGGCGAGGCTCATGCGTCTGAAGTCCGTCCAAACAGCGAGCACCTGTGCGATGCGTTTGGCCCTGGCCGGGTCGGGGCGCGGGCCCCCCTGGTCGGCTGGGTAGAGGAACTTCACCGCATCCAGCCGCTCTGTCAGGGCAGCCTGCCGCGAGGGGCGCGCTGGGCCTTCCACGTCTCGCAGAGAGTCGATGCCACGATGATCAGCAGCAGCTCGAAACGTCCAATGCCAGGGGGCGGCGTCGCTCACCTCCCCGTGGAACTTGGCGCTGGCGACGCCGTGCATGTCAGGCTGCAGTGCGAACATACGAAGGGTAGGTACATCCACTCTGTAGGATCCAGCGTTCGTAGAGCACCTGTAAAGCGCCTGCCACAAATCGGCATCGTCGCCCCTCCTCGACGGCAAGCACTCCGGGTCAGAAGCTCGATTGGCCGCGAATGCCTTGTACCATGCGACTGCTTTCTTATCTGCTTTCGTCAACAGGTTCTCGAGCTGAACTGATTCTCGCAGACGTTGCGCCCGAGGTACTTCTGCCCAACGGCGGTCCGTCTGAGCCGGCTCAGGGGACAGCTGAATGCGAGGGGTGCCTGTGGAACGAACAGAGGTAGCAAGCAGAACTGCCGGGGAACGCTGAGGCGTGAAGACCTGCATGGGTGTGGACTTGATGGGCGTGTCCTGCGCGGGCGTGGCACCGCCCCCGTCGCCGGCATCGCCGACTCGGCGAACTTTCGCCAACGGCGACCCATCACCCTCGTCCGACACTCCCGGCTGATCAGCTGGGAACCCGCCGGATGAAGGGTTCAGCAGGTACCTTACCAAGCACAGCCCCCTTGTATCGTCGCCCCCGCCTTGATGGAGCAGCTCATCGTACCTCTTGAGAACCGTATCAGGCCACCAAGTACGCAGCTGTCGACGGTAAGAGTTAAATGCGCATTTCACCAGAGATGCCTCGCAACTGCGCAAATTGACAATGCCAACCTCGACGCCTGCGTTTGTCATGGACTCCTTCAGCTTCGCACGCGTAGGCGGCAGCGCGTCAATGGGGCATTTGGGCGGCATGAGCGGCGCGGGGGGCACGGCACCACCTGCTATTTTCGGGCCAGGATGTCTACAGTTCCGGCTGCCACGCATGCCGCGCTTTCCCGCCCTGGCACGCATGTGGGGCCGCGCTGAGGGACCGCCCCCTGCGCACCCACTGCGTTGACTCTGCCACGCATAAAGGACAACCCCCTGCGGACCCTCTCAAATGTCGAGAACGTACCACGCCTCCCATGCTCTCCGCCCCTGGCGCGCATAGAGGCCGCGCTGAGAGACCACCCCCTGCGCACCCTCTCTGGTGTCATGGAAATGCACCACATGCAACGCCTGCTACGCTGTCACGCTCTCCGACCCTGGCACGCCTAGACGCCGCGGTGAGAGGCCACCCCCTGCGCACCCCCCCTGGTGTCGAGAACGTGCCACGCCTGCCGCGCTCTCCGACCCTGGCACGCATAGACGCCGCGGTGAGAGACCACCCCCTGCGCACCCTCTCTGGTGTCGAGAAAGTGCCACGCCTGCCACGCTCTCCGACCCTGGCACGCATAGGGGCCGCGGTGAGAGACCACCCCCTACGCACCCCCCCTGCTGTCGAGAAAGTGCCACGCCTGCCACGCTCTCCGACCCTGGCACGCATAGACGCCGCGGTGAGAGACCACCCCTGCGCACCCCCTCTGGTGTCGAGAAATGCCACGCCGCCACGCTCTCCGACCCTGGCACGCGTAAGGCCGCGGTGAGAGACCACCCCCTGCGCACCCCCTCTGGTGTCGAGAAAGTGCCACGCCTGCCACGCTCTCCGACCCTGGCACGCATAGGGGCCGCGGTGAGAGACCACCCCCTGCGCACCCCCCCTGGTGTCGAGAAAGTGCCACGCCTGCCACGCTCTCCGACCCTGGCACGCATAGACGCCGCGGTGAGAACCACCCCCTGCGCACCCCTCTGGTGTCGAGAAAGTGCCAACGCTCTCCGACCCTGGCACGCATACCGCGGTGAGAGACCACCCCCTGCGCACCCCCTCTGGCGTCGAGAAAGTGCCACGCCTGCCACGCTCTCCGACCCTGGCTCGCATAGACGCCGCGGTGAGAGACCACCCCTGCGCACCCTCTCTAACGTCGAGAAAATGCCGCGTCCGCCACGATCTCCGACCCTGGCACGCATAGACGCCGCGGTGAGAGACCACCCCCTGCGCACCCCCCCTGGTGTCGAGAAAGTGCCACGCCTGCCGCGCTTTCCGACCTTGGCACGCATAGACGCCGCGGTGAGAGACCACCCCCTGCGCACCCTCTCTGGTGTCGAGAAAGTGCCACTCCGAGCGGTGCTGTGAGGAGGAGGGGAGGTGTGAGGTGAGACGCGGGTGCGACGCGACAGGGAAGAAAACAGAACCCCACGAAGCATGTGGGGAAAAATCAAAAATCAAGCTTTCCGCCCCCCCGAGCCCCAGGGGGCCCCAAGGGTGCCCCAAGAGGCCGCCAGAAGCCCCCAAGAGGCCGCCAAGACGCCCCAAGGAGCCCCCAAGAGGCCCCCAGGAGGCCTCCAAAAGACCCCCAGACGCTTCCGCATTGCCAAGCCAACTAATATGCACTCCGCGCATTCCGCCGTACTCTTCCTCGCGACGTGCTCACAATCTTGTTCGGCGCTAGCGTGCTGCTGCTACGCGAACTGTTTCGTGCGCGCTGCGCACGTCAACTGCCTCTTCACCCGTTTCGACTGATCTGCCACATCTTTCGCGGTGATGCTTCGCTGATCACAGCTTCCGCACGCTACTCTTGCTCCTTTCGTCTTCCGGTGCTCCTCCAATTGGTTGGGGTCGAAAGGCCGACCTCCCAGAAGGACACCCCGCACCCGGGTGCACAGCACGCAAGGCGTTCGCAAAACACGCCCCAGACCACCGGCATCACGCAAACATTTGGACCCCCTACGTATCTGCCACCACCCGCGCGCGACACCGCACCCTCACACAAGACGCCGCTGGCCAGAAACTCCTGGCCTCGCAACAGTCACAGAAGGGGTCGGCGGATGTGGCGTAAGCCTGTAGAACCGTGAGAAAGGTCATAGCGAGAAGCATGATTCCTGAGTGTCGAGGGCGCGGCGTTTTAATACATTGCGAAAACGTCCCACGCGAGAGCGCGATTCCTGCGTAAGTTGTAAGGAAGTCCCGCGCGAGAGCACGATTTTGGAATAACTTGTGCGGAAGTGTATGGCTGGAGCCGTTGTTGTTGTAGCGCGGGGGCCAGGGGCTCAGTTTGCGCACGAAGACTTTCCCTAGTGAAAAACAAGGTGCGATCCCCGAGGGGGGCACTCCAATTGAAAAAAACACAATGAGCACCGGAGGGGGACCGACAGTAATCATTCTTCATGAGTGAACGTTCAACAGAATACCCATCATCATCATCAGCAGCAACATCATCATCACCATCCATCCTTTTGCTGATAAACAACTCATCCCTGTCGCACCCTCAGAAATGTCGGCATGGCGGGCCACGCGGTAAGCCAGAGACTTCCTCGCCGTTTCTGGATCTGAGACTTGACATTTGCAACATATTCAAGGGTGGAGAAAGGGTACTTTCCAAAATGTGGCTCTCGCCTGAGCGCCGCGCACATTTGTCTTAAAAGTTTACAGCGGCATCAAACACGGAGAGCGGCTTATTTTCAAACTGTGGATCTTGCCTTAGCGCTGCGCTCATTCGTTGTAATAGTTCACGACAGTTCCATGGATTTGTAGGGTTGAAGTCCCATGAGTTGCGTTCTGGCACGATTTAGGACTGTCAGGACGCAACAGTCACGTTGATTCGCGGCATTGACGTGTAAGGAACCACGTTGATTGGCACGATTGAAGATTCTCGGGCGGCTGTCATGAAATTCGGCACTTCCCGCAATGGAAGTCGGCACTTCCCGCATTGGCTGTCATTGTAGGGACCAAGGAAAACGGAACTTGGAGGGAGGGCTTATTGCAGCGTCGATGATGCGTTGACATCGTCAGGCTAGCTGCAGACGCCGTTGGATTACTTTCACATACAGACGAGACCAAGATCATCACGAACGAGGTCAAAGGCACCAGACGTGGCATGCAGACGCATGCCGCAATCGATGAACTGAATATTGAAATCGTCCCGCTCGAGGGCGCTGTCATATGTCTGGGACGCATGGTCACCTTTTGCGATCGCGCGGGAGCGGAGATCGACCACCAGGGCTGGAAGGCGCTCACGTGCAACAAGCATGAATAAACCAACAAGCAGTATTCTCTCCGCAACCGGCTGCGGCTTTTCGAGAGCGTTGTTACGCCTAGAGTGTTGTACGGGTCATCGAGCTGAGCACAGCGGCGGATACTGCGAATGGCTCTCGGTGCCAGGCGGCGCAGGACACGAGACAGCGTGGGCCCAGAGGCGTTTCTTTTTCGAGTGCGAGCAGCGACGCTACAGAGAGCACTTCTGCTGCGAATGGAGACTTTGACGGCAGCGTGACACTCGATGACCTTGAACCTTGGGTTGGATGGATACGACGGGTGACTAATATTTTGGAGCAGGGAATGAATGATTTGCGCATTGATTCTTGGGTGTTTGCCTGGAGACTCAGAGCGTGGCGATTCGCAGCCCGCGTCGCCCTCACGACGCTGAACAAATTGGCCAGTAAGGTTGTTCAATGGGTGGGACGCCCGGGAAGAGCCGCGGGCACGGGGGCGCCGGCGCGGTGGACATCAAAAACGTTGGGAAGACAGCAACGTTACATTACATTATTGCGAGAATATTGTTTTGATTTTGACACGGAGCGGGCCGAATCACTGACTCGCGCTGCTGACGCAGATGCATGGGGCCATCTGGAAGAGGCCTTTACGAGAACATAGCGTATTGAGGCACCGCGGTGCCTACCACCCCAGCCCCGCGCAAGGCCGGGCTCCTGCCCGCCACGGGGTGCCTGCCTGCCTGCCTGCCTGCCTGCCTGCCTGCCTGCCTGCCTGCCTGCCTCCTGCTGCTCATCATCATCATCATCATCATCATCATCATCATCATCATCATCATCATCATCATCATCATCATCATCATCATCATCATCATCATCATCATCATCATCATCATCCCCATCCTCATCCTCATCCTCATCCTCATCCATCCATCCATCCATCCATCCATCCATCCATCCATCCATCCATCCATCCTCCTCCTCCCCCACGCTCCCACCTGCCACCTGCCCGGGGCAAGAAGCTACGGACACAGCCGAACGAGCTGTTGCCGCTCGGGTGAGAAGTGACACAGACATCCGTGCCGCACAACCACAGGCACGGAGGCTCAACTGCAGCGACATCGGCGCATCGATGCACGAGCCCGCGAAAGAAGAGGGCTGGGGAGAGTCAAGAGCCCACCCACCGGTGCCACAGCTGCCATTGCACCCTCGGGGGGCCGACAGGATCCAGGGCCCTGTCGCGTGCTGTGTGCGGCTTAAACACGATGTTGACTCGAAGACCTCTCCGAAGCGAATAACATTGAAACTCTGCCTTCTGGGGGCAGCCTGTCTTGGAACGGGAAGCGCGCGAGATTGCAGAGCTACGCAAGAACCTGCAACGACGTCAAGGTGCTATGTCATACTGGCGTGCTCCCCGAGCGTCCACAAGGTATGGACACACGCTCCCCGAACGACCACAAGGGATAATTATAGATCGTACCCAGAAGGGACTTCCAAGCCACCAGTTGATGTTTCCGTACTCTCCCCCGTCCCCCGCCCCCCGCAACCCAAAGACTCCGCCTAGGCGTCAAGTATTGGCCAGTACACCGATGAATATCGTGGCTTCCCTCCCCCTCCAGAAAACTCCGCAGACGGATTGGATCGGCCCACCCCCGACAAAATATGCCATAAGCACGAGCGTAGGTATTGTCCGTGGAGCTCGTGAGGGGTCCTTTGTCGTGCTGGGCTGTCATACTGTCTCGCTGATCTGCCACACTGGTTTGTCGTAGTTCAACCGTGGAGTGAATACGCTCGTGAGTGCGGGTGAGCGAGTGCGTGTGCGGGCGTGCGGGTGCGTGCCTGCGTGCACGTGCGTGCGCATGATGCGATTACGTGTATATCTGCCTGAGTGGTGTGTACAATGCGACGCGCGATGCGACCTGTGTGTTATGTGTGTGATGACGGCTGAAAGTGTAGTGCGCGCTGAAGTCTCATCTGTAAGAAGCATGCGCTGTACGTCGAGCGCGCGTCTGCAACCGCGGCGACGACATAGGCGAGAACGAGCACGACGAAGACGCTCGAGGACGAAGGGGGCTATGCAACCGTCCTGAAGGAAACGGAGAAAGAGGAGGAGAATAACGGAAAGTAGAAGGGAGAATAAGCACGATGAGACGAAGGAGAATAAGACGCCCACCCACCCCCGAAGAAAGCCACCGACCGATCTTTTGGGCCGACGAAGCCCTCGAATGGATTGTGAATCTCTCAGACGGGCCACCCAGGCACGGTAGTCCCCCTACAGGAGATATCCAGGCAAAACAAAAATACCAACGGATGTCGTAATCTCTCAAGCCGCCAGCTCGCCAAACAATACTTTCGCCGGCGGATTTTAAGACACATACGCAGCCAAAAGCGGGAAGCGCCGCTTTGGCCAACTGAACTCTCGGGATGAACACCGAAGGAAGAAAAAGAGGAGGGCTCGACACAAGGAGGCGGACGATGAGGCGGTGAGCATGGAGAAAGAGGAGGACGGCACGAGGGAACAGCAAGAATACAAGGAGGGAAAAGATGCAAAAATAACGGGAAGAGGAAAAGGACGACCAGAACGACGAGAATAGGAGTACGGAGGCGTTGGAAACGAGGAGGACAAAATTAATGAGGAATGGCAGGGAAACCGAGGAGGAGGAGGGCGACGTCATCGAGAAGGAGCAACATGACGAGTAGGACGAGAAATTAGGGCAAGGAGCCATGAGCCAGTGGCGATGGGGTGCACACCCAGATGAAAGGTAACGTGGAGGACAAAATGAAGGACATGAAAGACAGAGAGCCGGAGGTCAGGAGGACAAGAAGACGGACGACAAAGAGAAGGAAGACGAAGATAAGGGGAACGAGAAGTACAAGCAGAAGACCACGAACGAAGAACTCCACTTACAGGGGACCTTTCGAAGCTACCTGGAAAGCTGCCCAGACCAACAAGACTGCATTGGACCGTCATGAGAGCCTCTTTGCAGCCTTGTGGAGTCCTGTTGGGTGCCTCTGGGCAGACTTGAAACAGCTGGGCGAGTGCCGGCAATACTTGAAGGCCGTCTTGGGCCGTTCTAGCAAACACAATGGCCAGGTTTGGCTCTTCTGTACTGTCTGGATGCCTCTCGCGGCGCTCTTGGCTTCCCCCGGAAAATTTAGCTGGGGGTAGGTTACACCTGGAATAGACAAGTTCGCTGGGCCTCGTTTCCCCGGGCCTAATCTACTCGGGGTTCGACTACACGGGGGGAAGCTTACCCAGAGTGGTAGTTGACCCAGGGACAGTTTACCCAGGGCTACGTTTACTGGGAGCTAATGTATCTGGCGAGGCCTCACCAAAAGAATCCGCCGACCCTCTCGGCGTGTGGAAGACGGTCTTTGTCCGTCCCTCGTCTCCTTCCTCTGGGCTCTCCCCTTCAAGCGCGCCACCCCGAACGAATTTCAGCAACGTCGCAGCTGAGTCGAAGGGAAGCCCCCTCCCTTTGATCCCTTCCCCACTGGGGGGGTGGGGGCGGAGGGGGTCCCGGGGGAGGTTGCTACCCAGATGCGTATCCCACCTGGGCGGTCCTGGGGCCCAGGAAAGCTCCAAGACGCGACAAGAGTACCCAAACAGCTAAGAGCGGCTCACAACGGTTCGCAGGGGCCCGAATCCGAAAACGAGCGGCCCAAGACGCCACAACAGCTTCCAGATGGCCCAATACGTTTCCAACACGCCCCCCAAGCCTCAAAGAGCACTCCCAAGCGAGCCCCAAGAGGCAACATGCATCGATTCCCCATAAGATTTTGATTAATCGCTGTGCCGGCACCGCTGTGGTGATTCACGCCAGGCATGCCAATGTTGTTCAGAGTTTCCGCTCTCACGACGGGCGGGTCTTAGCAGTTGACGTGCGTTTGCAAGCTTTCCTTTTGACAATAATTGCAGTGTATATGCCTCACGCCGGGTATCCGCACGACGAGCTTGTGCAGTGCTACGTCCATCTGCAGAAGGAACTAGACATTGAACGCGGCGGGAGGAGACGCGTGATCATTGGCGGAGACTTTAACACCCAGTACGACGTCGGGCGGCGAGGGTCTCTGCTCCAGGAGTTCTTTCAATCCAGCAACATGGTGGCGGGAAATGTGGTATACCCAGTAAAAGACGATCTGAATGTGCAGTGGACGTTCGAATCTTCGTTGGGACTCAAGCGGCGTATTGATTACATCTTTTGCGATGCTCGTTGGATCCCGTTGTCTTGTTGTCCTATTCGGAGTCTTGATATGGGTTCTGACCATAGGACTGTGCACGCCATCTTTCACCATTCTCTGCCCAAACAGCTCAAGCAGACGAACGGGCAGCTTCGTCGAAGATGGAAGCCTACGCTCGGGCCAGATCGTCGCGACCAGAAGTACGAGGCTCTGGTGGGAGATCATTTGCAAAATTCAGGTGCGTCGTTGAAAGACGTCGAAACTGCTGCGACAGCTGCGGCAGCTGAAGCCGTAACGCATCAACTTTCTGATGAACGACGGCCTTGGCGAGAACACACAGTTCAACATCTTCGCAAGAAGAGGCGGGAGACGACAAACAAGGTCGAGAGGACGCAATTGTCCAAAATGATCAACAGGGAACTCCGGAAACACATGCGAAAGTAGTTCGACGACCGGGCGCAACAGCAATTGGAGAAATTCACGGGCATCAAACACCTACCTCGTCTTCACATGTTCCCCGCTCAACAGAGCCGCCGGTGCCCGATTGCAGCCGACGCTTTCCGTTCATCCTTGCAGGAAGTATTCAAAGCTGACAGCGCGCAGCAACGAGGCGAGTGGTCTAGCTCTTACTGCAACAGTGGTTTGTACGACATTCCTGCCTTTTCCCTTTCGGAAATGAGGGGCGCTATGGCGCGGATGGGACGAAGTAATTGTGTAGACAGGGCAGGGGTCATTCTTGAGATGTTCTTGCACGGGGGAGACGTCTTGAACGATATGTTGCTGAAGGCCTGAATGCAATTCTCCGTGCCGGATTCATGGTACCAGCTTGGGGAGAGACGTTCTTCATGATGCTACCCAAGTCTGGAGATCGACGGGAGGCGAAGAATTGGCGCCCAATTGCGGTGCTTCGCATCACGTACAAAATCTTTTCGAGAATGACATTCGAAAGATTACGGCTTACTCTCGACGCCGAACAGCCAGAGGATCAGGTCGGTTTCAGACCGAATCGATCCGTAGATGATGCATTTGTCGTGCTGGAAGAAATTTGCTCCAAATGCTGGGAGTGGGCGAAACCGATGTGGGTAGTCAGCATCGATCTTACCAAGGCCTTCGATCGCATCGAGCACCACTCTCTGTTTGAAGCGCTGGACCGGCAAGGTGTCCCCGAGCCATATCTGCGGCTTCTCCCCGACGTTTACGACCAACAGACAGGCGTGGTCAACGGCAGTGAGCCTTTCGACATCACGCGCGGGGTGAAACAAGGCGACGTCTTGTCATCGCTTTTGTTCAATGCCGGGCTGGAGGACGCGATCCGGCGTTTCAAGAGCCGCTTCCCTGACAGTGGAATCGACGTAGGAGGGCCAGAGCGACTGAGCAACATTCGCTATGCGGATGACATTCTCCTATACGAGAACTCGGCGGATGAGTGCGCCGTGATGCTCCGAGCGTTGATCGACGAGCTTGCCGCGTGCGGTCTGTCGTTGAACGCCAGCAAGACAGAGGTCTTCACCAATGACATTGCCTGTGCCTGCGCGGAACAGCCAGTGCCCTTTGGTTTCGACGGTCATGATTTGTTTGTGATGAATAAGCACGACTGCCACAAGTACCTTGGCAAGAAGTTTAGTGGCGATGTGAAGGAGCGGTCCCTGCGCAACCTGAACTACCGCTTGGAATGCGCATGGAGCAAGTATCATGCAAACAAACATGTATTGTTGAACAAAGCAATATCGTTGAAGCTACGGTTGAAGTTGTTCAACGCGGTTGTCACGCCGACCGCAGTCTTTGGCCTGGCTACTACTGCTCTCACCCAGCAGCAGCGCGACAGAATAGCATCAACGCGTATGCAGATGCTTCGCAAGATTGTTGGTTTCAACAAATTTCCAACAGAGTCCTGGGAGGACGCTGGCAGACGGTGCAAAGAAAAAATACGACATGCATTGTCAATTATAGATGTTCCGGATTGGGTTGCGTGCATCGACCGTGCACGTTGGCGGTTGTTGACCAGAATCGCGGCGCATCCTTGCAGCTGGCCGCACCAAGTGTTGGCGTGGACCCCACAAGGATCTGTTCGGCGACGCGGTCGTCCGAAAACCCGGTGGACCGACAGCGTGTCTGCTTTTCTGCGCCCCCCTCCCCTCCCCTCCTCCTCATTGTCCTCGTCGTCATCGTCGTCGTCTTCAGGGTTGGCGGCACCGGCCGTAAGGCCTTCTCAATTTGCCCGGGGTGAGTACCTGGTGATATCTTAGGGACCCGACCTCATTCGACCTGGCATTCATTCATCTGGCCCCAATGAATGACCCGCTCGTAGTTGACACGGTGTTCTTAGTTTCTGGGCCCTCGTTAACCTGGTCTTAGTTGACCCGGTCGTAATGAGCCCCGTCAAAATTGACCCCGTGCAACTTCCACTCGCGAGTGAAACCGGCGAGCAAGTCAGACAGCGGCCCTCCGAGATGCCCATTGGAAGCCACTGATCTGAATGATTTGAGCTTTCTCGCCTGCTCATGTCCAACGGGATTCGAGGTATCGAAATTGTTCCGAGATGGCCCACGAGAGGCCCGAGAGGGGACCAGGAGTGTCCCAAGCGGGCCCCAAGGGCGCCCATGAGAATCGCAAGAGGGGCCCCAAGAGAGGATTCTTCGGGATCTTCAGGAGGTTCGGGAATTGAGCAACCTCTTCTTTTGACCGATGGCCTCAAGCATGGCCCCAAGAGAGCCACAGAAGCTCCAGAAATGGTAGAGCTCAAAGACGGCTCCAACATGCTCCTGGAGGCCACTAAGTTGACCATTTGGGGGGGCTGCTTGGGCTGATCTCTCCTCCCGTTTAACTGGTTCCCCACCTCTTCGTTGCAGTCACGACAGCCAGGCTGGGAATCGTTTCTGGGCGTGCTGGTGGGAATGCACAGAGTGCCAGTAACTATGAGCAGGGCAGCAGCGCGAGATTCCATCGTCAAAGGGGAGGGGGCAATCGGTAGGAGAAGGGATCTGAGAGAGGGCAGGCTGTCCAAAACACAAGTGAGACAATCGCACAGCGTCATACAGGACGGCCGTGGCATAGCAGACTGGACAGCCGTCTCCTGCGAGAAAAACACGCTGCTCGCGACTAATTGATTCCTGCGTAGGCGGAAAGGACACGCACCAGGCTGTAGATGAATTCGCCGCGGCAGCTGAAGCCTGAAGCCCTGGACCCTTGGGGCGACGCAAACTGGTGGATGGAGAGAGACAGAGAAAGAGGGAGAGAGAGAGAGAGAGAAAACATATGTATACAGAGTTCTACGTCTGTATAAATATATGTGTGTATATAAACAAGACTGCATTGGCGCTTCGCGCCATGCACCTTGGTCCTTGAGGCTTTGCATATGTTGGTCGTTCGCGCCCTACTGGTCTTGGAAATTTGGCCCCTTCCCTGCGGCAGCTTTCAGAAGTCTTCGAAAGTTCGGGCGGTCCCTGTCCCTTCCTGGGCCTCTGGGGGCTCCCGGAAGGCGCCGTGTGGAGGGCGAAGGATAGGAGGGAGGGAACCTCGGAGAGCGAGGAAAAGAAGCGGATGTGGGGGAGGACGAGTGGTGGAGCGGCAGCAAGAGGAAGAGGAGGAGGAGGAGGAGGAGGAGGAGGAGGAGGAGGAGGAGGAAGGCGCCGTCGGGGGACGGCGAAGAATGTTGCAGCGGTTTGCAGCGGGTTGCAGCGGGTCGCAACGGGGCGCGCGAACGCAAGTACCTCTTGGGGAATGTGCCCGATTCCCAGTTTCGCAACAGATTTCCAGGATTTGCGGTTGCGAGCCCCGGATTCGGGTCAGTTTGGTGGAAAGCCCCGTGTGGGCCTCGTTGGAGCCCTGGTGGGCCGGCCGGCTTGGAGCCGTCTCGAGCCGTCTTGGGGCCATCTTGGGCCGTTTTTTTGAGCTTGGGCCCTTGCGGGGGCTACGTAGGCCCTCCTATTGGCCTCCCATGGCCTTTGGGGGGCCTCCCATGGCCTTTTGGGGCTTCTCTTGGGGGCCTTGTGAAGGCCTGTTGGGCCTCCCTGGGACATTTCGCTCATTTGGGACTTCCCTGGGCAGTCTTGGGGCCGTCCAGGCCGTCTAGAGACTCTCTGGGGGGTCTCTTGGGCCGTTTTGGGGCGATACTGGACGCCTTCTTGGTTTTTCGGATGCTGCGATGACCCGAACAGCGAATGTGCTGAAAAAACGCGTTTTCCTTAGGGAATGAAGCGATGTCTGCGTTTTGGGAGCCCTGTTGAGGACCTCTGGGCCGTCGTGGGGGCCTCGTGAGGGCCTGTTGGGCCTCTTTTTGGTTCAGTTGGGGTCTCCTTGGGCAGTCTTGGGGCCATCCAGGCCGTCTAGAGGCTCCCTCGGGGGTCTCTTGGAGCGTCTTGGAGCCAAACCGTAGGCATTCTTGGTTTTTGTTTCCTGACGCTGCGAAGACCCGAGCAGCGAATGTTCTGAAAAGGTACGTTTCCCGAAGAGGGAATGAAGCGATGTCTGCGTTTTGGGAGCCTTGTTGAGGGCCTCCTGGGCCGTCTTGGGGGCCTCAGGAAGTAATCCGGGCCCTTTTGGGTGCGTTTTTGTATTGTCTTGGGTTTTTTTTCGGCCTGTCTGATCACCGCTCTGATCGCTTGGGGGCCTCGTGAAGGCCTGTTGGGCCTCTTTTTGGTTCAGTTGGGGTCTCCTTGGGCAGTCTTGGGGCCACCCAGGCCGTCTAGAGGCTCTCTTGGGGGTCTCTTGGACCGTCTTGGGGCCGGGGCGATACTGGGGGCCTTCTTGGCTGTTCTGGACGCTGCGAAGACCCGAGCAACGAATGTTCTGAAAAGGTATATTTCCGGAAGGGAATGAAGCGATGTCTTCGCTCTGGGAGCCCTGTTGAAGGCCTCCTGGGCCGTCGTGGGGGCCTCTGGGGGCCCTGTGGGTCCTTCTTGGAGCGCTCGTGTGCTGTCTTGGGTCTTTCTTCGGCCTCTCTGATTACCGATCAGATCGCTCGGGGGCCTCGTGAGGGCCTGTTGGGATTCATTTTGGCTCAGTGGGGGTTTCCTTGGGCAGTCTTGGGGCCGTCCATGCCGTGTAGAGGCTCTCTGGGGGGTTTCTTGGGCCATTTTGGGGCGATACTGGAGGCCTTCTTGGTTTTGTTGGACACTGCTAAGACCCGAACAGCGAATGTGCTCAAAAGGGTACGTCTCCCTAAGGCAAGGAAGCGATGTCTGCGTTCTGGGAGCCCTGTTGAGGGTCACCTGGGACGTCTAGGGGACCTCTGGAGGCCATCCGGGTCCTTCTTGGAACACTATTGTGCTGTCTTGGGTCTCTCTTCGGCCTCGCTGATCACCGTTCTGATCGCTGGGGCCTGCTGGCAGGACCCGGCTAAGCGCCCTGTGAGGTCCAGGATCAGCCGGGGGACCTTTTGGCAACGATGTGCGGGGGGCCCAGAAACCCGCGATCCCAGGGTTCCAGTTTTTTTGGGGGGACGGGGTTACCCCCCCAGCTTGTAAACATATCAGAAAAAGGAGTGTATATATAGATAGATACAGACACATATATACAAACCTACAATGGCGCTTCGCGCCATGCGCCTTGTTCCGGACGCTTCCCCGGCAAAACAATCAATCATCGCTTGCTTCAGCAAGGGAGACCTCGAGGCCTGGACGGGCGACCGGCTCATTTTTCTGATATCCCTGGTGCCTGCTGACACCGCGTTCGCTCGATGCGCTTGCACGCTTGTGCACAGGAGTGGGAAGTAAACATGCTTTTCTCACGCGCGAAGGTCTTTTGAGGAACTAAGGGGCGTTCCCATGACACGCCGAAGAAGTTGCAGTAGCTCTGGACAAATCGATGGCCGCATTTGAATGTACATATTTCTCTTCCTATATTTTCACAAGCCCGGGAGGGGGAAAACCCATCCCCCCCCCACAACTGGACCCCCGGGATCTGGGGTTCTCGGGCTCCCTTGGACGTCCATGGAAAAGGTCACCCGGCCTTCCGGGTCTCCACAAACGCCTTGCCAGCAGACCCAGAGCGATCCGAGGGGTCATCAGAAAGGCTCAAGGGAGGCCCCAAACAGCACAAGAGCGCTCCAAGAGGGACTCCAATTGCGTCAGGACGGTCCAAAAGACCCCCAAGGCACCCCAAAAAGCTTTCCAGGGAGCTTTCAAAACACAGAAATCGTCCCATTCCCTTCGTAAAACTCACAATTTTAGCATATTCGCCTTTCGGATTTCATCAGCTTTCAAGACGGTTTCAAAGCCCCCGAGATCGCCTCCAGACGCCCCAAAAGGCCCCCAAGAAAGCTTCAAAACGGCCGAGCCGGGCCCCACGATCACCCACGAGAGCCCCAAGACAGCCCATAATGGAACCAAGAGGCCCCCCAAGGGCTCCCAGCACAGACCCAAAATGGCCATGGGAGGTCCCCGGAAGTGCCCAAGATGGGTCCAAAGGGGGCTCCAGCGGGCCGAAGCTCCCCAAGACGGCCCAAGAAGGCCCCAGGACGGCCCATGAAGGCGCCAAAACGGCCCACGAGGGCCCCGAAAACACCCCTACGATGTTTCCAACATAAAGACCCCCAAGGCATCCCAAAAAGCTTTCCAAGGGGCCTTCAAAACACAGAAATCGACACATTCGCTTGGTAAAACTTGCAAGTTTAGCATATTCGCCTTTCGGATTTCATCAGCTTTCAAGACGGTTTCAAAGCCCCCGAGATCGCCTCAAGACGGCCCAAAAGGCCCCCAAGAAAGCTTCAAGACGGCCGAGCCGGGCCCCACGACCGCCCACGAGAGCCCCAAGACAGCCCATAATGGAACCAAGAGGACCCCCAAGGGCTCCCAGCACAGACCCAAAAGGGCCATGGGAGGTCCCCGGAAATGCCCAAGATGGGTCCAAAGGGGGCTCCAGCGGGCCGAAGCTCCCCAAGACGGCCCAAGAAGGCCCCAGGATGGCCCATGAAGGCGCCAAAACGGCCCACGAGGGCACCGAAAACACCCCCACGATGTTTCCGAATGCCAACAATCATCGATTTTGCTCCCATGACATTTCACATTGTGACCCAGTCGTTGAGGGCCTCGTGGCATGCAGCGAAGATGCCCGACGATGCCCCGTACGAATTGCATATGCATGTTCATAGCCTTATACACATACATTTAGATGAACATATGTACGCTGTATACACACATACATCAATGTATCTATATTGTATACACTTAGACATTTACACGGAACGTGCATGCACGTGCGCGTGTATACATGCATGCGCGCATGTACGCACGCACGCATTCCGCTTGCGTGCAGAACTCAAAGGACCAAGGTGCATGGCGCGCAGCGCCAATGCAGTCTTGTATGTATATATATAGAGAGAGAGAGAGAGAGAGAGAGAGAGCGCGAGAGAGAGAAAGGGAGAGAAAGAGAGAGAGACAGAGACAGAGAGAGAGAGAGACAGAGACAGAGAAAGAGACAGACAGAGAGACGGAGAGACAGAGAGACAGAGAGACAGAGAGACAGGGAGACAGAGAGACATAGACAGAGGCAGAGGCAGAGGCAGAGACAGAGACAGAGCAGACAGACAGACAGACAAACAGACAGACAGACCCACCGACGGACACACGGACAGACAGTCCGAGAGAGAGAGAGAGAGAAAGACAGACACGCACCGATGCGGACCGCGGGTCGGTCCCGGCGCCGCGCGGCAAGCCGAGTGTGCGCCCCGCGGTCGGGACTGGCGCGCAGCGGTATCGACGGGGGAAGCAGGAGGAGACCCTCGGCGCACGAGCAAGCGCACGACTGTGAAACGGCGACGGCCCCGAGCGCCGAGCAGCGCAAGCCCAGGGGGAAGCCCTGCAGGGTAGGGGCCGAAGGCACGGTGGCGCTGCGGCGAGGCGCCTCCCCTGGCCGCGGGGTTCCCGGACGAGGTGCCCCTCGGAGGGAGAGGCGAGAGGCGGGGGGCGAAGTGCTGCTGGCCGGGCAGGGCGGCTAAGTCCTGCTGGCCGGGCAGGGGCGAGACGCGCCCGGGGGGCACATGTCGTCTCGCGAGCGGCATGGCCAGAAAGCGCCCGCCACGAAGCGCGCACGAGACGATTTCTCGGTGCGCGCATCGCCCCTGGGGGGGGGGGGGGGGCGACGCAGGCGTAATCAGTGGCCTGGCGGTTGGCTCGACGCGTTCCTGGACGCAGTCGCGCGAGGCAGCGAAGAGCTCGTGGGGGCGGTGGCCGCGAGGTCCGGAATGCCTGCGCGCCTCGGCCTCGACGGCGGCTGGAGCGCTGACAAAAACGTCTCGGCAGCGATCGCAGCTCGCGGATGGCGACGCCCGAGCCCTACACCCACCAAGCATCGATTCTCCTGCATAGATCATAGATGGGAGGCGGGTGCGGGGTTCGGATTTCGCCGCGCGTTCGACGAGTTCCGGGTCCTCACCACCGTCGCCCGTCGAGCTGCCTGGATCGTTGATCGGCGAGGGTGGGGTTCGGATTTCGCCGCCGAGCTTGGGCTAGCGCCTCGTCGCATCGGCGGTGGACTCGGCGGCTGCGCCCCGTGGGGGGCGCTCGCCTGGGCGCGGGCGGCCCTCTGGCAATCGGCGGTCGTGGGCCGCGGCGCGCTGCGGTTCGACGGCCTGGTGCGCCGCGTGGTGGGTGGGCGGGGGGGGGGCCGTGGAGTAGTCCGGCAGAAGGACCATCGGACATGTCCATTGAGGACGCTCCTTGAGGAGAGGCTGAGGCTTCGGAGGGACAGGGTGAGAGAGAGAGAGGCAGAGAGAGAGGGGGGGGGGGGGGAAAAAGAGAGAGAGAGAGAGAGAGACTGACTGACTGACAGACTGACTGAATGACTGACTGACTGACTGACTGACACGCAGGCAGGCAGGCAGGCAGGCAGGCAGGCAGACAGACAGACACGCAGGCAGGCAGACAGGCTGATAGACAGGCAGAGAGACAGGCAGCCAGACAGGCACGCAGACAGACAGACAGAGACAGACTGACCGACAGACAGACAGACACACAGACAACAGCAGACAGGCAGACAGAGAGAGATAGAGAGACCGCAGAAGAGAGAGAGAGAGAGAGAGAGAACAAACAAAGGCAAGAAAAGCATAATAAACAGCACAGCATAACAACAGTAACCAAACAACTGAAAAAGGGGGACAGAGAGCGACAGAGAGAGAGAGAGAGAAAGAGAGAGACATGCAGACAGACAGACAGACACACAGGCAGGCAGGCAGACAGATAGACAGACAGACAGGCAGGGAGGCAGACAGAGATAGAGACAGAGAAAGAGACACAGAGAGACAGAAAGACAGAGAGAGAAAGAGAGGGACAGATATATAAGCAAAAGGAGGAAGAGGAGGAGAAGGAGGAGGAGGAGGAGGAGGAGGAGAGGAAGGGGAGGCGGAGGAGGAGGAGGAGGAGGAGGAGGAGAAGGAGGATACCCACCCGCCGAGAGCGCGGGCCCCGATGTCCACCTGCAGCTACCTGGTGAGGCCCCATAACCTCGGCCGCCTGTGGATGCAGACGCGGAGACGGCCTGAGAACACTGGCCAGGCCCTGGGGAACAAGAGGGAGAAGGCGAGGGAGTCAAGAGGCTTCAGGATCATGCCCCCGCCCTTCAGGAAACCGAGGGAGGAGATGGGCAAGACTTGGAACGACAAATCCCACCAGCCCTCTGGGGTTAGGTGGTATAACGCGCTTTTGTCTTCTCTCTTCCACTGAAGCCCCTCCCCCTACCCCCTCCCCTGGGCCAGGAAGGGGAGGGTACCGAGGCGCTGAATCGTCCAAGATGGCCCAAGATTGTTCCAAGAGGGCTTCGAAGTCGCAAGGTGGCCTCCAAGATGGCCCATGCTACTTCAAGATGGATCAAGATAGCCTCCCACATACCCCCAAGAGGCCCCAAGACAGCCCAAAGACAGATCCAAGTGCCCTTCGAGCCCTCCACGGCGCCCTCCAAGATGCAAAAACCGTTCAAAAGCCTAGGGAAAATCAATGTGTTTGGCATTATCGCGTTTTCGCTTCCGATGGGCTTTGGAAGCCTCAAGATGGCCCCAAGATGGCCCAAAAGAGGCCCGAGAGGGGCCCAAGAAGGCCGAAGACGGCCCCAAGATCGCCCAACAGGCGCCCAAGAGCGCTCTAAGAGGGCCCCAGGATGCCGTTTGAGAGCCTCCGAGGGGGGGGGGAAGTTCTCCCCCCCTCTTTTTGAGCCATGGTGCCCCAGACGGCCCCAAGAGGCCTCCCAGACCCCCCAAGGAGCCCCAAGAGGGCTCCAAGACTCCCCCAAAAGATCCTCCGACTGACCTCCAAAAGGCCTCCAGACAGCCTCGAGATGGCCCAAGATAGCCGAGCATGGCTCAAGATAGCCTTCGACAGCCTCTAGCCGAGCATGGCTCAAGATAGCCTCCAAAGGGGCCTCAAGAAAGCTGGCAATATATTCTGGATGTGCTGGTGGGGATACGCGAAACGTCAAGAGTTGACAAGAGAGAGAGAGAGAGAAGGAGAGAGAGAGAGAGAATGGATAATATCATCTCCACCAACGCATTGACAACTGAACTTGCACGAGGGAGCACCCGGTCTACATCTTTTTGCTAGTGGTCCACCCTCGAAATAGGGTCTTGAGAAACACGACGAACATGAGATTCGGCACCGGCTTTGCTCCCTCCAAGATGGCAGTCACACTGCGGTCAACCTGCGCACTGCTGAGGCTCGGATTCCATTTCCTCAGCCTCGGACCGATCACAGAGGAGATGGGGGGGGCTGTGGATGTCCTGAACAATCAACTTGGCGAGTTTCTGCTGAACGGATTTCGGGTTGGTATCTTGGGGGAGCCGCGGGATATACTGTGGATGGTTGTATTCATCGTAAATGTGAACGAACAAGGACTCGCGATAATAGCGGCTGCTTCTGAAGGCGATGGCAAAACCGACGCCCTCATCGGCGGCCACAAGCTTGCTCACCAGCTCGGGCAAAAGCTTCGACTTAACATGGCGTAGCTTGGCTGCCCTGGCGCCAGTCAGCAAGTCATCCGTTTGCGCGCTCAGGCCGAGGGCGTGGAGACGGAATGATAGCTTTGGGGGAAAGGCATGCCGTTGCGCACATGTGCACAGTTGGCGGCTTCGCCTTTCAGCATGGAGAACGATTTCGTCAGCTCGATACCCTTGGGCCATGCAACCAGCAACCGATAATGAATACCTGTTGTGCGTCACCAGGCTGGCCGTGAGCCCCCGACCTAGCAACTCGACGCGACTACCGCGATCCCTTAGTTCGTTGGCCACAGGAAGCCACGAAAGACCCGGCCAGTCGAGGCCAATGATGAACTCCAGCAACTTCCCGTTCATCTGGATCTTAAACCTGAGCCTGAAAACGTTGATTACCTTGGTCGCGGAACACACTAGGAGCGTCGGCCAGGAACTCCGAGGCATACAGAACGATCGCGCACTTGGCGACGTTAAGAATCAAGCCCGAGGGGCGACCGAACACGCGCATGGTCTTCACAGCCGGCCTGAGGAAGGAGAAGATGTCCGCCGACGCGAGACCAAGGTCATCGGCGAAGACGCTCATCTGGCACGGGAGAGCGCGGGAACGAAGTCGAGGCATCTGATGGGGATGTCGAGGGAGATGGCGAACAGCGCGCCTGAAAGTGGGAACCCCTGCCTGACTCCTCGCAGCGCCTGGAACGACTGCCTCTAGAGGCCCCTGAAGCGCGCGAACACTTGAGGTCTGCGCAGAGCGACTGGATAGCGCTGATCACGCACTCGGGGAGGTTGCGCGCGCGCCAAACCCGGCATATCCAGGAGGGGCAGGTCGATGTGAAGGCACCAGGAAAGTCACGAAAGCACGAGCCAGCCGAGCGGCGCCCAAGAACAACACCCCAAAAGAAACACGCTGAAGTCGGCAGCCAACACATCGTCAATGATGCTGCGACCCCTGACAAAGCCTCGCCGGGAACTGCGAGCTCGATCGGCGACGACCTCGGACATCGGATTCGCGACCGTGCCACTGACCAGCTTATTATCCGTGTTCGAAAGGGCAATCGGGCGAGTCTCCTCGGGGCCCTTGGTGACCTGCGCGGGGTTTGGGGTGTCGCCTTCGGGGGGGAAGGCGACCTTGGCCTCGCTGAATCGTCGAATCCCGCGGCCACCGGAATGCCAGCGAGCGGGTGGAGGTGCGCTTCAAATAAGGCCTCCTGCGCAGTAGTCCCGGGCGCTCTCCAGGCGGCGCAGCGGAAGCCGTCGGGCCCTGGGGCGGAACCTTGTTTCCTGCGAAGGAGACCAAAACAATGGTCGAACGCAAGGACCCACGCAAAACCCTGGCGGGCGGCGTCGGCGAATTGGCGAGGGTCGGAAGGGGGGGGGGGGGTCTTCGGACCCAGGACAGAAGATCTACCCCCAGTGTTCAGCCAGGTGTCCTGCGCAAACGTCCACGTCGAAGCTGGCGGCCCCGTCGGGCCCGCGACGCCAGTCAAAGTAATGGCGCGCTGACTCGAGGCCCGCGCTATGGCGAGACGGCGAGCTCTGGCGATATGGAAATCCGCTGCCCAGGTGCTGCGCGCATGCGTTCCTCCCCCTGCTGGTAAATCCCCCTCGCGAGCTGGCTGGGATGCCGATGGGGGCCAGCGCGGCTGGTCCACTGTCGAACATGGCCATCGCAGTGCGCGGCAACAGGGTAGGCGCGGAAGACGGCGCGGATATCCCCCGCGATATCCGCACGGTGAGAGCGAACAAGCCGAAGACAGCATGCAACTTTCTCGGGGAGGTGCCTGCTCTGGTCTCGCACAGCTCGGCTTGGGATTTCTGTCCAGCAGCGGCCATCGCATCTTTCATCTCGAGCAGTTCGGCGGCGGCGGTGGGGGGGGGGGGGGGGGGCGAGGGCTACAGTCTTGACCTCTGGCCCGTTCTTCAAAAAAACGGGCGTCGCTGGGCCCCTCGAAGACCCAGGCCAGCAAACGCAACTTCACCTCTTGGCGGCCTCCTCGGTCTGAGGCGGGGGCGCGCGGCCACGTGGTCAGAAGGGGCAGACATGCCGGCGATATTCCATGCGGCGCCACTGACAGGTGCAAAATCGAGTAAATCGGCAGCAGGTAACGAAGTGCATGTCCCATCCAATCTATTGCGGGAAGAAGAAGAGAGAGCGAGAGAGAGAGAGAGAGGGCGAAGACAAGATCCTTCGATGGGCATAGGAGTCCTAGGAGAGCTCGGCCAAACCTGGAAAGATGGCGCTGGAGCGGTAGCGAGACGGGAGGCCACAGATCCCTCTGCACCAGCCGCAGCATGAAATCAAACTTCGCCCTGCTCGTGGAAGGTAACACCCCCAAGGACGAAGGGCGAGGAGAGGTGGAAGGGCCCAAGAGCATTCCGAATCGATCTGAACTGCCCACGGGCAAGAGGTTCAGGGATATCAAGGTTGACATGTATGTTAACGTTTTGCAGGCTACCACCAGCCCCCGCCAAGGATAAGCACCCAATCCTCCGAGTCCTTCAAAGTGGACTTCTGGGAAGCAGGTCGAGCACGTCGAGAGGCCACCAGCACTAGCACGGGCGCAGAAAGAGCCGAACACCTGATGGTCCTTGCAGTCTCTCTGGAGGTTGGGGGAGGTCACCTGGGGCCCCGTGGGATTCCTCTATACAAAGGATTTCGTTGGACGGCAAAAGATGATGCAACTTCCGACGTTTAAGACGCTGACGGGATTGATCAGCATGATGAGAGCCCACGGGAGTTTGGGAGTTCCACGCGGTGGTCTTGAGAGGCTTGCGGGCAAGGAAGGGCTGGCAAGGAGGGGGCTGCACAGGAACCCAGTGCCCTGGGTGATTCTGAAATCTCTGGCTGGTACACGGAAGCGGGGAGACAGGCAAAACAGACGAACTGCCGAGAGACCCTTGGGCCCCAACGCTGTTTTGGGAAGCAGACGGGGCACTCTCAAAGAGGAGGGGCTCGGCGAGGCAACGCGGCGGCTCACAGAATCGCCCAGCAGAGGCCCATCCACCGCAGGGCTCAGACCTGGACCGTGGACCCGTGGAGCACACCATCAAAGGCTGTCCAGGACCCCTTGGGCTTTGGCTGGCGGAGATCCCCCTAAGCATCGAAGTTGTGCTGCATGGGTTCAAACGAAAAGGTGTCCTCCGTGACGGGTTCGGCGACGAGCAACTCGTAGACGTTGTTGATCGTGATGACCTACAGCATTATTTCGTGGCCGTTGGCTCCGGCTTTGCTGTCACCGTCACAGAGGCTGGACTTCTTCAAGAGGTCGCAGAACGGCGAATACACCTGCGAGAAGGCTCTCTTCTTCTGGTGCGCGTGCAAGGGAGGTCGCCCCTGACGCGTAGGGCGCGGACGGAGTTGTCACGGAAGCCGCGCCACTGCATCCCCAGCTGGTTGGCACGTTTGACGAAAGAGTCGGCCAGTTCCTGCTAGCGAAACTTTAAGTTGTACACCTGACTGTCGGCGTGGCAGATGACCTCTACCTGGTGCTCGGCAAGCTCCTCGGGCAGCAACGCCTTGAGCTGGAGGAAGTGCGCCTCGCGGGTCTTCCTCAGCAGCGGCCTCGGGAACCCTCCGACGTATTGGCATGGCGGGTCACCGTCGTCGCCCGTGGGGGCGATCGGGTTGTCGAATTTCCTGTCCCCCGCCGTCGCTGGACAGCGAGCGAGCCGAAGGACGACTGGAGAGGCAACGCTGGCGGATGTGCTTTGGATGCTCTCGAGTCTGATTGTCTCTCCTTCAGCGCGGACATGGACGACTGGAGCTCGGCGATCTGCGCGGCTTGGGACGTGACCTGGCACTGGATGGCGTTGATTCCCTCCCCCATCTCCTTGCGGATGGCTGCGCGGATCTCGGTACTCTGGGCGGCGAGGAGCTCTGCCAGCATCTGCTTCATCTCATCCTGGGCGGCCATGACTCGAGTGACGCACTCTGGTGCGTCGGAGCAGACAGAACGTGAGCGGTGAACGGCGCCTCCAGGGTGCGAGAAAGGCCAGCCGCCACGAGGGGCTCACTGGCGGTGCTGAGAATCGTGGACGCTCGAGCCTCCCCCTCGGCTACGTCCAAGCTCAAGCGGCAAGGGACGCCGTTTGACCTTGAGCCAAAATGGCTTGAACCAAAATGGCTTGAACCAAAATGGCTTGAACCAAAATGGCTACGGATGAGGAGGAGGAGGAGCCCCCCACCCGCGGAAACAAACCATGATGAGGAAGAAGGGAGCGGGCGGCAGAACCATGCTTAGGAGAAACGTGCTGCTGACAAAATCTGTCCTAAAATCACTCGGGGATGCGAAAGCTCACATGTGGAGAAAACAACGTGCAACACAGAAAAACATCTACCCATATCCGGAACCGTGTCTCGTGGCACGCAGAGGCGTGGTAGAATGCCAAACCCTGCATGTCTGGTCCTCTGTAGTCTTCTGAGAAACACCCCTTCTCGTAGGCCCCCGGCGTCGCTCCGAAGCTCGGTGGGCCAGAACTGGCGGAGCGACACGCTCCGTAAGAAGATGATCGTCGCTTGCTGCGCTGCCTTCGGAGGCCCCCTGTGGACTCCACACTCCCGCACGGACGGTGGGCATCCCTTCACCGTGCAGCTGGCAGGGGGCACCTTGGGAGAGCACCACGGCCCCCTGGCCCCCGCCAACAAGAGTCCCTGACCGTTTCACACGTACCAGCTGCCTGATCGCAGCTCCATACGGCTGGCTCACGAGAGCAAGAAGAAACCGCCCAGGACCACGTCGGGAAGAAATCACAACTTAGGCCCCGGGGCTCTCCTCCTCCTCCTCCTCCTCCTCCTCCTCCTCCTCCTCCTCCTCATTGTCATCATCATCATCATCATCATCATCATCATCATCATCATCATCATCATCATCATCATCATCATCATCATCATCATCATCATCATCATCATCATCATCATCATCATCATCATCATCATCATCATCATCATCATCATCATCATCATCATCATCCCTCCTCCTCCTCCTCCTCCTCCTCCTCCTCCTCCTCCGCCTCCTCCCCTCGGACGTGCTCGGGAGCGGGAGGCGGCGACAAGACGGCTGGGGAAAGGCGCGCGCGGACCGCCCCTTTCCAGCTGCAGCGGCAGAGGCACCGGGCCAGCCTGCTTCACAGGCTCAGCACCGCGCTCTGTGGGGAGCTCGGGCGCTGTGGGGAGCTCGGGCGCTCCACCGCGGCGTATCTCTGCGGATACCTCGCTCGCGGGCCCCGAGGTCATCTCAGCACTGCCCCCTGGTGCTCACCCACGCCACGCTGCAAGCGAGTTCCATGCGTTGCCAACCTGGTCCCCCTCGTCACCGTGATCAATTATATCATCCTCGTATCGCTGCCTCTCCTTGTCACTGCTTCCGCTTCGTTAGCTGTGTCACAGGCTCCTCCTTCCCCATCTTCACTATTCACATCCGCCTTGGCAACCGCTTCCTCCTTATCCTCACCCCTTCCGCTCAGAATCCTCTTCGTCCTGCTCTTCAGCCACCTCTTCCCCATCATCAGCAACAGCCATCTTCTCCTCCTCTTCCTCCTCCCACCGCTGTCTCATCATCATGCCCCTGCTGCTCCTCGTCATCCTCGTCCTCCTCATCCTGCTCATCTGCCTGGTCCTCCTGGTCCTCCTTACCATCTGCAACCTAATCATCACCACCATCACCATCACCATCATCACCAGCATCATCAGCATCAGCATCAGCATCAGCATCAGCATCAGCATCAGCATCATCATCATCATCATCATCATCATCATCATCACCATCATCATCATCATCATCATCATCATCATCATCATCATCATCGTCCTCATCATCACCAGCATCAGCATAAGACACAGTATCAGCATCATCATCAGCATCAGCCTCATCACCATTATCATCATCATCAGCAGCAACATCAGCATCGCATCAGCATCAGCATCATCATCATCACCGTCATCATCATAATCAGCATCCTCCTCGTCATCATCATCGAAATATGCATTATCATCACCGTCATCATCGGCACCATCACCATCATCACCATCGTCATCAGCAGCATCATCATTATCAAAATTATCAGTAGCAACATTACCAGCAGCAGCAGTACCATCAGCAGCATCAATATCGTCATCAGCTTCACCATCACCATCATCAGCATCATCATCATCATCATCGTCATCATCAGCATCACCATCATCATCAGCATCATCACCATCGTCATCAGCATCATCATCATCATCAGAATCGTCATCGTCATCGTCATCGTCGTCGTCATCGTCATCCGCGTCGTCGACATCAAGATCATGGTCATCAGCACCATCGTCATCATTATCGTCGTCATCAGAAGCATCAGCATCATTACCATGAGCATTATCACCATCATTGTTATCAGCGCCATCATCAGCATCATCAACAGTAGCACCATCATCATCAGCGTCATCAATATCATCGGCATCATCATCGTCATCAACATCGTCATCTTCATCAGCATCAGCATCGTCAACATCAGCATTATCATCATCGTAATCATCATCATCCTCATCATCATCATCGTCATCGTCATCGTCATCGGCATCATCATCATCATCATCACCATCAGCATCGCCATCATCCGCATCAACATCATCTCAATTATCGTAATCTTCACCATCAACCAGATTCGCAAAAGCATCATCATCCCCCTCCGTAATTAGCCAATTTGGCTCAAGGTCAAGGTTCCCCTGTGGACCACACGGATACCGCTGATCCGCGGCCAGTTCTCCACTGTTCGCCTGGCCCGCCCCAAGCAGGAACTGAGTCTTTAGACGACTAGGTTGGTGAGCTCAGTGGAGCGTACCTCGCCTGCAGCCAGGTGAGGTTGGTGGGCTCTGCAGAGCATTTCGTGGAGACCAACTCCATGGCTGCATGGCAAAGTATAGCGCTCGGGAATATATGGCGCGTCCTCATGCTACTTGCTGCTGTCAGTGGAACTGCCGCAATCATTCGAAGTGTTGAAGTGCAGTAGCAGCCTCCAACCGAAGCCATCGCACACGAACACGGCACCTCGTGGGCAATGGCAACAGGGACCACCAGACATGGGGCAGCCCGTTCTGCAAATCGCATGGAGGCCCTCCAGGAAAATTGGCAAATCACGTCAACGCCGAGAACATTCCCGATGAAGTGGCTTCTCCCTTCGGTCCCAAAGATGGCCAACTACTCGCAGCACGGGAACGCCATCTTCCTCCAGGAGCTGCCTCAGGAGAAACAGGAAAACACCTTCGAGCCCTGGCAATGTGGTCAATCCTTTTCCCGCTGCTCAGGCCAAAGCAGCCCCATGAGCAAAGGCCGGAACTTGAACCAGAGAAAGCACTTCACGCGAGAGGCGCATGACGCGCTCGACAAGGCAGTCCGCATGGAGGAGTGCAAGAGGTGGCTCGCAGAGGCACAATATGATATACAACTTAAAGTTTGTGCAGCAGCTGAAGCGGCAGCTGCACACCAAGCTATACGACGTCAGCATGTGCGAACAACTCCAAGAGTACAAGTCGGGACCTACAGTAAAAAAGCTGTACCCCCCCGCAGGGGTCTACCTCATTCTTGCGCGTGAAAGAGAACCGCTCTTGTCGCTTGGGGAGGGAGGCAGTGAGGTGACCTATCTCATTATGGTTTTTCTTTTTCGCCTCGTCGTGTAGGAGGAGGAGGAGGAGGAGAGGAGGAGGAAGAGGAGGAGAAGCCGCAGCATAATAAAGTAACATAAGGATGGAATGAGAAGAAGGATTTCGCCAGAGGAGGAAAACGGAGGAAGGACGAGGAGGAGGAGGACGAGGCTCCCGCCTGAGAGGTCCCCCCAAAAACCCAAACAGGAGGAGGCTCCCACCTGCGAGGTCCCCAAAGAAACCAAACAAGATGAGGCTCCCGCCTGAGAGGTCCCCAAGAAACCCAAACAGATGGAGGCTCCGCATGAAAGGTCCCCAAAAAACCCAAACAGATGGAGGCTCCCGCCTGAGAGGTCCAAAACACAACCAACGAAACCTAAACACCATGCCTCTCATCCCTGTAGCTGTCCCAAAAAGCAAAAAACTCAAAGTTCCAGAGGATATGGCGGCCCTCGTCAATGCATCTGGGGCAGCGGCGTCGGATCTCTCCTGGAACGTTGCGTTTTTTTTTTTTTTCTGACAATTGCAGGGGTGGGAGGCATGGTGTTTGGGTTTTCTGGTGGCCTCTCAGGCGGGAACCTCCATCTGTTTGGGTTTGGGGGGGGCCTCTCAGGCGGGAGCCTCCTTCTGTTTTTTTGTTTTTGTTTGGGGGGGGGCTCTCCAGAGGGTACCTCATCTTGCTTTCTTGTGTTTGGTTTGTTGTTACCTCTCAGGCGTGGGCCTCGTCTTGTTTGGGTTCGGGGGGGACCCTCAGGCGGGAGCCTCCTCCTGTTTTTTGGGGGGCCTCTCAGGTGGGAGCCTCCTCGCAGTGAGTTGTCCGGCAGCCTCTCAGGCGGGAGCCGACGTTGATGGTAATGGAGCTGCCATCCAGGAGAGGGAATCCAAGAGGAGGGGGAGGGGGTGGAGGAGGGGGGGAAGGAAAATGATGATGTTGAGGAGGATGCGGATGCGCATGCGGGTGCGGAAGAGGAGAGGGGGGAGGAGGAGGATGAGGAGGAAGAGGAGGGGAAGGAGGAGGAGGAGGAGGATCTGCGAAAATGAAGGAGTGCGACTGAAGTAGCATCCAAGAGGATCAGATTGAGTTTCTGGGTGCGGCTATCGTGTGTGGCCATCGTCGCGGTTGTCCGTATCGTTGGAGATTCGTCCCCTCCTCCCTCTTCTCCTCTCCTCCCATTATGTTATTCCCCTTCCTCCTCTTCATCATGTTGCTAATCTCCCCACCCCCCTCCTTCTGTCTCCCCCCCTCTTTTCCTCATTGTGCATCCCCCCTGCTCCACCCCAACCCCGTCCTCCGATGTATTCTTCTCCTCGCTCTCCGATGCACAGAGTTGCTCTTCCTCGTCCTCGTCCTGCCTGCCCCCCCTCTCCCGTCGATCGCCTTCCTCCCTCTTCCTTCTCCTGCTGAGGTTCATGATATCCTCCTTCCTTTCTCCTTCTCCCGTTATTTCCTTCCTCCTCCCTCGCCCCCCTCCTCCTCATTATGCGTCGCTCTTTATCTCTCTCTCTCTCTCTCTCTCTCTCTCTCTCCCTCCCCCCCCCTCTCTCTCATCACTTGCTATATATATCTCTCATTATCTCGCCTTCTCTCCCCCACTCTATGTCGGAAGCGCAATACTTCGTCACTGTTGGAACGGAGCGCCCTGGACCCATCGAAGCGCAATGTTTCGTCCTCGTCGGAAGCGCAGTGTTTCCTTCTCGTCGGAAGCGCAATGCTTCCTCCTCGTCGGAAGCGCAAGCCTTCCTCCTCGTCGGAAGCGCAAAGCTTCCCCCTCAGAGCTCCTGACTTGACTGAAGGCCCCGAGCCTTTGGAAGACCCATCTCACCCCGTCATGTGGGAGCAGTGGTTGGGCATTGCGCAGCGCGGCAGGCCGCGCGCACTGACCCTTGCGAGACTGAGCCCTGGGATGGCGGAGAAGCGGGCGCCCGGCCTTGGGGCTGTGCGCAAGGTAGAGTGGAAACCTATTGCTGAGCGCTGGCTGAAGCACCGCGATGTTGTTTTTCATGCTGACTCTGCGCACTCCTACAAACTACGCGTGCCTGGGGTCACCCACGACTTCGTTGTTCACGAGAAGAAGTACAAGAACGTCGGCGGCAAGAGGGCCCTCACTCCCCCCAAGTACGTGGGGCTGATGACGCACGTGCCCCCGTCTGGCAAGCACCTCAAGGCCAAGAGCGGCACGCAGATCATTGACCGCGCGTGGCGTTCCATTAAGGACCGCGTGCGCAGGAGCGCCGCCGCCAAGGCAGGAACCAAGCTGCTTGCCACCAGGATCCGCTCGGCCCAGTACGATTAATGGCACAAGGACGACGACGTGTGGGTTAAGACGGGAGAGATGGTGCAGCACATCATGCGCGACGTGCTGACGGCGTGATCGGCCCTCGGCGGGCGTTTTGGTGTAGACGTAGGCAGTGCGCCCGTTCTACTCGGGGTATTCCACTTGCACAACGACGCGGTCTTTGATTCATCTAGCATGTGTACTGCACTTGGGTAGTGCATCTGCACTACGTCGGGGTTCTAGCACGTGCACTCTCCATTGCGTGCTTCTGCGCCTAGAAGTTCGCAGGTGAACACGAATGCCCGCGGGTCCTGAAACCCGGACGCATCGCACTGCAAACGAGTCCAATCATCTCACCGCCACAGCGCATCGCACATTCTAGCCTGCACTCCCAGCACGTTGACAAGATAACAACATCGCACCATCTTCGAGTTTTGGGGCCTGGAGATGGAGCAGAGCGAGATTGACTTGTGGAGCAAGCTCAAGTCAGATCTGGCATCCGAGGTTAATGAGCTTATCGCGGAGGCGGTTAGGCCCTCGGCTCAAGGGCTCACAGCCCCTGAGGAGCAGCTCACAGAGTACAAGGCGCACGCGTGGCGCTCCAGCGCAGCAGAACGGCTTCAAAAGCTGCCCCAAATGACGGAAACACTTCTCGCGACGCCGTAGCACTGCCCATCGAACCGGCAGAAGAAGCAAGAACAGCGACGCCAGATGGTTCGGGTGCGGCAGCTTCAACATCATCGGGCGCAGCTTCGGCAACTTCAGGAGCAGCACCGCCATCGCCGCCGGCTGCTTCGAGGGAGTTGGACTGCGCCTTGGCTGCTGCAAGGGCGCGGGGCGCCGCGCATTTCAGCCAGGCCGCCGAATTGGAGGAATCGTTCGAACGGGAGTGAATATGACGCGATTTGGTCGCGCCCGAAGTCGCGCACGAAGGAGCGCCCGAGCGCCGCCAGACGCACTGCGCTGTGCACTTCGCGTCGGCGGGAGGGCATTCCTAAGGCAGTTTTTGAAGAACAAGGACTCCAATGCCGCTATCTCGCGCGAAACGAAGATCCTGGCGGCAGCAGAATCAGCCGACATTCCTTTTTTCTCCCTTATTACTCCAGACCGGAATCCTGGCTGCGATTGAAGCGAGACGGAACCCAACGCCGAGGCCAGCTGCGAAAGAGCACTTGCCATCGGCGCCATCTCGGGGCCGGCGCGGGAACAGAAAAGGGCGCCGAGGGGAAGGGGGGGGGGGGGGGGCAAGTGAAGCCCGATGGCGAAGGATACGAATTTACCCTAAAACTCACCACCCCCTGGCCTGCCAAACCGACGCTGGACAGGCCCGCGCTGGACGGCCTCGGCGGCCAAACAACGCATGCGCCGCGGCGGGGGCAAGGGGGGGGCGGAGCAGGCGAAAACTCCAAACCACCTGGAGCAGCGCGCGGGCCAACCCGCCGTAGGCGAGCCGTTGAACGCACCCGGGGCCTTGCGAAACTGACGCTGCCGGACACCTCGGCCAGCCGCGCGATAGGAATCCGCGCGGAGTAGCTGGATTTATGAACGCGCCGAGAAATCTATCGGCCCCCAGGCCGAGCGAAAGCGCATCTGCCGACAGTGCAAATGATGCGAAGCGCAACGCGAGACAATAGGGCTAACCAGGCCTCGTTAGGAGAAAGGAAAAGAGAGAGAAAGAGAGAGGGAGAGAGAGAGAGAGAGAGAGAGAGAGAGAGAGAGAGAGAGAGAGAAAAAAAAAAAGAGAGAGAGAGAGAGAGAGAGAGAGAGAGAAAAAAAAAAAAGAGAGAGAGAGAGAGAGAGAGAGAGAGAGAGAGAGAGAGAGAGAGAGAGAGAGAGAGAGAGAGAGGAGAGAGAGAGAGAGAGAGAGAGAGAGAGAGAGAGAGAGAGAGAAGAGAGAGAGAGAGAAGAGAGAGAGAGAGAGAGAGAGAGAGAGAGAGAAAAAAAGAGAGAGAGAGAGAGAGAGAGAGAGAGAGAGAGAGAGAGAGAGAGAGAAACAAAAAAAAACAACAACAAAAAAACAAAAAAAGAGGAAGAGGAAGAGGAGGACGACGACGAGCTAGCAGCGGAGAAGGGGGGGACCGCTGAGAACGATCAGGCTCGCGGCCTTTTGCGGGCGGCTGCGGCGAACGCTGCGGCCCGCGGGGCCCCGCGGGCGCCCCCGCGAACAATCTCGCAGAATCAGCTGGCATTCTACGACACCTTGAAAGTCACAAGTGGCGCGACATTGCGCCCCCAAATGCCCGCGAGGCACGGCGCCAAGGCGGGCGGCATCGACGTGGGCATAAAAAAACACTCGTCGTTCCGTACATCCGTCATTTTTCATCGCATCCCGGTTGCGCTCTGGGCGCGGTCAACAGAAGTCGGCCACAGTGGTCGCCAGGACCCCTTAATGTTCGTGGCGTCGCACCCCTGCAGCGGCGAACAGCATCCACATTCATCCTCATCGTGGGCGCGCACCTCGCGGTTTCCGTCGGCGTCGAGCACCCATGCAATCAGGGCAAGCTCCTCGCGACATCCTCACTCATCTCACGCCAGCGACCGCGGGTGGCATGGGGGACTTCAACGCCGCCCCGTCACAAGAGCTGCCAGATTGGACTCTCCAACGAAATGGCCACTGCTTTAACCTGGCATACACCGCGCATGCCTCAACAAGAGCAGAGAAGGACAACGTGCAATCGACACTTCGCAATGGCTTCCCACGATGTTCAATGCGCCCAGCATGGATTTCACCTGCTCGATCCAGAAGGGGGCGACCACCGCGGCATAGGTCTCGAACTTGACCAGGCCCGCAGGCCAGCAAAAGGACAATTCTCTACCTTCCAAAGCCACCCCTGCCGCCATTGGCCATTGCCTCGCAGCAAGCGCGCCTGAATGTGACTCCAGGAACAACAAGGCCGCAAGCAGGGGGAACACACGCATGATCATGACGAGCAGGAAGCGGGGGGACAGACTTCCAGACGATGAAACATCTCTCGCTTCCGACTCACTAGTGCCTACACTATTTCCAGGGTGGCTCAGACAACGCCGACGCCGGGAGTTTAAAGACTATGGCCAGATCACCCAGCAGCATCTGCGGAACCAGGTCGGGGACGACGCGGCCCATGTCGCTACGGGCGCAGAGTCTACATGTCAGCCAGCGACGTACCTGAACTGGTCAATCGATCAGCTCGACGAGGTCTGGAGAGGCTTCCCCGACACCATGCCCCACGTCGGCCTGGACATCGCCGCCGACGTGGATCCAATAATCTCTGAGATTCAAGTTCGAACCAGCAGTGGCGCGTGAGTATGGTAATCTAATACGAATGGGAGTTGCAGGTATTGTTCTGAATTCTACGCGGGCAGAATCCTCGACTTCCCAGCTGCAAAGGGGTGGTGCGACCAGGGCCGATGAGAAACACGACAACTCAAATTGTTCCAGCTTCTGTGCCAGAGGCTACTGGGTCTCGGTCTGATTCTCAAGTGCGCTGGCGCTCGTCTCTCGCAGGCTGGCTCACCGAGGTTACCAGAATCACGAACCCTGGATCAGATCGCGATGACACTCATTTCCACCAGCAGCAGATGTTACCCAGACGCGGCTAAGATGAGGTTCAATTTCCTGGTGCAGCGAATGGTCAATGCAGCTGGAGAAATGCCAGCACCCGGACATGGGCAGAACTTTCATTATGATGGCGCAGCCTGGACTATTGCTCAACATCAGCAACATATCGTGACGAGCGCTGCTCCACATGAATGCATCAACAACCCGCATCAGTGCACCGTTGGAGCGGAAGGCAGCACGCGCCAACCACACCAAATTTAAGCAGTGGACCTCCCAGCCTCGGGAAGCTAGCTGCAATATTTTAGCGAACCCAATGCCAAGCTCAATGGCGAGATTGTGAACCACCACGGGCAAAACACGTCGCCGCAATATCAAAAACCGTTCCGATGAAGCGCGGGCCCTGGAACAAGAAATCGCATTATTCCATGTTTCTGGCCGATCGAGCCGCGGCGTTTCTACGGGGAGCACACGAGCGAGCCAGAGAAAAACCATTGCCAACCTTGGATAGCCGCACTGCTGGGGAAGCAGCCAGTCAGGTCAACTCGAACAAGGGGTTGGGCATCGAGCACCTCTGCGACGCGCTCAAGTACATTCCCCCTGCAGGCATCGAGCAGCTGACGGACGTGCTTAACGCCTGGGAAGGACACGGCAGCTGGTCGTGGCTACTTCAGGTTACGATAACGGCAGCGTTGCGCAAAGGACCGCCCACGGACAGCATATCGGAATTGTATATGGTAGCATTCGGCTTTGGAGGCCAGCATTCAGCACGTCAGAAATGCTCCACCACTTGGGTCGAGCAGGTCGCTGGCAAGTGGGGCAACGCCATCAGAGGGTCGCCTTGCTTAAGAATGGGCTTGCTGAGGGACGTCATGGACGAGGCGATAGAAGCAGGACCTGCGCGCACTGGCTCAGCCTCGCGCGCGTGGGACATCGAGTCCTCCCACGACTCTCTGGAGTATGGGCGCCTGCTCGATCAGAGCCTGAAGAACGGATTTCCGCCGAGGGCCATATTGCTAGAAGGCCTGGCGCAGCTGCTGGCGCGCGTCTTTCGTGAAAGAGATAGCGCTTCAGAAGCAGTTCGCGCAGCGGAGATTATCATTGCTGGTGGTCACACAGGTGCGATTTCGGCAGATTGGAGACATAGCTACTATGGTATATCCCATGCTAGAGCTCATCTGCACGAAGTACATACCCGGTGTGGACGCGCCCCCTTGGACCGGCGCCATTACGCAATTCGCATATGGCCCAGGCAAGGTCTGAACACTAGCTTTGGTCAAAACAGGCTCAACGTTCGGTAGATTATATCACAGAGCTCACCCAACCCTGGCCGCATAAACTAAGACCATCCCGGTGGGAATCTACATGTCTAGAGAAGGCGCTCGTTGTTTGGCCCACCGTGACATACTTACCAAATTCTCAGCAAGCGACTGATCCTGGAACCAATCGAGGACGCAAGAGGAGAGCCCGACCTGAAGCAGCAGGTCGGCGCAACATGGCAACAAGTTAGACATGCAGAGCCAAACCATCAGGAGCAGCTCGCACATGTCGCAAAGCAACACACCGAATCATTCACCGAAACACGTTCGCCAAAATTCAATATGACGCGTCAATTGACGGAATGCCGCCATCCACGGTATTGGCGCGGAGCCGAACTCTCGGACGCACGCTGGATTCTTCGGTGCGGGGTAGGTGCTTGGACACTGTACTCCAGCTCGAACTTGGAGACCAAGATCCTTCTATTGCACAGGTCTGGCGTATGCTAAATAGTTGGCTGGCTACCCTAACCTCGGGACCTGAAGCACGTTCGTTTGCGAAGCTCACGTGGTATGCGCATGTGGCTAAAGCACGAACTTAACCTGCACATCGATGGCGGCGAGCTACTTTGCCCGCAAGGGCCATGATCAACACCCTGTTGGACCTCCTGTGGGATCCAAGAAGGCCTTGGGATTGGGTCTCTGATCAAGGTGACCAGTTCAGGGCCTCAAGTGTTCCGAGCATTTTGGGGGTTTTCGGCATCGCCGACCTATAACGGTAATAGCTAGCACACTTCACAAACATGTTTGGGCACGTGCAACCCGGCAGGAAGCAGGCGGGCATCGACATCAGATATAGCGCTAAGCTGATTCACCCAGCACGTGCGCGCGATCAATATCAGTAGACAGGTGCTGTGCTATGCGTAGCTGCTGGCGGTCAGTGGCCCCGCTAACGAATTTTAGTCGTTCGTAAACCAATTGATTACTCAGTCGTGTGCGATAAGTACCAGAGTGGACATACTGATACGATGTTTCATCGAATCTGGGAATTATCATGCGATGCTGAACTGGCACCTGTCAAAGCCACCGAGCAGTTAGCTCACCGAACGCAGCACGAGGCACAGCCAGCCGTTTGACTTCGAGGTGTCACGCCTGCTTCCTGGACTCAGGTCTCCGCGCCCCCGATTGAAGGCGACGCCTTCACGTTCGTGCACAGCCCGTTCCCGCGATCTGCTCGATGGATTGTAGGCGCCGGGGACGCGTCCGGAGGTAAGCACTCGGCGTCGCCGCGGTTTCAAAGAGTTTCTTGGTCGTAAGTTGTGTTCGACCCCTTCGATATCTGTTGCGCTGCCCCTAGCCTTGAACTTGGGCAGCAAGCTTGGGGAGCGGTATGGGAGGAGCAGGCCATTAGCCACGGAGAGCTCATCGGACTTCTGAAGTTCTAGAGGTGGCGCTCCTGAACAGCCACCTGATATATGTCACAGACAAATCATGTGTTGTCGATTCCTATGCCAAAGTGAGCTGCGATCGATACCAAACCGAATACAACAATGATTGGAAGAGAGTGCGAGAAGCTTCCCATCGTAGGCATTGCACGATGTTGAAAGTGTAATCTCACATGACTACCGAGCTCGCGGCTTCCAGAGGCGAGCGAGTTTTTGCGTTTGTTGGTGAGCTCCCGGTCGACGAAGTCGCCAAGCAAATTTCTGAACATATCCAGCTCGCCCCAGGAGAAACATGTTCAGGACGTGTTGTCGAGGCCTTAACTCGCTCCATTCGGGCTCGAGCGACCTCCGTTGCCCAGCCACGACGAGCTGATGAATCGGGTGCATCTCGTGCTGGGCACAAGGGCAAGGCGAAGGCCCGAGCTCAGACGAAGCCCAATCCAGCAGCCAAGCCCAGCCAGCCTACAATCAGCAGCATACTTCAGAAATCTGTCGAACATTCCGAAATTAAATCAGCCCTCAGCACCAGTTCCTACGGCCATCTGCAACGCTCGAACTGTCCGTCCGTCGTTACTGTTGATCCCCAAGAGGCCGCCCACGAGCTTCTCAGGGGACCGTGCGTGCCTGCTGTGTCAGTCCCCGGGTCCGCCGCGAAGTCAAGCAGGTGCGCAACCCGTCCCTCGGGACTCAGCGGGCTCACCCGAGCCGTGCAAACGGTGGTCACGCTTCGGACTGTTCTTGTTGGCGCGAGCTGCGGGTCCCGTGCGTCCCGCCGTTCCCAAAAGCTTCTCAAGGAGTGTGCACCGCCTACGGCTGCAGGCAGAGCCTTCCTTGATAGGCTCGCGAAGGGCGGAATCGAATCCCCGCGAAGGCCTCCCTCGGCCTGGAGGGCAGTGGTGATGCTCTTTGACAAGACCACTGGTAATCTTCGGGGTCCTCCTCATTCCTCTCCTCCTCCTCCTCCTCCTCCTACCCCTCCTCCTTATCCTCTTCATGCCCCACATCCTCATCCTCATCCTTATCATCCTCCTCTGTTATCCGTCCTCCGTCTATCTATCCTTCCTCTGCCTCTACCCCCCATGCACTTCCCCCCATGCCTCCAACCTCCCTCCTCCCTACCCCCCAAGGTCATAAGAGGCGCCTGTGACTTGGGTGAAGCGCTGCGCTGCGCTGCACTCTGGCCGCATGCGCTCGTATAAAAGTAAGGTCTGGCTCGTCGGGGAGCAGACTGAGGTCTCCGCGGAAGAGGACGGTGGAGGGGTGTACAGGACGGCCGCATGGCAGCTAGAGTTTTGGTGAACAATTAAGGGCTTCTGTCGGCCACGGAGGCGCAGCACGCAATTCCCAATCTAAAACTCGGTTAGCCGCTAACTACTGCTCAGGCTTCCAAAGAGCGCCGGCATGTACATACAAGTTGGACGTCGTGTACCCGCGTTCCCAGCTACTGTCTGACGAGGCTCTTTCTGAGAAGAGACCCTTGACCTGGTTGCAAAATTTACATGCGTAAGGTTCCCCTGGACGGTGGCGAGCGGGCGAGCGGCTCCGCAACCTCCTCATCATCCTTCCCCATCCCCCTCGTCATGATCACCACCACCATCATCATCATCATCATAATCATCATCATCATCATCATCATCATCATCATCATCATCATCATCATCAAGTTGGACGATATCGAGTTGGACGACCTGCAGGCGATCATCCAGCAGCACTGCGCAGCGGGGGGGAGGCTCAGAGTCCCCCGAGGCGCTGGCCCAGCTGCTGCGGGCGACACCACTGCCCCTGCAGGAACTAACGGCGACGGGTTCGGCGACGTCGGCGGCCGATCCGTTCCCTACAGCGGCGATGGCATCGACACAGGCTTCTTGTCTGCAGGCGAGCTTCTGGAGGCGGCGGCCGCCTCGCGGTTGGCCCTCGCAGCGGCCAGCTTCCTCCTCGGGGTCCCACTCGAGGCGCCCCAGGCCTTAGACGCTCAGATGCCCGATGAGGCAATTTGCTTGCCAGTTGTTGCCGCTCTTTATCAATAATTTGGCGCTCGACACGGCCGCGTCGGTCGGCGGCGCTTCACTCTCGTGCCGAGGGGGACCCGTCGCGAAGGCTTCGCACTCGCTGGGTTCTCTCTCTGCTGGCGCCCTCGGTAGGCCGTGCACTCAGCTCTGAGCGCTGGGGTGCATGGCGCACTGATGGAGCGACCAAGGTAGCTAGGCGCACGTGCGCCCGCCCGCTGGGGGGCCTTGGTGCCTTCACGGGATCTGCTCGTGTCGCAGGCGGGTCCAAGGATCACGAATGCCTGCGCCGAGCTGCTGCCTCTGGGGGGGAGGGACCCCGTGGCGTAGGCTGTACCCCGTGGGGCTCGGCACACGCCAGGGTTCACTCCCTCCCGCCCCTCTTGGGCAGCGTCTTACGCTCGGCGCCGTCCGCCGGCTCGCTGCAGAGCAGCCGCAGCGACGCGTCGGCGGGCCCTGGCGTTCTTGCACGGCCGTCTGATGGTCAGCCGCTCCGAGCGCCTTCGGCGCCTCCGTTTAATGTAGCCGCTGGCGCGCCTTGGGCGCGGCAGCCCGCGCAGCTTGCTGCGCTCCAGCCCGCTCTGTGCTCTGTGCCGCGCCAGGCGGAGGCCGAACCGTGGTGGTAGGCTGTGGCCGACCGTCAGGATCGCCTCCGAAAGCCACCTCAGAGCAAGTCGTCCCCGTCTGAGGCCTGGTGCCTAGGGGACTGTTGCTCTGGTGTGGCGCGCCGAGCTGTCTGCGAGCTGAGTCGCCGTGAGGGCTCGGATGCTTTGCTGACCGCCTGCCTTTGGCTGGGGCGGTCGGCGGCCTCAAGGCTTTCAGGCGATCTGCGAGTGTGCCTTGGGCACGGGTCAGGCCTTGCGTCCGCAGCGCCAGAGGGAAAGGCCATGGCTTCGGGAGGCTGTATCGAGCGGGGAGCTCCAGACCTTCTTGGATGCGTGGATCATCATCATCATCATCATCATCATCATCATCATCATCATCATCATCATCATCATCATCATCATCATCATCATCATCATCATCATCATTAACAGCAGCATCATCATCAGCAGCATCATCATCAGCATCAAACAATCAGCATCATCATCACCACCAATCATAATCGCCACCGTTATCAGCATCGGCATCATCAGCAGCATCCTCATCCATCATCAGCGTCATCATCCTCATCACCATCGTCACCATCATCATAAATAACACCAGCTACTGCACGACCCTGGTCGCGGCCCTCATCCTCATCATAATCATCATGATAATCATCATCCTCGTCATCGTCATCGTCACCATCATCAGCATCATCCTTCTTCTTCTCAATCGTCAAAACTGCATCCAGCATCATCATTACCACCATCATCACCACAGCCGCCATCATACTCATCATCACCACCACCATAACCATCATAATCGTAATTATCATTATCACCATCAGCATCAGCATCCTCCTCGTTATCATCACCATCACCAACAGCAGCATACCATCAACACCACAATCAACATCATCATCATCATCATCATCGTCATCACCATGATGATCACCATCATCACAATAATAATAAAAAGTGTCATCATCATAAACACTATCACAATCACAATCATCACCATCGGCATCAGTATCATCACCATCATCACCATCATGGTCATCAACATTGTCACCTTGTTCTCACTCAGCATCAGCATCATCATAGTCATCATCATCGTCACCATCATCATCATCAACATCACCATCATAAGCATCATCATCAGCAACACCATCGTCATGTCCTGCCCCTCCCTCCTTCGTTTCCTGCTCCATTCTCTCTCCTCCCTCCCTCCTATGCCCCATCCTCTAACCCTCCATCCCTCCCTCCTCTGCCCCATCCCCCCTCCCTCCCTCCCTCCTTCCCTTCCTGGTCCATCCTCTCTCCTACCTCATATTATCATTCCTCATCACTATCGCCACCACCATCATCAGCATCATCATCATCACCATCATCATCAGCAGCAGCATCATCGTCATCATCCGTATCAGCATCATCGTCATCATCATCAGCAGCATCATCAGCATCATCATCAGCATCAGCATCATCATAATCATCAAAACCATCATCATCGTCATCATCAGCAGCAGTATCATCAGCAGCAGCATCATCGTCACCATCCTTGTCAGCATCATCAGCATCATCAGCATGATCATCAGCAGCACCATCATCAGCATTATCATCATCATCATAATCATCATAACCATCATCATCATCATCGTCATCATCAGCAGCATCATCAGCAGCATCATCATCATAATCATCAGAATCATCATAATCATAAAACTCATCATCAGCATATCATCATCACAACTATCACCATCATCATCATCATCATCATCATCATCATCATCATCATCATCATCATCATCCGCAGCAACAGCATCATCACCACCATCGTCATCTCCTACCTTTTCTTCTCATCCATCCCCATCCTCGTCATCATCATCAGCAGTAGCATAATCAGCATCATCACAATCATCATCAGCATCAGCATCATCATCACCATCATCACCATCATCATCACTATCATCATCAGCAGCATTATCGCCACCATCAACATTACCATTGTCCTCATTATCATCACCATCATCAGCATCATCATCAACCGCATTATCATCGTCATCGTCGTCATCGTCATCGTCATCGTCATCATCATCATCATCATCATCATCATCATCATCATCATCATCATCATCATCATCATCATCATCCGCATTATCGCCATCATGCCTCATCCCTCATCCCCCATCCCTACATCCGTCATCCCTCATCCCTCACCATGTGTCCCCCATCGCCCTCCCTCCTTCCCTTCCTGTTCCATCCTCCCTCATCCCCCCTTCATCTGCCCCATCCCGCCTTCCTCCCCTCCCTCCCCCTGCTCCCCCCCTCGCTCCTAGGGCCGGGGCGGAGAGGGAGGCCGTTCGGAAACCGGGGCGCCCCAGGTCGGCGTCGGCCGCTCGGCACGCGGTCGACCAGGAGCCGGGGGAGCCGTGGTCGGCGTCGACGGCGGTGCGGAAGGAGCAGGGCGAGCCGTGGTCGGCGTCGGCCGCACGGGCGGCGCCCCATCTGACCTGCGCCGCCTCGGGGGCGCGCGCGCCAGAGCCAAGCGAGAACGGGGGAGGAGGAGGAGAGGAGGACGAGGAGGAAAGGAGGAGAGGGGGGTGGGAGAAGCAAGCCCCCGCCCCGAGCGCAATCCTCCTCCTTCTCCTCCTTCACCTCCTCCTCCTCCTCCTCCTTCTCCTCCTCTTCCTCCTCCTCCTACTCCTTTTCCTCCTTGTCCTCCTCCTCCTTCTCCTCCTCCTCCTCCTCTTCTTCCTCTTCCTCCTGTCCTCTTGTCCCCATCCCCCTTATCCTTCTGGTGTCCCACCCCTTTCCTTGTGGGCACCTTCCCCTAACTCACCAGCTGACGTGTCGCCAGGGCGGTCCGTGAGTTTCGCCTGGGACCTCCTCGCAGTTGAGGAGAATGAAGCTTGACATTTCTTCCGCAGCACAGATGAAGGATGGGGGGCGGCTGGCTTTCAAAATAGTCACTCGCCTGGGTGGTGCGCATTTTCGTTTGCACAAAAGGCACGAGTGACTTGAGTGACACGGACGAGGACGAATCCGCCACCGTGCCTGCACGAACTGGGTGGGGGGGGGCACGATCTCTCTCAAATGAGACCATGCGGGCCAATCTCTCCCGCCGACCGCGCAAATGTCAAACTTCGTGGACACCATCATCGCCATCGGCACGATCAGCACCGGCACCGTGATTGGCCTTGCCGTCGTGATCGCCGTCGTCACCAGCGTAGCTAAAATCATTACCGTGTCTGCCGTTGCCGACGTCGCTATGATACCGCGCCCGCCCGAGTCACTGACCCGCACTGAAGCGCCTGCGCGCCAGAGCGGCTGGGAATTTCCCGGCGGTCAGCGCCACCGCGGCCGCGTCGGTCGCACCAGACTAGCTGGCCGCTCTGCGCGCGAGCCTGCGCGCGCCAACACGACCACAGCGACGCGCCAGCCAGCGCCAAGCAGTCGCCGCAATCGCCGCCACACGGGTTTTACATACCAAGTTGCGGGTAGGTGGGTGGGATGATTGGGCGGGAAATAGGATTGGCAACTTCAGATTCGGCAGGGCGAAGTGCACCGCATAGGTTCTCCCTTCTAGCAGAGAATTGAGGTCCACAACCCTCTCGAAGCCAGATTTATCCGTGCCCCCGGGGGATACGCAACTTACACCGGATTGCGCCCCATCGTTCATTCGAAATGTGAACTCGCATCATCCCAGCCAAATTTTCCCACCCACCCACGCCCTCATCCACGTCAAATGCAATAATATGCGCGCACACTCGCTCACCATGAAAAATCAAATCTCATGAAGCTCGCGCAAAAGGAGACAACGTCCACCCGCGCACGCCGTCGAGCGCGCGTGCCCACATCTGTCAGACATCGATGGCTGTCGCAAGGATTCCAACATTGAGTGGCACCACCAACAACATAACCGCGTTGCAACGGGCGCGTTCAAGATTGTCTGCGCGAGATCTTGCGAATTCTTACGGGAACCATTCGTTGTCCAATATTTTCGTCGAGCGCAACTAGGCGGGACTCTCAAGCGCGCGCGCGTCGAAGACATTTGAACGCCCACTCGCGCGCTGGGGGGCGCGACCCCCGTCAAATCCTTCCACGCGGGCCGTTATCCCACCAGCGCGTGGGCGCCGTCGCCGACGTCGGCGCGATCGACGTCGGCGCCGCCATTGGTCTCGCCGTCGTCATCGCCGCCGTCGTCATCAGCTGCAATCATCGCCGCGCCCGCCGTTGCCGACGCCGCTACGACGCCGCGCCCGCCCGGCCCACCGACTCGCACTGAAGCGCCCGCGCGCCAGCACGGCCTGCGAGATGCGCTGGGAAGCCCCCAGCGGCCAGCGCCGCCGCGGCCGCGTCTGTCGCGCCAGACTAGCTGGCCGCTCTGCGCGCGAGCCCGCCCGCGCGCTAGCGCGGCTGCGGCGATGCGCCAGCCAGCGCCAAGCAGTCGCCGCAATCGCCGCCGCACGGGTAGACGGGCGGGGCGATTGCACGAGCAGCGGAGATGACTGCGCCAAGTTCGGCAGGGTGAATTGGGCCGCAAAGATTGCGGAACATATATTGTGCCAAAAAGTTTGCAGCGCGCCGATCGCACCGCAAACTTTGCGCCACATGCTCCACGCCGCATAGACTGCGCCACATGCATGGCACCACTTATATTCCAAATCGCACCGCCTAGATTGCACGGCGTAGAGCGCACAACTCAGCTTGCGCAGCATTGGTCGCGCCGCGCAGATTGCGCCACCCACGTTGTCCTGTCTAGAAAAGCAATGGGATCGACCCCCCCCCCGTGCCCCACCCCCCGCCCGCCCGCCCGCCCGCCCCCGCCCCCCCCGCCCCGCGCCCCGCCCCCGCCCCGGACTTAACGGCCAACCCCATCGCCCATCCTGCATGTCAGTTCATACCATCCCAGCGAAGCCGGTATCGACCCCCCCTTACCCTGCGGCAGAAATTTCACGCGCGCGTACTCGTCCATTCAGAATGGTACATTTCCAATAATCCCTTGCCCAAGAATTACCCTGTGACGTACCCAACCCATTTGTATCAATGGAAGCGAGGAGTTGGCCGAAACTTGCATGGACAATCAACTTGATGTGTAAGCAACTTGGGAGGCGTCACTGTGCTGGGCCCCGCAAGCAGGCGACAGTTTCACAGATCGCAGCCCCCCAGGGGTGGCGAGGTCTAGTTTGAATCTGCGTGTGGCGTCACTGTGGTGGGCCCCCAGCAGGCCGCGAAAGTGGCGACAGTTTCACAGATCGCAGCCCCCCAGGGACGGCGAGGTCCCATTTGAGTCCGCCGTGGGTACCCACTGTGCTGGCCCCCCCAGCAGGCCTCGACGGTGGCGACGGTTTCCCATATGGCAGCCCCCCAGGGATGGCGAGGTCCCATTTGAATCCGCCGTGGGTACCCACTGTGCTGGGCCCCCCAGCAGGCCTCGAAAGTGGCGACAGTTTCCCATATCGCAGCCCCCCAGGGATGGCGAGGTCCCATTTGAGTCCGCCGTGGGTACCCACTGTGCTGGGCACCCCAGCAGGCCGCGAAAGTGGCGACAGTTTCACAGATCGCAGCCCCCCAGGGATGACGAGGTCCCATTTGAGTCCGCCGTGTGTACCCACTGTGCTGGGCCCCCCAGCAGGCCTCGAAAGTGGCGACAGTTTCACAGATCGCAGCCCCCCAGGGATGACGAGGTCCCATTTGAATCCGCCGTGGGTACCCACTGTGGTGCCCCCCAGCAGGCTTCGAAAGTGGCGACAGTTTCACAGATCGCAGCCCCCCAGGGATGGCGAGGTCCCATTTGAGTCCGCCGTGGGTACCCACTGTGGTGCCCCCCCAGCAGGCCTCGAAAGTGGCGACAGTTTCACAGATCGCAGCCCCCCAGGGATGGCGAGGTCCCATGTGAGTCCGCCGTGTGTACCCACTGTGCTGGGCCCCCCAGCAGGCTCGAAAGTGGCGACAGTTTCACAGATCGCAGCCCCCCAGGGACGGCGAGGTCCCATGTGAGTCCGCCGTGGGTACCCACTGTGCTGGGCCCCCCAGCAGGCCTCGAAAGTGGCGACAGTTTCACAGATCGCAGCCCCCCAGGGATGGCGAGGTCAAATTTGAATCCGCCGTGTGTACCCACTGTGCTGGGCACCCCGGCAGGCCTCGAAAGTGGCGACAGTTTCACTTATCGCAGCCCCCCAGGGATGGCGAGGTCCCATTTGAGTCCGCCGTGGGTACCCACTGTGCTGGGCCCCCCAGCAGCCCTCGAAAGTGGCGAATTTTCGCAAATCGCAGCCCCCCAGGGATGGCGAGGTCAAATTTGAATCCGCCGTGTGTACCCACTGTGCTGGGCACCCCAGCAGGCCGCGAAAGTGGCGACAGTTTCACAGATCGCAGCCCCCCAGGGATGGCGAGGTCCAATTTGACTCCGCCGTGTGTGCCCACTGTGCTGGGCCCCCCAGCAGGCCTCGAAAGTGGCGACAGTTTCACAGATCGCAGCCCCCCAGGGATGGCGAGGTCAAATTTGAATCCGCCGTGTGAACCCTCTGTGCTGGGCCCCCCAGCAGCCCTCGAAAGTGGCGGCAGTTTCGCAGATCGCAGCCCCCCAGCTGGCACGCAGCGACGAGCGAGGCAAAAGGCAAGGGGGAAGGAGGCAGGAAGGAAGGGAGAAAGGAGACGCGCGAGCAGTGCTCTATTCAAAACGAGAACCCAACGCAGGAGGGGTGGGAAAAAGACGACATGCACATGCGCACGTCGTCGCGCGCGCATGCCGGAGTCGTTGCTCTGCTTGTGTTTTCCGCATTCTTATTTCCCGGAACTCAGGCGACCGGATGATTTTACCATCGAGCGCCCCAAAAACATGTAAAAAACAAGTTCTTTCGCAACGCAAGTTTTTTAATCACCCTGCGCTCGCGCTTTTGCAAAATCTTGAGGTGACCATCGGTTTTGTCTTCAACCGGTTCATCAAATTCTACCAAGCGTGCATCTCTCGCGCGCGCATGTCGAAACCGCCCGGACGCCCGCCGCGCGTGGTGTCGTAAGAGCGCCCCGCAACAAATGCGACGATGTGCACGCGCGCGCGTCGTCGCGCGCGCGCCGGATATTCTTCAAAAACCTGAGGTGCCGCAAGGGCGCCAACATCGAGTGCCCAGATAACACGTAAGAAACACATGCTCGCAACATCCAGATACAAACAAGTCTGCGCACGCGCGCTCTTGCGAAGATCAGGAGGAACCGTCGATTCACATAACATTCTACTAAACAGACCTCTCGCGCCGCACGTCGAAATCATCGGAATGCCCTTGCGCGCGCGCGCTGGGGGGAGGGGTGGGGGGCGCGATCCCTGTCTGATCGTGCCCTGCGGGCCACGCGCGCTCGTCGGCCGCGCGCTCGCGTCGAACTCCTCTCAGAACCTCCATCGCCGACGCGACGACATCGTCATCGTTGTCGGTGCGATCGGCGTCGGCGCCGCCATTGGTCTCGCCGTCCTCCTCGTCACTATCGCCAGCGTCATCGCTACTATTATCATCGCGCCTGCAGTTGTCGACGACGCCGCGGCACCGCGCCCGCCCTTGTCGACGACTTGCACTGAAGTGCTCGCTGGGGAGTGCCCACCACCGCCGCGTCGCCCACGCCAGACAAGCTGGCCGCTCTGCGCGCGAGCCAGCGCGCTAGCGCGGCCGCGTCGACGCGCGAGCCAGCGCCACGCAGCACTGGCAATCGCCGCCGCAAGGGTTTTGCAGACCCAGTCGCGGTTCGGTCGGCGGGGCGATTGCGCGAGCAGCGGGCTCGACAACTTCGCGCTCGGCAGGGTGAACCAGGTGAATCGCGCAGCGCATGTTGCGCCACATGGATTGCACCGCGAACGTTGTTCCACATAGACTGCATAACATATCGCGCAACGCACGTTGCGCCGCACGGGTTGCACCGCACGGGGCGCGCAACATAGAATGCAACGTCGATTGCGAGGCAAAGATCGCGCAACGTAGGTCGCGCAACATAGATTGCACTACATATTTTGCACCGCGCAGATCGCACCATATATATATATCCTCTCTCACGAGGACGGGCGCAAGCCGCCCCCGAGACCAAGACTATCGACTCTCCTGGGGATGACGTGATACGCATGCTCGCTATAGTACGCGCGTCTCCGCGGCACCGGGTGCCCGGGTCGTCGTCGGCGACACTGATCAAGACCGACTGGTCTGAGATCACTGTCGCCGGCGCGGTGCGCAGTGGTTCCAGGGGCGCAGTCTCAAGAAGCCGGAGTTCGCAGTGTAACTAGATCGGCCCCTTTTTTTTTCGCGCATCAAAAGTGAATGCCCGCAGGGGGAAGGGGCTCCTCAGCAGGCGCCTCCGCCGTCTGAGCGTCTCCGCCGGGAGCGGGGCCGTCCGTTGTCTCATCGAATTTCGACGGGGCCCTCGTCGAAACCAGCCATGGGTTTGGATGGCTTCAGACACTGTATTACCCGTGCGCACGTAGACCCAGTGAGCGCGCCAACGTCGAGGGCAGCGCGTTTCGACTCATCGTAGACCAGGGTGAAGCGGTCAGCGCAAGTGACAGCTGGCAGCCAGCAAATACCTGCAGCAAGACGGACTGTGACCACGTCTTCGGTCCTAGAAGTAGTTGCGAATCAGATACTGGAGCGCAAGATGTACCTTGGGCGATGGCTTGCTAGCGGTGGTCATTCGCAAGTCCCCTTGCTTAGTCGGTAAATATTCGCGGGCCCCCCATGCAGGTAGACTTGCAACGAATGCAAACACCGCGCGAAGTGCTGTGTTTTCCGAGCCAAGTTCTCGGGCAATGAGCACCTCCGCGCACGGGGTGCGACGTGCATCTGGATACTGAGCGGCTGCTTCGCGATTGCCGACCCGCGCGATAGCTCGACCCCTCTCAGGGCATATTTCGCGCGACTGGGCAGGGGTCGTTCCCGCCTCCCCAGTCATCCTCGATTGTGGTGGGTCGGAGGTGATCGCCGTTGCGATGACCCAAGATGACCTGCGTAGTTTTTGGATGCGAAAAAAACCGGGGACCTGGATCGATGAGATGGCGCGCGCTACACGGACGAAGCCACACTTGCAAGACCACGATAGGTCAATGCGCTACGGGACAACGAGATCCACGTGGCAGTTTTCGGAAATCCATTCAAATCACGCGCAACCACCCCGATCTCCTAACGCTCCCACGGCGCCAGGTGCAACGGTCGCCATGCATACGCGTAGGTGCGCAACGAGAAACCTGATGCAACTCAGCAGTGCACCTGCGCCCCCCAGTCGCTCTTTGTCGATGCAGTTCGCATTGCGAAATAGCTTTTGGAGTCGTCAATCGACCTCTTTAACGAATGGAAGCGCACTCCAATCTTCGTCACCAAAAGCGCTGGCTTTGATCTTGATGCCGAAGATCTCCCTCGCGAGCCGTCTGGCGCTATCGCCCGACCACCGCCGGGCGGCCTCGGGCGCCCAGCACGCGCGGACAACGTCCGAAAGGATCCGCCAGATCTTTCGAGGGATCTGCGAGTCTGTCGGCGTTTCGACGCTGATCTGGCATGCTGAGAGCGCGAGAGCTGCAAGGAATATCACAGGTCGAACAGAGTTGAACATGTTACGGTTCCGGGCGCATGCAGCTTCGCAGCGCCAGTCGAAGTGCCTGCCAACCCGCATCAACCAATGGCGGGAGGGCATTAACATCCGGCGGGAACGCCAGACCCACTGGTAGCACCTGAGGCACCCCAAGAGGCACCGCAGGTGCCAGCGAGTCCATCAGGAAGGCGGTCTGCACCTGCAAATAGGGATACTATGGCGCGCGGCCACGGCCTAGCGCCGACGAGACTCGCTGCGCTGAGAGCCATGATGTTACGCGCGGGGCTCACGCGGGCGGAGGACCAGCGGGGAGCTCCGATGACCACCTGCAAATCAGTGGTCGGCGTGGACGCATGCAGCGCGGAGAGACGCCGCCACTGGCGCCCGTGGCTGACGCTGCCGCGGAGATGCGCGTGCCCAAACTGCCCGACTGGACTTGTTTGGATGTTCGGGCTAGCTTGCAAAATCTCAGAAGCTTCTATATTTCCGTCGTCACCGAAAACTCAGGGCTATGCCTTCGGTGGCGCCATGCCAGGGAGCCTGGTCGCTTGAACGGAAAGTGCAGACGTGGCTATGCCTTCGGTGGCGCCGTGCAAAATCGCGACAGTGGCTTGTTCATGTCCATTTGTTGTAGCCTCAGTGTGCTCTCAAGTGTCCTCTTGAGTTCCCAGGGCCTGGGGCGACGCAATCGGGTGACCAGCCACGCTCCTGCGGCTACCGTCCCAATTGCACAGGGGCCGACGGCGGAGAGAGCAAGCGAGGACATGCCATTATATCTGCCCATAATTACACAATTGATATGGTTCAGGACCCTCCTGGCTGAGGTAGTTCAAAGGACTTCGTGCTTCGTGTGTGGCAATAGATTTGCGAGCCGGAACCCGGCCTACAATCATGTCTTGTATTCGTTTGCCTCGGGTGCCTGTCGGCAGCAGCTCTGTACCACCCTCAACCGTGATGTACCTGCTGGCCCGTTCTCCTGCAGGCTATGCGAGGCCCAAGTTTCTGACGAGTCCGCCCTCCACATCCATTCTCGTTCACACTTCGAGGACATGTCTCTTGTGTTTCCTGGCGATGGCGGAGATGGCAGAGCCTGCATGGGCCGCCCAGGGTGGCAAGCGCAATGGGGATGGCGCAGAGGAGAGAGAGAAGGGAGCGAAGGCGGCGGAGTTGCTCGAGAGTCTCGGGGTGGAGGCGGCCTCCAAACAAAAGGGGGTCAAAGGAGGAGCCCTGGCGGCGCTGCTGCTGGTGCCCACACGCCTCGCACTCACCAGCGCGCGAGATATGGCAGAGGTGAGTTGCGCCTGTTACACGTGCTTCATGGTGGCTGCGGGCGTCGGATTCGTGCAGCGTCTCCAGGATAAGGGCCGCAAATACGCGGAGGACTGCAAGGCGGACGGCAAAGATCATCGGCACGGCCCCTCCTGGCCGCAAGTGTTCAAAGCGTTTCTGAAGTGGGCTTGCACGGACGGGGCTACGACAATTCTAGCACCTACCAGGGCCCTTTTCGAAGACTACTGGAATACGATCATATTGGGGCCAGATGCTCTCCAGACGCTGCAGGTGCACTGCCGCCACTTCCGCATCAATGCTTGCTGGTACAGCAAGAGAAGCGCAGTCCAAGCCCGACCGATTCAAGTTCCAGATCATGCTCGGGGTGCAGCAGCAGGCGAACAACTTCAAGGATCACTCGCTCATCCGGATGGAAGCCATCACCCAGACAATCATCGCGGCGGGCACTCCAGAGGCCAAGACGTACTACCTGCCAGGCAGCCCCCCCGAGGGGGGGGCCGGAACGAGAGGCGGCGAAGCTGATCCAGAAGCTGTGGCTCGAGGATCTTCCAGACAAGGAGGGGGAGACGAAGGACGGGGACTGAGGGCTGCTCGTGCCCGCCTGACGGCCATCAACGGCAGCACTCGTGCTGCCGAAGTGTACATCCAGGGCCACCTTCAGGACGATACCTTCCTCTCCCTCCAGGCCCGGACCTCCACACCCATCCTCAGGTACACCCTGGGTGCCCTGGATGTTTGTGTTTCTCAATTCCCCCCCCCCCCAATTCACGCTTTGCTGGACGCCGAACGGGTGCGGGCCTTCTCCGAAGCCCCGCGTAGGCTGCGGTTCTGGGGGGGGACCGCCTCTCTGGGTCCTCCAGGCCCTCCGACGTTTGGGCCGCCCCTCGTCGGGACTCCTAGTCGGCCGTCAAGTGGTGGAGTGCATAGGCGAGCCCCCAAGGCGTCCCCAATCGGGGGCCTCGCTTTTGCCAAAGGTCTCCCCTTGCAGGGCCCCACAGATTATCAAGCCCCTTACATGGTTCTCGAACGCCTGGTCCGTCATCTTCCTGTTTTCGGTTGCCCTGGCTGCGTCCGTAGTTCGAGGTACCACATCGGACCGTTGGTCAGCTCCTCCTCCTCCTCCTCCTCCTCCTCCTCCTCCTCCTCCTCCTCCTCCTCCTCCCCCTTTCCTTGCCTGCCTGCATGCATCTGCATTTGTCCCCTTCATCCCCCCTCGTTCCTTCCTTCCTTCCTCCTTCTTTCTTTTGTCCTTCCTTCCTTCACACCTCATTCCACTCCACAAATTCCCCGTCCTCGTCCGACGACGACGACGAAAACGAACCGTCGGCAAGGGGGCGGGGAGAGGGACGGCGGCCTCCCGGGAGAGGCCCAGCTCCATCCGATTCGTCTCGGGCACGCGGGCAGCCCCCTCCTGGCGGCGCCGAAAGCAGTCGGGGTCCTCGCCATCGTCGTGGGGGCGGGCGCCATCGTCGCCGCCATTGGATGAGGAAGCGAACGAGGAGTCGGAGGAGGAGGAGGAGGATAAGGAGGGGGAGGGGGAGGAGGAGGAGGAGGAGGAGGAGGAGGAGGAGGAGGAGGAGGAGGAGGAGGAGGAGGAGGAGGTAGGGGAGGAGGAGGAGGAGGAGGAGGAGGAGGAGGAGGAGGAGGAGGAGGAGGAGGAGGAGGAGGAGGAGGAGGAGGAGGAGGAGACGAGCGTACCGAGAAGGCTCCATCCCACCTACGCCTGCCCCCCAGCCCCAACAGGCGACGGGCGGGAGCGGCAGGCGCTCCTGGCCTGATCGCCTCGCAGTCCAGCGTGACGGCGGAGTGGGCGCCGCGGCCAGAGGGCCGAAGGCGCGGCAACACACATCGGGCTCGATGGGACGAGGGAGTAGGAGAGGAGCAGGCATCAGCAACAGCAGAGCTCAGGAGCGAAGGACCAGAGGGGGAGGAGACATCCACCACACGGCGGGTGGAGAAAATACGTCTACACGGCATGGTCCGAGTGGGACTCGAAAGAATCGGGGCGCGAGGAGGGAGGGGGACGGGCGAAAGCAAATGGGCACGATGGAGCGGGGGAACGATACAGAAAACGCAAGACTCATTGTGGGGCGATCTGAGGGCGCCCCCAACTCCTGAACCGCCCGACGGCGAAACCCACGAGGAGCACGCCACTCAAGAAGACGTGACAATCAACGAAGACGGACACGAAGAACCAGAGGGGGTAGCCATCATCGGTGTCGACTAAGGCGTCGAAATCGGAGCTCCCGCAGCAATCGAAGACGCCAGGGCAAGAGGTCCGCACGCTGCTATCGCCGTCGATGGACTGACGCCAGAAACTTCAGTACGTGGCGACGTGTTGCCCGAACACGACAACGGGACTTGCGATCTAACGCCAGGGGCCAGACGATCGTCATCGAGGCATCCGCAAAGCGGCGACGGCGAGCCCGAACACGACAATGGGACTTGCATTCTAATGCCTGCCGTGGGAGACGCCACGGGGAATCCAGCAGGAGAAGGCGACGGTGAGCCCGAACACGACAACGGGACTTGCGATCTAACGCCAGTGCAAGCGCCCGACGAAGAAAGCGACTTGCCTCCAGCAGGTGGCGACAGTGAGCCCGACGCCAACGACGGGACTTGCGTTCTAACTGAGGAAGTCTGGGTAGGAGATGGAACAAGACGCTGATCCCTGCAAGGTTCTGGATGAGGCAATCTGAGGGTGCCCCCAACTCCTGGTCCACACGGCGACGAAATCGCCGGAGAGCACGCAATCGGAGCTGACAAGCAGATCGGCGAAGACGAACCCACAGCCTCACCTCCCCCAGGGCCTTCAGCAGGAACAGGAAAGGGCCGGCCGTCGCGAGGTGCACCACTGTCAGAATCCGAGGAGCTGGAGTCGGAAGTCGCGCTGGAGTCGGCCGTCGATGAAATACTGTGGCAGCGCGCGGAGCCTCTCGGCGGTGGGCTCCATTTCAGCACCAGCTGCGCGGGGTGCGAGAGACGGAGAGATCGCACAGCAGCCGCTGCCAGCGAGGAAAAGGTTCTTGGGACAACGCTACCACCACGCTCCCTGGACATGTTAAAGATCTGGTAAGCCACAACCATTTCCTCGAACCTTTCGGGCTTGGGCTCCATGAGGCCCAAACGTGCAGGGAGCGAGGAAAGGAGATCCCGACCAAGTGCTCGACCCGTGGCGTGGCGGAGCCGCGGGCACACAAGGTAGTGCGCCAGCCGATCAGGTCGGCTGCAGCCGAAGCGACAACGCAGCAGGCCGTCGGGGTGTACGATGCGGGCTGAGGTCCAGCCAGCCTTTGGTCGAAATCCTGATTACTGCCATGGCCCAGCTCTGCGGGAGAAGGCGCATGAGCTCGAGGATCTTCTCCCAGTGGACGCGATTCAGGAGGGGCTCGGAGTCGCACAGAACTCTGTTCAGGTAACGCACGATGGTACGGCTCAGCGCGCGTTCCTCTGCGAGAGGGCCCGACAGAGTGGCGGCGAGAGGAGGAGGAGGAGGAGGAGGAGGAGGAGGAGGAGGAGGAGGAGGAGGAGGAGGAGGGAACGAGGGGAGGGAGGGAGGAGGCGAGCAGAAGTGTGAAGAGCAGGGAGGCAGGAAGAGAGCGGTGGAGGAGGAGGAGGAGGAAGAGGGGATCAGGGCATGAGGGCCAAGAGGAGAAAGATCGGTGAAGAAAACGAGGAGGAGGACGAAGATGCGGAGGAGATGATGTGTCAACCGTGCTTCAAGGACGTACCCAACGACAGCCCGATTATGAAAAGGACGTGACATCCGTCCGTGTACGTGTTGCCGAATTGCAGAGATCGAATGAAACATGCGGAAATCTCACATGAGAGCTCTGTTGTGAAGATGGGCCACCCTGTATCCGTACAGTATGGGACTTTGGGTCTACGCTGCCGTTGCCCTGATGATGGCGGAGGCCTCGCCAAGTGTCTGCACGATTGTGATCGTACCTGTCGCAAGCCTTACATCCAGCCTGGGCTGGCTGGAGAACCACCTCCTGTGCCCTGGGACCGGGATAGGGGAGATGGGCATGTTTTTTCCTATCTCGAAGCCTAGGTCACATGTTGGACGCACAACCTCTTTTAAGCGCGAATGTCCACACAACCTCGATCACTTCATCCAGAGCAACCGATTCACCCGTGAAGGAAGAAATCGGATCACTGGAAAAAAATCCTGCTATCAGAATCGAGGTCGTCACTGCAAAGCCCCGCACACAACCGCCTCGATGCACCAAGCGGTTGCTGAGCAAGTCCCAGCGCGCGCCACCGTCCGTGTGCACCAGGAAGCTCGCATTCGCAAGGTCTTCGGTGGAAATGCGGCCAGATTGAAACCAAGACCTCTGGCTTTCCATTGTATGATAAATCGAGCAATCGCCTCGACCGTTCCACGCCCGGTGCTGCCAGCAGACCATGTCGTCGATGTCCCGAGCCGGACGCGAATCGGATTGGAACATGCTGAAGATGTTGCGGGTGATGCCTTCGAACATGAGAGCCAAACTAGGGTACGAAAGCACCGTCTCCCCATTGATCACGCCTGCCAAAGGCTTACAGTCTGTAACAGAGACGATGGGCTGCGTCGGCCCCCCCCCCACACCAAATATCACGAGCACCGCCGCCATGACAGCCCGGCAATTGATCCAAATGATGGGTGGCGACTCTTCTCCCCTTGAGCCTGGTATGGGTCATGTCGTTCACGGGCGTCTCAGCATCTGCACTGTACTTGAACAGCCCCCACAAATCGCAAAGGTGACGTCGAAATTAAGAAGCATGCCATCCACTCCGATTCCTTGGTGCAGTGGTCTTGCTTGCACCGCCAGTCAATGCCGAAAAGAGTCACGAACGCATCTTGCAACTCGATGCGATGGCCGTACCCGTCTTGCACCAAGCCTAGTTTCAATTGTTTGCGTTCGCTGCCAAATTCTTGCACCGATTCCCACCCCTGCCGTGCGCGAAAATTCCGACTGAAACATAAATAAGTTGACCCATTATGTGAACATGAATGCTTCTCTCGTCAAGAACCTTCAAACACATTCATCAAACATACGACTCTGCAGTGGCCAGACCCGCAGTGATTGAAACTGACGCTCCGAAAATCTAGCGCTGCTGATCATAAACTTTACGTGGCCTTCTCCCGGTTTGCGTCGCAATCTGAGTATGCGCCGTAAACTCCAACCGCTTCACTTGCAAGAGATGGAACGATTCGGGCCCGACTCGCAGCGGGAGCGGAAAGAGGACGATGATAATGTTCCCTGTTGCCGCCAGCTTTGGAGGCGGAAGGGATGAGGTCGCGGAGAGCCTGAAGGCGGCAATACTGGTCGTACTGGCCTCAAGCTACCACCGTTTACGACGGCTTCATGCGCGGCCGGTACTGGGGGAGGCGAACGCATTCGACGTTTGCGTGCGTTCTCTTGCGAGACAAAGTCGTGACAAGAGAGCACCATGAGCCACACAAGCAGGCCAGAACACCTGCATCCAGCGCAGAAAGACCATCGGACTTGGATCCGTGAGCTATAATATAGAGGACGTGTCCCGCCATGGAGATTGCAGCGGCTCAACGTAAACGTCATCCTCATCCGCCATGTCCTCCTCCTTGCCCGCCTCATCCTCCTCGCCCTCTTCATACTCCTGCTCCTGCTCATGCTCCTCCTCTTCCTCCTCCATTCCTTTTCCCTATAATAAACAACTTCTCCGTGTCGCACGCCGAAACTAATTTTTAGGGCGGGCCAGGCGTTTCGCCTGAGACTTCCTTACCACGTAGAACCCTGAAGCCGAGAAGTTGGCAACAGTTTCACACATGGAGGGCGGGCCGTTTTCAAAATGTGGCTCTCGCCTTAGCGCCGCGCACATTCGATTTAACAAATTGCAAGAGCTTCACGGATTGAGGGTGGGTCATTGTCAACATGTGGCTCTACCTTAGCGCCGCGCACGTCTATTCAAAACATTCGCAAGAGCTTCACGGATTGAGGGCGGGCCGTTTTCAAAATGTAGCTCTCGCCCAAGCGCCGCGTACATTCGTTTAAACAATTGCACGAGCTTCGCGGATTTAGGGCGGGTGGTTTCAAAATGTGCCTCTCGCCTAAGCGCCGCGTACATCCGTCTTAAAATTCATACGAGTTTCACGGGGTCCCATGGTCAACGTACCAGACATGGCTTGTTGGCAGGATTCAGGATTATGGAGGTGCAACAGTTACGCTGATTCGCGGTGCTGGAGTCCCAGGAATGGCGTTCTGGCGCGCAACAACCAGGTTGATCCGTGGTGTCGGAATCTCGAGAACAATGTTTCGGCATGTTTCAGGATCTTCAAACGGTTGTCTTCCAACGAGGAAGTTCCCTCAGTGGACATGATCTTTGTAGGGGCCTGTGAAGAGGGAACTTGGAGGGAGGGTGTATTCCAACATAGTTGATGACTCTTGGGTTTACACTGGTCCTTTTCCTTCTCCTCGTTCCCCTCTCCCCTATCCGCCTCATCCTGGTCCTTCCCCCTCCCCCTCCAAACTTGCACAATACGAATACTACTTTCCTCTTTCCCCTGACACTTGACACTGTCCGGAGAGAGTCCCGTCCTCTCCGCATGTTTTTTACACTACGGATTTCATGAGCTGGTTTTCCAATGTGTTTTGCCCATCCAGTCGTCTCTGGTTCTTCCAAAATGGTGTTCCCGCTGCAGCGCCGCCCTCATTTCCGAGCTTCGGTCATTCAAAATCGTGCTCCCGCTGCAGCGCTGGCCTCGTTCCCGCGCCTCCGGACGGCACTTGGAATTCGAAAACGCCCACATCGGACAAGCACGGTTGCTGAGGACGTGGAGCCGGCATTCTGGATGGGCCGTCCCCTCGTAGACGGGCCACTTACCCTCCAAGTCATCCAGTGCCATGCCACGGCATACAATGCGGTGCTGTGCTGTGCACCACTGTGCGATGCCATGCTTTGCGATGCATGCTTTGTGATGTAATGCTTCACTACGCAGCGCCACGCCATGCTATGACATGCTATGACATGCTTTGCTATGCCGTGCTCTTCTACGCCATGGGTTTCCATCCATCGCGTACCCTCTTGGGATCATTGCCCTGCTCGACATTCGACTGTGCCATGGTAAGGGATGGGAGGGAGGGGTAGGACGTCAGATGTGAAGCTAGCGCACCTGGTTTGTCCTCCCCTCCTCCTCCTCCTCCTCCTTCTCCTCCTTTTCCTCCTCCCCCTCATCCCCCTCCCCGTCCTCCTCATCCTATCCTCTTCCTCCTGCCCACCTCCCCCCTTCTCCCCTCCTCTCCACCGGAGGCGGCAGCTCTGGCAGCGGCGGCGCCGTCCGAAGGGGAGTCGCAAGCAGCTGCGGCCAGGGCGCCCAGCTCGGACAGGCCGTCCTGGCCACAATCGTACGCACGCCGAACATGGGGGGGCGTCGTTCCTGCTGCTGCTCCTCCTCATCGCCCTCCACGTCCTTCTGGCACCTGGCACCTCGTGGCATGAAAATGATCCTGAGCGTTGCCTCCCCCCTATCAGGGCTGGTCGGCCCTGAGGAGGATTGATCAAACTAGGGCCAGGTGACCCTTGGAGCACCTCTCCAGGGGCCAAGGGGCCACCTGCACGCGCGCATTTTACGTGAAAGACACAAATGACAGGAAGGACAGACAAAAAAGACGCGGGGGAGGGGAGGAGGAGAGGGGAGTCATGAAGATGTAAAGCGGAGGAAATGGGAAGGCGGGACTAACGCATTGTGTGGCAGCAGTCAGGCGCATGTAGTGCCCCGTCCACCTCCACAACCTCCCCCCAGTCAACGTGAACAGCAATGGCGTTGGCGGCGAAAGATTCAAAAGTACGCTGATAGGCTGTCCGACCTTGTTGTGCTTTTGTCGTTGTTCTGCGGTGCGATGTAAGGCGAGGTGGCACCTACGCATAGCGGGTTGGAGCTGTCACCCGAGAGGGCGAGGGATGCGGCGCAGAGCAGAAGAGGCGGAAATGCAGCTGGAGACGGCGGCGCGAGGCGTGGAACGGAGAAGGCGAGGAAGACGATGACAAAGAGGAGGAGCGCTATGGCGGGGCTGGCGCTGTGCGCAGCAGGCGGCGTTGCGCATGTAGGCCCCGCCCCTCCAAAGGATACCCCCCCGTGCTGAGCAGCAGTGGCCGTGGCGGCGGAAGATAGGAAAGTACGCGGCTCGGGCTTCAATCCCCTGCTGTGCCTCTGCCGCTGTGCTGGGCGCGATGCGAGGCGAGGTGGACGGAGCCTGCATATGGTGGCCAGCAAGCGCCACTCGAGAGGGTGAGGGCGACTGCGAAAAACAGTAGAAACGGATGTGCGAATGGGCAAGGCGACGGGAGGTGCGGTAGTGCAGAGGCGTGGCGGCGGCGGCCCCGCGGCCACTTGCGCCAAAGTGGGAAGGCCCAAGGGCCTCTCCCTCTGCTCAGAGGAATCCCTCACAGGCGTCCCCGAGGCCAACGGCGGGATACCTCGCCTGCGAGCAGGCGTAGGGTTCCCAGCGCGTGGACCTCGGAGCCGCCTGGGGAGGGTTCCACCGAGAGCGAGGGAGATGGGGGGCCTTCCTGGCGGTGGCAGGGCGCCACGCTCGCTTAGAGCTTGTGGCCAGCCGCTCACGCCAAGTGGACAGGCATAAAGGCCTCCCCCCCCGCACACAGGAATCCCCCGAAGCGACTCCCACCCCGCGGCTGACACCCTCCCCTGCAGAGCAGGAACAGGGTGCCGTTTGGGGGGTATCCACCGTGAGCGGGGGAGGTGTATGCCTTCCGTGGCGGTGGCGCGGTGAATGTTGCCGAAGCCCCTCCCACCCCTCCGTGGTATACCCATCACTCGCATTTTGTTTGCGCGGGCAACCCGCGGCTGCTGCTGGATGGTGCTACGCGAAAGTGGTACTCAAGAGTGCGGGAAGCTGGGTTCAGAGGCAGATGCTGCATTTGGCTCGAGTGGCAAGGTAGCGCGATGCTGCCGGCTGCGCTGCAGCCGCGGCGGCCCTGGCCCTTGCCGGGGCGGCCAGCGGCGAGTCCGCGCCCGCCCCCTACCCAGGTACATGCGAAGACGATCCGACCGAGCAGGGAGCGAGCGAAGGTTGGTGGCTGGTGGAAGCCCTCATTGCGCGCATCACTGGTCATCACCCGCTGGCGGAATGCCCCGCAAGGGCCCAAGTGTGACGAGCGTCGCTCAATGCAACATTTGCTGGTACGAAAACCCTTTCGGGGAACCGCAACACCATGTACTACTCTTACCGATCTCACCGTGATCTGCGACGCTAATCTGGCAATCTGAATTTATAATGCCGCCGATGTAGAGGCAGGTCGCCCGCTGTCCTCAAACTGCCGCTGGAGAGAAGGATTGGCGCCAATTTCCACCAGCTGTGCCGCTACCGATGACGTCGGCGCGTACGTTGTGGCGAAAGGATATTGTCGAGATGGGGCAATGCATGGAGCAGCCATTGCGATGTCATGTTTATGTTGCAGCAAGACAGGTCAACGCTGAGCTGTGAGGTAGGCGTTGCACTGATGGGCCGCCGTTCGCGCGGCCCCATCCCGACGCCAGCGCCTCGTGGTTGTCGGTGATCAGGGGGAGGTCGCCTGATTCACCGTGGACTTGCTGTCGAGTTGGTCGAATTGGCTCGCGACGTCGCACGGCGGCCATGGCTGCCGTTTTTTGTCTGCTTCGGTCGTCGCGCCCGCCTCGGCGTTGTCAACCTGCTGGTCTTGCTGTCCCGCTGGGTCTTCTTGACCTTCCCCATGCGGTTGTGTCGTTGGTGTCCGCAAGTTCCCAGGTTGGCTGGGGTCGATGGGGTAGTTGGTTGGCGTTCTGTCGCTGTGGTCGGTGATCAAGGAGCGGAGGTCTATCCTGCTGGTGGTCATTGTGGGTCAGTGTTAGCCGGGCATCTGCCCACGGGTTGCGGGGTCGCGGAGGGTCGGGCACCTCATCCGCGGTTGGCTGGGCGCGCTGCTCTCTCCAGGTTGCGACAACTGGTTTTACTGAGGGAGACGCCGGACTGGACGAAAAACTGTTTTAACAATTTTAACGCCGGCTGCGCCGCACTGGCCCCGTGACAGTTGCAGCACCCAATGGCGCTGTGTGTGCAACCCCACACGGTCCAACCGACCATTCATATGAAAAGGCAGCACACAACGACAACAGTAAGGACAGTGCACAGTACAACAAAGAAGCAAGCAACCCGCACGGCGACGCGGCTGATAGAAAATATGCCCGGATTTCTATCGCGCGGGAGGCGGGAGCAAGAATGCGAGCGGAAGAGCGAGGGGGAGGGCGGAGGGGAAGGGGCAAGGGCACAGTGCGGGAAACCCCTGTGGCCACCAGCGGCCAGTTATATAAAATCCCAAAACGCACAGCGCAGCCAAAAGGAGAGGAGGAACAGGAGGAGGCCCCGCCAAGGAGGGGGCGTAAGGGAGAGTGGCTCACACCGTCGCCACCCCATGGTGTCGCACTCCGGCACCAATGTCAAGACCTCCCTGTCCATTTTGGTGCTACGACTGATGATGACCGTCGGAACCACGTCAAGTATTTCAGGTAGCCGTCCTCGTACCAGAGCGGAGGCTGCAGGGTGACGGACACGGGTAGTGGTACTGGTGCGCCGTGGGCCCAACAGCGCAACTCCCTGCACGCAGGTCGCGCATTGAATTCAGTCGCTGGTGAGCTGGAGTCGGTGGGGAGCTGGAGTCGGCGGCCATTGTTGTAGCTGGGGCTGTAATCGGGCATAAAGCAGGCGCCAGAAGGAGCAGAGTCGGAGGCGGCGCAGGCGTCGGGGCAGGAGTCGGAGCTGGAGTGGAGGTGCGCATGCACGGCCCGCATTGTGGAAGTGGACGGGGCGCGGGTTGTGGAGGTTATGGCGGCGGTGGTGGCGGCAAGGGGGAGTGGTGGTCATGGTGGCGGCGTTGTTGGCGGTAGGGGCAGCTGGAGTGGTACCAGTCCTGCTGCTCGGGGTTTGGTGTCGGTGCCGGCGTCGGTGTAGGAACTTGCGTTGGCGCAGGCATAGGCGCAGCCGTGGATGCTGGCGTCGGTGCTGGCGCGGGCGCCAACGCGTGCGCCAAAGTCGAACTCCAGTGACAGCCCTCAGTGATGCAACAAAGTGTGGCTGTTTTCCCCTGCTTGGACAGCGCTGCGGGGATCCACAGGTGTAGGATGAGAGCGAAGGGGGTGAGGCTAATGGAGAACAGATCAGGGGGGCGAGATTTGTCTGCCGTTTCTCGCCCTCATCGCCACTGGGTCCTGGCGTCGTGTCGGAGCTGGCGTCGGGGTGGCGTGCCAGTGCTGGCGGCGGTCTCGAGCAAGGGGCCAGCGTCGCGCCTGCTTTTGAGGAATGCCCGCCCATCTTCATACGTCGGTGACGGGGCCGGGGTCCTCGGCGAAAGCGTCGGTGCTGGCGACGGTGCTGGCTTAGGCGCCAGCGTCGGTGTCAGCGACGAGGGCGGTGACGGCGTCGGTGCTGTCGACAGTGCGGGCGTCGGCGCCGGCGTCGATGCTGGGCTTGGTGCCGACTTTGGTGTCGGCGTCGGTGCTGGCGACAGTGCTGGCGTTGGGCCTGGCGGTGGTGACTGTGGTGCGACCTGTGGCGACAAGGTGACCTGAGTGGCGGCAAAGTTGTATACGAAAATCGTGGGAGGGCACGATTTGTCCGCTCCCATTTGTCTCCATTGCCGTTGGGCCATGGCTGCGTCGCACGCGCATGCCTGCAGTTGGGGATGATGCTGCATGCGGTGGCGTACAACATGTTGCAAGTGTAGTTGATTTAGTTTCCGCCAGTGCTTAGGGGAGTATGTGTTTAGGTTTGCCAGTCGCAGTTCTTCGCTCATCAACGTCGTGGTGGTGACGAAGCTGGTGTCGACGTCTGCGCCGACGGTAGTGTCGAATGTATGTGCCGCGCGATGTTCCCGCACAAACGAAACCAACAGGATCAACGATAACGACGGAGCTGGTGGTGGCGCTGGTATCGATAGTGTTTAGGCTGGATGTCGTCAGCTGTGGGTGGGTGGTGGGGGTCGGACAAAGTCGATTTCGTCAGGCACTCGACGATGCTGAGGTCGATGTTGGAGTCGCGCTGCCCACCAGGGCACGGAGTTGGAGCTTCTGTAGGCGTTGGTGGTGGGATTGGAGGTGGAATCGGAGATGGAGAGCGAGCGCCGGATGTTGTTGGCGTCGGTGCTGGGCTGGGCTTTGGAGTTGGTGTCGGCGTAGGCGCCGGCATTGAGGTTGGCGCAGGGGCTGTCGTCGGAGTGGAGGCGCTGGTGCTGCTGCGCTGCGCTGCTGGTCCCAATCATGGGAGTCCCACTGGCGTACTGGCCTACCCGCGATTTCGGGGGGGCCGGCCCATCCGCTATCGTACGGCGGAGGGGGTACTTAGAGGTTGCTCGATGGCGTCGGTGCTGGCGTCGGTGCTGGCGCCGGTGCTGGTGAGGACTCTGGACTTGGTGCCAGTGCAGGCGCTGGCATTGATGTTGGTGAAGGGGCCGACGTCGGCGTAGGGGCGTTGGTGCTGCTGCGCGTGGCATTGTAGTGGTGGCCGCCGCCTTGAGGGCTCCGTGGTGTCACGGATTACCGCCTCCCGATCGCGTCGCCGTTATCGTAGCATACGCCGTGCGCTTGGCGTCGGAGCCGGGGCCGGCGCAGACCGCCGTCATGCTGCTAGTGGCCGTCGCGTTGATCAACGGTCGTGCTGCTCGTCGTCGTGCTGATGGTAGCGGTCGCGCCGAGCGTCGTCGTGAGGTTCTCGGTGCATGGCGTTGTCAGGTCTGGGCGGGATGATCGTGAAGTGAACTGTAGGAGGTAACTGTCTAATGCGCTAGGTCGTCCGACTCGTGAACGTGTGCGCGAAAATCTCCCCGAGATGCTCGGCGAACTTCTGTGCAGGCGTAGGCGTTGGCGTCGTGGCTGGCGTCGGTGCTGGCGTCGGCGGCGGTATCGTCTCCGTCGCATGTTGTTGTCCCAGCGGGCGTCAGCGAGCTGGTCGGTGCGGGCATCCGCGAGCTGGTCGGCGAGGGAATGGCTGAGCTGGTCGGCGTGGGAGTCGGCGGATTGGACGGGAGGTTGTGGTCGCCGTTCGCGGTCGTGGTGGCAATTTGTCGTCGTGGTCGGGGTGGTTGTTCGTGGTCTTGTTCGTGGCCAGCTCCGCCAGCCTAAGCGGGGGGGGCACGATTTGTCCGCCCAGGGTGGTGTCAGCGGCGTGTTCAAGACACGTCTTACCATCTGATGGGGGGGGCCTGGCAAAATACGGGGAGGGTGGTCCATAGTGGAGCTGTCACCTGTTGGGCTGGCCTGGCACGGGTGTGGGAACCTGCCCATGCGAAGTCGGAAATTTTGATGCTGGAGGTCGGAATGCTGCGTTGGTGGACGTTGGAGGTCGATAGGTGGAGGTGGAGGTGGAAGGTTTGATGCTGGGTGTTGCAGGTCGGGGTGCTGATCTGGTGGAGCTTGAAAGACGATAGATGGAGGTGGTGGTGTGAACGTTGATGTCGGGTGCTGGATGTGAGAGGTCAGGGTGCTGAGCTGGTGGAGGTTGGAGGTCAATACGTGGAGGTGGAAGTGGAGTTGGGTGCTAGCGGCTGGGGTCATAATGCCGAGTTTGTGGACTCGGGAGGTTGATAGGTGGAGGTGGAGCTGGGAAGATGGATGCTGGTGGCTAGATGGCGCAGTGTTGAGGTGGTAGAGGTTGAAAGTCGGCAGGTGGAGGTGGACAATTGGATACTGTAGGTCGGAATGCTGCGTTGGTGGGCGCTGGAGGTCGATTTCTTACCACCACAGCTCACACCGTCTGTATGCTTGCTGCTCTGAGTGTGCGACTGCACAAGGTAATCTGTCAACCGTGCGCGCGCCCGAGCGTGAAGCACGCGCATGAACATGTCAATCGCTTGGGGAATCCCGTGGCCCGCGTAACGGTCTAGACTGGCCGTGCATGTCAACAGTGTCGCAGTAGACAGCAGCAGGGGAATGAGATACGTTCCCCCCATTTCGTATCATCCTGAGTCTTCATACGCATCGCAATGTAGCGCAAGCAGTAGCATATATACGCTAGTTTGCACAGGGGTCCCTCTCTATACGATCCATCCCACGCCAAACAACCCAATGCAACATGAATAGCTGAAGATACGAGTTTGCACTATGGTCCAAACCAGTGGTGGCTCCCAACAAGTCGATCAGATAATCAGGTAATACCGACATGCTGATGCCACTGGCACTCCACAGTAGTGGCCCAGATTCTGTCCAGATGGGCGTCCAGGACCAAATCACGAATCGATAGGTGGAAATGGAGGAGGGAAATTTGGTGCTGGGGGTCGGAATGCCGCGCCGATGGGCGCTGGAGGTCGATGGGCAGAGGTGGAGGTGGTAAGGTGGATGCAGGAGGTCGGAATTCTGCGCTAGTAGGCGCTGACGATCGATAGGCGGGGGTGCAGGTGGACAGTTCGATGATGGATGCTGAAGATCGGGGTGCTGGTCTGGTGGAGGTTGAAAGTCGATAGGTGGAGGTCGAGGCGAAGGTGAAAGGCTGGATGTCGGATGTCGGGGGTCGAAGGCCGAGTTGGTGGAGGGCGGAGGTCGATAGGGCAAGTGAGTGGAGATGGCATCACGGCACCCCGGGCAACGAATGGGAGACGCTCGGGACCCAGCGTCGGGTAAGGACGCAAGTGGAGGGACCGTGTCCTCTCACCCCTTCACGCACCCATTGTGTCATTGCGTCGTATAGAGCTTCCGTCGGCAGTGGGGTCCGGGCGTGTCGTTGGTAGTTAGTGCACCTGTACGTCGAATCAGCGAGGGTCTCTGTAGTCGTAACCAAAAAGGATTAACCAAAAGAAACGACTGGAAATTCACGAACTGGTGCGGGTCGACGTACAGAAACTGCGCGGCAAGTCGCTTTACGATCCAGCACTTCGCGTGGTGCTCGATTGCGTCCTGGGTGTGCGGCCTCCGGGAAAATAACATAGTCCACCCTGGCGATGTTGAAAGCGATGGGCTGTGGTCCATCGATTCCGCATGGTGCTGAATACCGCAGATTGTACCCGAGGGGCCACCGTCGCGCGCATTTGCTTGAGGCGATGGAGGACGACCTGGCCATGCCAGTTTTCCGAGCGCTGCCGCACAGGAAACAAGTGGCACGTGTGCCATGGCTCTTGCACAAAAAGGAAGGGGGAGGAGGAGGATGTGGAGGAGGAGGGGGGGGGGGAGAGGATGCCAGACATCGCAGAAGGGGCGAACGAAACAGGGCCGCGAGAGGGGCTCCAGAGGGCGAGCGCGAGGAGACTCCAAGGGCCGTCTCCCGCAAGATGGCTTCAAAGACCTTTGACGGGTTCCCAGGAAGCCCCCAACTGACACCCGAGAAGCCTACAGAGGGTTCCACGGGGAGGCCTCCAGGGTCCAAGGAGGGCTGGAAGAAATTACTGAGCGGACTCAGCTGCTGGGGGCTCGCGGTGCAAAGTGCGCGGCGGCCTTGTGTTGCGAACGCTTGTCCAAGGCAGTCGCTTTGCACGCAGAGTCTGTCGGGGGGACCGGCTATGCGCCACTTGAATGGGGGCCTCCCCCACATGACCAGACTTTCGGCCCGGGGCGGCGGCGGCGACGACGACGGCGACGACGGCGGCGGCGTCGGTGGCGACGGCGGCGACGGCAAGGCGGCGCCCCTTCCCCCCGGCGTTCCCCTCGCTGAGGCCGCGGGGAACGCTGGGGGGAAGGGGCGAAAGGGGCGCGCCGGGGCAGGAAAGACATTAGCCGGGCACTGGGGCCGCGAGGCACTGGACGGGCGCTGGAACCGCGGGGGCGCTGAGACGGCGTCCGGGAAGGGGCGGAGCAGGGAGGGGCTGCGGCGCCGAAATAAAGTGGTCGGGGCGGAGGGGGCGCTGGGCGAGCGCTGGAGCCGCAGGGGGCGCTGAGACGCGTGGGGGAGGGGGCGGGGGATGGGGGGGGGCTGGGGGGGCGGAGGGGGCACTGGGCGGGCGCTCGAGCCGCGGGGGAGCGCTCAGACGGTGCGGGGGAGGCGGCGGAGCGGGGGGGGGGGGAGCGGTGCCGGAAAATATAAAAGTGGTCGGGGCGGAGGGGGGGGCACTGAGGAGGGGGAGGGGGAGAGAGGGCGGGCGCTGGAGCCGCGGGGGGGGCGCTGAGACGGCGCGGGGGAGGGGGCGGAGCGGGGGGGGGTGCGGTGCCGAAATAAAGCGGTCGGGGCGGAGGGGGCACTGGGCTGGCGCTGGAGCCGCAGGAGGGCGCTGAGACGGCGCGGG